>CM042243.1:4845881-4998381 GCA_023566225.1 Romanogobio albipinnatus | reverse complement strand
TCATCTGGACAAATCTTATGCTTCAGATTTCCACTCCCTCCTTGCATCATTCGATCTCAATCGCCTCATCACTTCACATACCCACAAATCTGGTAACCATCTGGACCTCATTTACACACGCAACTGCTCTACAGACAATATTTTGGTCAAACCTCTACACATCTCAGATCATTTCTTCATCACATTCAACCTTCAACTCACTACTCATGCACCACCAGTTCCTCCACCTGTTACCTTCAGGCGAAATCTGCGCTCACTTTCTCCTTCTCATCTCTCCTCTGCTGTCTCATCCTCCCTTCCTTCATCCTCACAATTATCCTCTATGGATGTCAACACTGCAACTGACACTTTATGCTCCACTTTAACTTCTTGTCTAGACAGTATTTGCCCTCTTTCTTTTAGGCCAGCACGAGCCACTCCCTCGAACCCTTGGTTATCTGATGTTATTCGTGAACACCGGACGATACTCAGGGCAGCAGAGAGAACATGGCGTAAATCTAACCACCCATCCGATCTAGGTAAGTATCAGTCCCTGCTCTCATCCTTCTCAGATGAAGTACATGCAGCTAAATCTTCTTATTTCCAAAACAAGATCAACAACACCTCAAACTCACGCACACTGTTCAGAACATTTAACTCTCTCCTCTGCCCTCCCCCACCACCTACCTATCTCTAGACGATTTTGCACAATTCTTCACAAACAAAACAACAACCATCAGCAGTCAGATCTCACCCACGTGCACTGTGGACTTTAGTTCAGTCACATCCACAACCAAACATCCTCTCTTCTCATTTTCTACACTCACTGAGACAGAAGTATCTGAACTTCTCCTCTCTAGCCATCCTACCACCTGTCATCCTGATCCCATTCCATCACACCTCCTTCAAGCCATCTCTCCTACAATCCTACCAACACTCACACACATCATCAACACATCTCTCTGCACCGGCATCTTCCCTACCACATTCAAGCAGGCTCGGGTAACTCCACTGCTTAAGAAACCCACATTAAACTCATCACTCATAGATAACTACAGACCTGTTTCTCTCCTACCATTCATAGCAAAAACTATTGAACGAGTTGTTTTCAACCAGGTTTCATCCTTCCTATCACAGAATAATCAGCTGGATATCAACCAATCAGGTTTCAAAAGGGGCCACTCCACAGAGACTGCACTACTGTCGGTCACTGAAGCCCTGCGGATAGCTAAAGCTGACTCCAAATCATCAGTCCTCGTCCTGCTCGATCTATCTACGGCCTTTGACACGGTCAATCATCAGATTCTTCTGTCCACCCTCTCATCACTGGGCATCACAGGGACTCCACTCCTTTGGTTTGAGTCCTATCTCACAGGTAGGTCTTTCAAGGTTGCCTGGAGAGGAGAGGAATCCCAAGCACATCAACTGACCACTGGGGTTCCCCAGGGCTCGGTGCTTGGTCCTCTCCTCTTCTCCATCTACACTACTTCATTGGGACCCATCATTCAGGCACATGGCTTCTCATACCACTGCTATGCTGATGACACTCAGCTCTACCTTTCATTTCACCCAGACGACCCCACAGTAGCTGCACAAATCTCCAGCTGTCTGGCTGACATCTCTGCATGGATGAGAAAACATTACCTGCAGCTCAACCTGGGTTTCTCATCTTCCCCGCCAGTCCCACCATACAACATGACTTCACCATCCAGTTAGGTAACTCCTTGATTTCCCCAACAAAGTCAGTCAGAAATCTTGGAGTAACATTTGATGACCAGCTGTCCTTCAGAGAACACATTTCTAAGACAGCTCGCTCATGCCGGTTTGCGCTCCATAACATCAGGAAGATTAGACCGTTCCTAACAGAGCACGCAACACAGCTTCTTGTCCAGGCCCTGGTTATTTCTAGACTTGACTACTGCAATGCGCTTCTTGTTGGACTCCCCTCTTGTGCAATCCAAACACTTCGAATGATCCAGAATGCAGCAGCACGTCTTGTCTTCAACGAGCCCAAAAGGACCCACGTCACACCTCTCTTCATCTCCCTGCACTGGCTACCACTCGCTGCTCGCATCAAGTTTAAGGCGCTGACGCTTGCATACAGAGCCACCACGCGCTCAGCTCCTGCTTACTTTGACTCCATTCTACAAATCCACAAAGGAACGACGGCTTGTGGTACCATCACAGAGGGGGAAAAAATCCCTTTCCAGAACATTTTCATTCAACGTTCCCAGCTGGTGGAACGACCTTCCCAACAACATCAGAAACGCAGAATCATTGACATCATTCAAAAGTCAACTTAAAACTCAGCTCTTCCGTGAGCACTTAACCTCATAAAAAAACCCTTTCCTTTCCTCTTTCTCTTCCTTCCTCCCTCCCTACTCTAGCCTGTGCTACACTGAGCAATGTACACGGTCTCAGGATTTCAGGCTCTTATTGCGCTTCTCGACTCTTCATGACCAATCACTTCATGTACCCCCCAGTTGTAAGTCGCTTTGGATAAAAGCGTCTGCTAAATGCATAAATGTAAATGTCATGTCTCATGTTGTTTGTGTTTTATAGAAACACTGCCTTAACATTTTTTGAACGTTTCAGAGTTCAAAAGGTTCTGCAGAACCGGAATGATCCGGCTGATTACATGCTGGATTGGAGCTCAAATTGGCATCAGTGGCGTTGGTGTGGCATTGACCGGCCAACGCAATAAAATGTCCTCAGAGCAGATCTGGATGACAACCTCCTCTGTTCAGTGTTTCACTTCACAAAAGCCAACTTCCATCTGTGGACGTCACTTCAGTCTGAATACGTGATTCACAGACAGACACTGATATTTCAGAGTAAAGAGGAGTATTGTCACGGCGCTCTCTTTCTTCCCGTGGCTTTTGTTGCCCGTACAGAAGATCTTGTGTCTTGGGAGAACGACTCAAATGTGAACGTGTCATGAGGTCTTTGACTTTGCTCCATGTCTTTTAAAGTCTATGTGGATCTACCCACATGAGTAGAGCACAGAAGTTGAGTTCCAGAAATAAAGATCCTTTTCACCTTGTCCATGGAGAGAAGTTGATTATTTTTAATTACTATATATAAAATGTTTTATATATTTGATATATAAAATTTTTATATTATATACAGTGAGGAAAATAAGTATTTGAAAACCCTGCTATTTTGCCAGTTCTCCCACTTATAAATCATGGAAGGGTCTGAAATTGTCATCGTAGGTGCATGTCCACTGTGAGAGACATAATCTAAAAAAAAATCCAGAAATCACAATGTATGATTTTTTAACTATTTATTTGTATGATACAGCTGCAAATAAGTATTTGAACACCTGAGAAAATCAATGTTAATATTTGGTACAGTAGACTTTGTTTGCAGTTACAGAGGTCAAACGTTTGCACACACTGCAGGAGGGATTTTGGCCCACTCCTCCACACAGATCTTCTCTATATCAGTCAGGTTTCTGGCCTGTCGCTGAGAAACACAGAGTTTGAGCTCCTTCCAAAGATTCTCTATTGGGTTTAGGTCTGGAGACTGACTAGGCCACGCCAGAACCTTGATATGCTTCTTACAGAGCCACTCCTTGGTTATCCTGTCTGTGTGCTTCGGGTCATTGTCATGTTGGAAGACCCAGCCTCGACCCATCTTCAATGCTCTAACTGAGGGAAGGAGGTTGTTCCCCAAAATCTCGCAATACATGGCCCCGGTCATCCTCTCCTTAATACAGTGCAGTCGCCCTGTCCCATGTGCAGAAAAACACCCCCAAAGCATGATGCTACCACCCCCATGCTTCACAGTAGGGATGGTGTTCTTGGGATGGTACTCATCATTCTTCTTCCTCCAAACACGTTAAGTGGAATTATGACCAAAAAGTTATATTTTGGTCTCATCTGACCACATGACTTTCTCCCATGACTCCTCTGGATCATCCAAATGGTCATTGGCAAACTTAAGACGGGCCTTGACATGTGCTGGTTTAAGCAGAGGAACGTTCCGTGCCATGCATGATTTCAAACCATGACGTCTTAGTGTATTACCAACAGTAACCTTGGAAACGGTGGTCCCAGCTCTTTTCAGGTCATTGACCAGCTCCTCCCGTGTAGTTCTGGGCTGATTTCTCACCTTTCTTAGGATCATTGAGACCCCACGAGGTGAGATCTTGCATGGAGCCCCAGTCCGAGGGAGATTGACAGCCATGTTCAGCTTCTTCCATTTTCTAATGATTGCTCCAACAGTGGACCTTTTTTCACCAAGCTGCTTGGCAATTTCCCCGTAGCCCTTTCCAGCCTTGTGGAGGTGTACAATTTTGTCTCTAGTGTCTTTGGACAGCTCTTTGGTCTTGGCCATGTTAGTAGTTGGATAATTATTGATTGTATGGGGTGGACAGGTGTCTTTATGCAGCTAACGACCTCAAACAGGTGCATCTAATTTAGGATAATAAATGGAGTGGAGGTGGACATTTTAAAGGCAGACTAACAGGTCTTTGAGGGTCAGAATTCAGACATGTGTTCAAATACTTATTTGCAGCTGTATCATACAAATAAATAGTTAAAAAATCATATATTGTGATTTCTGGATTTTTTTTTTGATTATGTCTCTCACAGTGGACATGCACCTACAACGACAATTTCAGACCCCTCCATGATTTCCAAGTGGGAGAACTTGCAAAATAGCAGGGTGTTCAAATACTTATTTTTCTCACTGTATATATATATATATATTTTTTTTTTTCCCTCACTTCTTCATCCAACATATTTTCTTTCATAGTGCATTATATGGATGGACGGACGGACGGACGGATGGACGGACGGACGGACTATGTATGCATAGATAGATAGATAGATAGATAGATAGATAGATAGATAGATAGATAGATAGATAGATAGATAGATAGATAGATAGATAGATAGATAGATAGATAGATAGATAGATAGATAGATAGATAGATAGATAGATAGATAGATAGATAGATAGATAGATAGATAGATAGATAGATAGATAGATAGATAGATAGATAGCATCTCTGTCTGAAGTCATGAGATGAGGAAGAATCCAGTCTAATGACAATCTTTAGGAAACTAAATGGTCAAATAAACTGAACGGTCCCATCACTGTAGATGTATTGATAGTATTTGGTATGGTATATATAAACAGTCACAGACCCACAAACAGACACAAACGCACATCTCGAACACTGAATCAGATCTGTGGCAACAGTCGAACATGCTGTAATAATATAAGCTGTAACCGGAAAGTGTATCTTGAGGCACTTAACGTCTTTTACAGATCCTCACGCAACCAGACTTCCTAAAAGATACTCCATCTCCAATTCCTCCACATCTGCCAAAACGATCCATCTCCAGCACACTATATCACTGGAAAGACATGCTTTCACTCAAACGAATTCAACATGGACTGGACCAGGAAAGGAAGGTATTCTTGACCTTAGAGGTTCAGAGTGTCCTGCAGGACGTAATAACCGAAACTCTCCAGTAGAGGACAGAGAAGAGGCAAAGAGGACGAGGTGAAACATGTGTCAGCCCTCACTCCCGATGAAAGCAGCACATAATGTGTGCCAGCCTCATGTGATATGGCTTTAATAGGATCAATAACTCGGCGGTTTGGGGAAGTAGCGGTTTAGCTTTAAAGGGGGCCGCCACAGTTCAACGTTATTACTTCAGCTGTGAGGAAATGAGCTCCAGGAATGAGGTAATGATGCTGAATTCAGGATCTGTCTCAAGGCGTTTAATACGGTCGGAGTTTGGCTGAAGTCGCATCACTGTGCGTACAAGCAAATGGAAAGTGTTGAGTTGTGAAACTGTGCTTTCACAGTACCAGAAATTATTCTTTTAACTATCAACCTATGATTTCCATGATGCGGAAAACGTGGACGGTAGAGCGGCACGATTCTGGATAAATTGAGAATCACGTTTTTTTTGTTGTTGAGATTGCAATTCTTCCAACAAAATAACATGCAAACTAGACAAAATGTTCATTGCTTCAGCCCATTTAAAAACAAATAATTTGAATGAATTCAGTGGTTTCATTCATAAAGGCTTGTTTCATTACTGGATGAATCAGCGTTTGTGAATAAATCTTTAAAATGAATGACCTCCTGGCGTAGCGATAAGCAATACAACCCTTACGAAAATAAACCATGGTTTTACTACAAATAAAACCAAAAAAACATGGTTATTGTGGTAAAACCATGGTAACCGCAAATGAACCATGGTTTTGCTTCTCTAACCATAGGGAATACATAGGCTACAAAAAGATGACTTACTCTTATTATCACAATCATAGTGTTGAGTGTTGATACCCAAGCTACACACTTTTATCCCAGTTATTTACATGTTTGTAATACATAAATAACGATGTGTGGTTGAAAAGCTACTTCATACACTCACTGTACATTTACATGGCAGCTGCTCACCCCGGATCAGAGCGAACGCAGATTTCAGTGTTGCAATGTGATGATTAGGGTTGGGTACTGAACTCGGTACTTTTAAGGGCACCGACCGAATTACGTTGTTACTACCGATTCCGATTAGACCGTTAGCATCTCACTCAAAAAATGACCAAAGACTTTTGATATTTTTCCTATTTAAAAAATGACTCTTCTGTAGTTACATCGTGTACTAAGACCGACGGAAAATGAAAAGTTGTGATTTTCTAGATCAATATGGCTAGGAACTATACTCTCATTCCTGCGTAATAATCAAGGACCATGAGTGCAGCGGCGCAATGACATTACACAGCATCTGAAAATAGGCTAACTTCCATCAACATAACCAAAGTGACAACCTAATCTTCAGTGTATTCCGGTTCAAACAGAAACGGTTCAGGATCTACACCAAAGTAAATATCTTCTGAATCGTCTCTCAGAAATGTCTCCATGGTTACAAGGCATGCTCTCTGCGTTAGCAGGTTGTCACGTTGGTCATGTTGACGGAAGTTAGCCTATTTTCAGATGCTGTGTAATGTCATTGCGCCGCTGCACTCATGGTCCTTGATTATTACGCAGGAATGAGAGTATAGTTCCTAGCCATATTGATCTAGAAAATCACAACTTTTTATTTTCCGTCGGTCTTAGTACACGATGTAACTACAGAAGAGTCATTTTTTAAATAGGAAAAACGTCGAAAGTCTTTGGTCATTTTTTGAGTGAGATGCTAACGGTCTAATCCGATTCAATGATCTATGCTAAGCTATGCTAAAAGTGCTACCGCCAGACCCGGAGATCGGCTGAATGGATTTGAGAACGGTAAAACTCAACTGTTTAACTCAAGAGGAGTAGGAACATTATCAAAAACAGTGACTATCTGAATGAATGTCTTTGAGAGAGAGGCGCATCATGTTTGTTTGTTTTCTTTATTTTGCAAAAAGCAAAACATTTTGTTTTTATTGTGACTATACACAAAAAAAATTGAAACTTAACAGATTATAATTATGTATAACACTTGCCTGAATGATAAAAAAACAACAGTCTCTTTGGCAGAGATAAGAAAAAAAGAGAGCCGATCGTGCCATCTCGAGAGGGTTAAAGTCCATTCCTCTCAAAATGAAAAGATCCAAAAAAAATTAAAATAATCAATTGAGTGTCTAATCCAAGTCTTCTGAAGCGATGGCTTTATATGATAAACAGATTTGCAAACTGTAGTAAACACGACGATCAAATTTGACGTGATGCGCAAAACAACATGAATGCGTAAATGCAGAACTAAAATTCACTGACCACATTACTGCAACAACCCGGTCCTGCAGATTTGCGTTATACAACATTAGGAAGATTACACCCTTCCTATCAAAGCAGACCACACAACTCCTGGTCCAAGCTCGTGTTCTCTTCAGACTGGACTACTGTAAAGCTCTTCTAGCGGGCCTTCCGGCATGCACTATCAAACCCTTGCAACTGATCCAGAACGCAGCGGCGAGGGTGGTCTTTAACGAGCCGAAGAGAGCGCACGTCCCGCCTCTCTTCATCAGTCTGCACTGGCTGCCAATAGCCGCTCGCATCAAATTCAAGACACTGGTGCTCGCCTTCAAAGCAACCACTGGCTCTGCACCAATATATCTAAACTCGCTTGTTCAGACTTACACACCCTCCAGGAGCTTTCGTTCTGCCAGTGAACGACGCCTTGTGGTGCCATACCAAAGAGGCATGAAATCGTTCTCATGGACCTTTTCCTGGACCGCCCCCACCTGGTGGAATGACCTGCCTATCTCAATTCGAGCAGCCGAGTCTGTAGCCATTTTCAAAAAAACATCTAAAGACACGTCTTTTCCAGCAGCACCTGACCAATCAAGAATAGCACTTAACATTCTATTAATTTTCTGTCTGTCTAATTTTTTTTTTCTTTTTTAATTTAAACAAAATTGTTCTGTCCTGTGTGTTCTGTGCTAGATTAACTGAGACTTGTTACAGCACTTGCATACTGTTGCCCTTGACTGTTCTAGTTGCTTCTATTGCTCTCATTTGTAAGTGGATAAAAGCGTCTGCTAAATGACTAAATGTAAATGTAAGCATTTACAGTTTGGGAATAGTCATTTTGACACGCTTTCTTGTGATCAGAACTGTGACTGATTGCATTGATCATCTGAAGCACACACTGCTGTTACGGCCCTATCAATGTTATCATGGCCAAGATCCATCTATTCAGATATGACAAGATCATACATTTGATATGTTAATCCACCAATTAAAACTATGCTTGATTTTAAGTGATGTTTTGAGGCGGATAATAAATTAAAAGTGGTAGTTTGGTAAGCATGCGATGTGTCATTTACTTTTACTGCTAGTGTACTCAAAGCCTGCAGTGCAACTCAGCACGAGTCTCTGCACCTCTGACACAGGGTCTGTACTGCCAAATCAAAAGTGAGAGATTGGAGGAAGTGCCCTGAGGCCAGTATCAGAGGAACAGACTCCAGGATCTCCGGTGCTGCTGCTGCTCCATCTGCCCTGTGGCATCAGGCCCTGACCGGCAGAGATCGACTCCTCCAGCAGCTCGGATGTTTGTGAGAGCTGAGGTGAGATTTCAGCCCCCCGTCCTGCTGTTCAACACCTCCTCGTGAAGGTCTCAAACACACTTACACACAGACTCCCTCCAGCTTTACACACCATATGTGGAAGCTTAAAAATGAATCGTTTACCCAATAGTAAAAAGGGTCATATGATGCTTTAGTGCATGTATACGATCTGCAAAATTACAAAGTCTCACACAAAGGGATTTATTCTATCTGACAGAGAACACTGATCCAGACCTGCCTAAAACGCCTCAATTCCTCCACGTCACAATGTGAAATATTAGCATTAGGCTCCCTCAAAGGCATGCGCAAAGAAAGAAGGCACGGTTTCAGTGAATTGTAGTGTTGTCATCATGTCATCAGGTGTGTGTTGGATGCTAAAGCAAACCGAGGTTAATCAGATTCTTCTGATCGATCGTCTTGATCATCCGCATTTTCAGAATCTGACTCGGGCTCGGACTGATACGGTATTATGATAATCTGTGTGTTTACAAATGCTTTATAAGCCTGATTCGTGATTATGGTAAAGGGCGTTACATTTCCGACTCGCGCTTGTTTGGCCAATCACAATGCACTGTATTAGCTGGCCAATCAGAGCACTCTGAGCTTCTCAGAAGGAGGGGCTTTGTAGAAAGCAGTGTGTTTCAGACAGACTGGGAATAGAGGAGCTGCAATAATGTGTTTTTTTTTATCATTAAAGCATGTTAACCTATTCAATTACATGCAATAATCAAAATAATGAATGTTTAAAATAGCATCATATGACCCCTGTTCCGTATGACATAAATGCATGTCTTATTATCCTATGTTCAGACCTGGTCCTCTGTCCACATGAAACTCATCAGCCGGCCTTGGATGCTCCTAATAACATCAACTAATGCCAAAGAATCCCTTCGGCACAGCCGAATAAGGTTCATTCGGTCATTATCATCCAGGGTTTAAGATAATAACTCTCACATTATCCATGTTATTACTTTCATAATCTAAACAAGAGCATCAGAGTTTAAAGTCCATATGAACCTAATTTTGGTTAAATTCATTCCCGTGACTTTTCCCAGAAGCTCAGATAAACTCTTTGCATGATATAAACACTAATGTTATAATATGACATACAAGTCATGCATGACTAACATGTGATTTGAAGGAATATTATTGGTTAAACACAAAATGACCAAAATTTGTTTTTTAATGAATTGATTCTTTGTGTCAATTTTAATGTATTTTTAATTGTTTTGTTTTTTTTGTTTTTTTTTTGTTAAATCATTTGTTAAATAATTTTCTCCATGCCATTTTTACATATATTAAAATGTTTTAGTAAAATATTAATTTGGTTTTATTTGTGAATATACACTTCATTCAACAGTTTGGGGTCAGTAATGTTTTTAAATGAATCTCTTCTGCTCACCTGCTCATTTATTTGATAAAAAATACAGTAAAAATAGTGAAAAATTATTAAGTGTTTTCTATGTGAATATATAGTAAAGTGTCATTAGGGGCCAAGCACCGAAGGTTATTATATTAGGTCTTATTATTCTGCCAGGGAGTCTATGGTAGCCCATAGCACTGCTTGCGGGAAAGTTGTGAAAGTTGGCACATAGGTAAGAGGACAGTCTGATCTGTCACCATAGCAAATTCGAAGTCTCTAATTCAATCCCTCTAGCGCCACCAACTGTCCAAAGTTTCACTCATGTTTATGCAAATAACTTTTGAACGTCATTTTCTGTCATTAAAATTTCCCTGCCATTTTGAATTTTCCGGAAAAAAATACTTTTCCGAACTCCTCCTAGGCCGTTGCTCCAATTTCCACTGAAATTGAACCAGATCATCTTCAGACTATGCTGACAAAACAATATTAGATTTAAGATGATTAGTCAAACTGTTCTCGAATAACACACAAATTAAAGTGCCTACAAAAATGAAAGTCAGGCTTTATCTCTGCAATGCTTTAGCGCATTCTGGCCAATCTTGGTGTGTTATGCCAACCATGACCTGAGGCTGCCTGCAGCGGTCCAGAGATACAAAATTGGGATATTTTTTATTATAACTTCAGATTGCTTTAGCTAAAAATCACAAAACTTTAGATTCGGGGCATCACGTTGAGCCATACCATACCCAATTTTCCCATATCAACCATTTTGGGCGTCAGCCATTTAGAATTTTACGAAGGCATTGGCGTATCATTACGAAACTTGGTTTGTGTCTTCGGCACCAAGCCCCGAAAGTACTCAAAAAGTTTTGGGGCAGTGCCACCTTGTGGACAAAAGTTATAATGAATTTTGACTAAATTTGACTATTGTCATAAAACTGGTTTTAATAGATTCCTTGGGTCATAGATCCCAATTTTACTATATTTGATCAAACTTCCTGTATGTTTCCTTTACAAACCTCTTTTTTCGAACTCCTCCTAGACCATTTGTCGGATTTTCACCAAATCGAATCGTAAAATCTTCATATCATGACAGCAAAAAGTTATTAATGTTGTGTCAACAGACAAAACCGTTTTCGTATACCGCAGCGACGAAGTTAAGGCATGATGCCAAAATGACTCTTGAGGCTGTATCTCTGCAATGCTTTGACATAATGACACCAAACACTGCATGTGTCATTGCCACCTCACTCTGACCACACCACATCAATTTTGTAACTGCGCCACCTATTGGTCAAAAGTGATAAACCATTAAATCATATTATTAGTGACCGTATATATGATTTTTCAGCCATTTTGTCTAAAAGCATCTTAAAATGCCTTTAATTGCTCATTGTTGCAGTTGGTCTAACACTCCCAGCCAATTGCTGCTCGCAGCTATATTTTATTCCTGTGATCAAAGCTGAATTTTCAGCATCATTACTCCTGTCTTCAGTGTCACATGATCCTTCAGAAATCGAAGGACTGTTTGTATAAAGTTCAATGAAGAGCATTTATTTGAAATATAAATCTTTTTTAACATTATAAAATGTCTTTACTCATTTCGAAATAAAAACATAATTTAACTGACCAGAAACTTTATAGTGTAGATGAAAATTATTAAATATGATTCTTCCTATACTTCGTTTAAATCTGTATGTAACTGTTCCCTTTTTATCTGTCCCATCTGTGGAGGTAAAAAAAAAAAGCTCAGTCTCACGCGTGTGTCCGATGTCTGTAATGAATCCCTCCCCCGAGGATCTGGTCCTCCAGGGGAATCTCATTTGGACGTTTATCTTTCTTTAATGGGCAGACTAATGAAATGTGCAAAATCATTCGAGCATGTCGCCTGCTTCCGGTCCCTTCAAAGGATCAATCCCCTTTTCAAAGAGAGGTGCTGATCCAAACACACATGAGGACCAGATGTGAGCGGGATGCCAAAGTGACCACTGAAAGGATTTCAATCCTCTGTGCTAAATCCTCCAAAAACAAAGCTCAGGTTGAAACAAGTCCAGAGACAACCAGCAAAGCCCTTTGAAGATCTCAGCTGCTCATGACCTTGTCCTTAACACAGAGCTGGTGTGGGAAACACCTCACACTATGTTTGCATACACACATACACACACTCTTGTGTTTGAATGTACTAACATACTAACTCAATCAAGATGCAAATTAACTAACAGATGCTTTCTTACACCTTCTACCTCACATACATAAAAATAAAGACACTCAGAGATAAATAAATACACAAAAGCACACATTAATAGAGTTAACAACGGGATGAACAATCTAAAATGCAGAAAAGAGGAAATCACAAATGAGATCAATTTTGCCAAAAGTCTCCAAAAAAATCAAATATCTCACTATTTGCTTAAAATACCATTATTTTTTAGGACAATTGCATAAATTTCCACACCAATTCTCATTATTATTACAAAAAAATATATATATACTGTGACACCTATTTTTTTTAAATATAATAAATATATTAAAACATAAAAATATAATAAATATGTTTGAATACATCTATTTATGGTACTGCCTTTAATTAATAAATTAATTAAATAAATAAAAAAATCCCAAAATGATTGTCCTGTATTGCATTAATGGGAATTTAATAATATTCTCCCTGGAGAATATTTTCTAATATTTTATATTAGAAAAATAAAATGGTAAAGCCTTTATATAACGCATTATAAACATATTTGAATGTATTAATTGTGCTTTTTAATGCACCTTATAATTGTAACCCCAGTTATAATGCATTATAATACTTATCTATTTATTGTTACTCAGAAAATATTAATGCATTAAAACACAAGACAACAACCAATTTCAGATGTAACAAGGAATCTGCAAATATTATAATGCGTTTTACCTTTGGTTATAATTATGTGTGAAATATACAGGCATAACACGCACCCGGCCATCCACGTGATGTAAAAGAAAACGTGATGCATCAGACCAGGCCACCTTCTTTCATTGCTCCATGGTCCAGTTCTGATGCTCACATGCCACTGTTGGTGCTTTGGGCGGTGGACAGGGGTCAGTATGGGCACCCTGACTGGTCAGCGGCTGTGCCGCCCCATACGCAACAAACTGAGATGCTCTGTGTATTCTGACACCTTTCTATCAGAACCAGCATTAACTTCTTGAGCAGTTTGAGCTCCAGTAGCTCGTCTGTTTGATCGGACCACACGGGCCAGCCTTCGCTCTCCACGTGCATCAATGAGCCTCGGCCGCCCATGACCCTGTGGCCGGTTCTCCACTGTTCCTTCCTTGGAGCACTTTTGATAGAGACTGACCACTGCAGACCGGGAACACCCCACAAGAGCTGCAGTTTTGGAGATGCTCTGACCCAGTCATCTAGCCGTCACAATTTGGCCGTTGTCAAACTCACTCAAATCCTTACGCTTGCCCATTTTTCCTGCTTCCAACACATCAACTCAAAATGTTCACTTGCTGCCTAATATATCCCACCCACTAACAGGTGATGAAGAGATAATCAGTGTTATTCACTTCACCTGTCATAATGTTATGCCTGATCGGTGTGTAATACATTACAATGTACATTATGAAAACCTTTATAATGCATTATACATGAAGTGTATTTTAGTCCCAAAATTTGCTTCATTTTCTTTATGAAAAATTTAATTTCTTGTTCTTGTTAGAAATAGACCATTCAAGTGTGTAATTTCTGCACTGCCTGCAAAACCAAACAGTGCAACTTAAACATTTTGATGCTTCTAAACTGATAGTTTTAATAAACATCACACCTGGAGACTTCTTGCTTGGGCGAGCTGCCATCACGTAGGTCTGTCGGGGCAGGAGAGGGGACGAGGGGAGAGACATGGAGACCCCTTTAGCCAGGCTGAGTTTGAGGCCTTCGTCTGTGGACAAGTATGGATGAACACCTCCGGGATCCTGCATCCCTCCACCAGGACACCTCCGCTGGGCACTGAGAAGGTACGGATCTCCTGATCAGGCACAAAGAAACAAAAATGGCATAAATTGACAGCAAAAATCATTGCAAATATATTCTAAAGACGAGTGAAGTTTGATGACAAGCTGTAATGTTGCCTTGACAAAGCCAGGTCTGAAATCTTAAAATAACTTTGAACAGCTTGACGTTTGAAGGTTTTACTCAGAGAAAGTAAAAAACATGATTAGCATGTTGATAACATGTCGTTAACATGATTTAACATGTTGAATAATCCACTCCCCAGCCTCAGTGAAATTGACGGGCATGATTAACATTAACATGAGTTGACTGACACTCTTCCAACAATGACCCTGGAGGACTTTGATTCGGTCGTCTTAATAAAAACACTGGCACTGGAATGTGGCAGAATCCTATAATGTTTTTTACTGTAATCCCTGAACACCATCAAGGAAACAAAAACTAATAAGCAGAGCGCAATAACAATACAGAACAACGAGGCTCAAAAGTATTTTCATGACCGCTATTCACAGCACAGATTAAACCCTGCTTCTATTCTCCATCGTAAAGGTTTTTATTATTATTTTCTTGCTTTTAATGTTTGGGAAATTGCTGCTGTTAAACCTGATGAGCTGTGACTGTTTCGTGCCACTTAAACCAAATGCTTTTGGGATCAAACGTGTCTATTGGCTATGCTCAGAATGTAACACTTAATAACTGTGTGGACCTGGAGCAGCAACTCAAGTTCCCCGACCACATTGTGACCACCATCCTTACACCAGATGTTGTTTGGTGTCTGAGTCCACCAAACAAGTGGTTCTGTTCAGTGTTCATTTTTGACGGCATATTTTGATTTAGTTTTAGTCATAGTCTTTTGACTAAAATGCCATTTAGTTTTAGTCATATTTTAGTCACCTGAATTGTTTTTAGTCTAGTTTTAGTCGACTAAATCTACAGTATATCTAGTCTCCTAAAATCTAATGAGTTTAGTTAAATTATAATACATTAAGCATTTACGCATTACATAACCGACTGTCACTTGAACTGACATTTTGACATCATTTTGTTTTTGACATTAAAAATACACAAAAGAACTCAATTCACTTTTTTGTCTGTTTTTTAAAAACACCTATATAGTTTTTATAACTTTGTATTTCTGTTTTAGTCAGTAGGCCATATCAGGTTAAGCTAAAGCTTCAAATAAGTTTGTTTATTTTTTTAATTTCAGTTAACATTTATTTAATTTCAAGTAATGAACTTTTTTTTAAATGTTTTTAGTGAACTATTATAACCCTGATACTTTATTGAATATGTGTCAAATACTGGTCTTTCCTCCTGACTATGAATTAAATGGGAATTAAATTAAATATAGTTTATTGTGTAACCAAAACGAATATATATAATGTGTGACTTTTAATGATAAACAAGCTCAAAACACACATTGACTCTTATTTTGAAATGTCTGCGCCTTACTATTGCAGTTGCAGGAGCTCATTCAAGTTCAGATGAGGAGATAAAATATGCAGCTACAACCGTCTAAAACATATTACTATATAAACATGGTAAAGTAAACATTGTCATTATTCATAAGCATTAGTTCATAAACAATTGCCAGTCATAAATGTGTGCTATTCATTGATTGAGCCGCTCTGGAGCGCTGGATTGGGGATGAGCCTGTAGAAGCTCAACAGCGCCGTGTTTTCCAGCGGTTAGATCAGCACGTTCACATCAAATGTGCGCATCTGTTACACAGGACATCAGTTCTGACTGGATCTCTTCCCTAATCGTCCCTCCCTAACATTTTCGTCTCGTTTTTATTTGTTGATGAAAATGACAGTTGATTTTCGTCATAGTTTTTGTCATCCAACACTAGTTTTTATTTAGTTTTCGTCAGTGGAAAAAGGTTGTTGACGGAAATTATGACGGAAATTATTCTTCAACGAAATTAACACTGGTTCTGTTGGAGCTAACAGTCCCTTGGGAAGAGTCGCCTGGAAGAGGCCTTTGAAAGGAAGCTCGCCAAGTACGAGGGACTGGTCAGCAAGTGTCGACAAGCAGGATAGAGAGCAAGGTGTCTCCCAATTGAGGTCTGAAGCAGAGGCTTCGTGGCCCCATCCCTGTTCAGAGCCTTCAGTCTGTTAGGCATCGATGGAGGGAGGAGGAGAAGAGCCCTCCTACAACACCACCGAAGCAGCAGAGAAAACCTCAAGATGGCCATGGCTCAAGAGAGCAGATCCATGAGGACTAAGTAGATAAGATTCACCAACTGGACACAAGCTGGGGTCTGATCAGTCTCAGTTGGGTCGCCTTGATGAGGGTGTATGATGTTGAAAGACCCGAAACACCCAACGATTCCAGGAACATCAATAAGTGTCCAGTAGCATCAATAAATGTATTTGCACAGCTGTAATGTACAACTGCCTACTTTAAAAAATACATTAAGAAATACAATTTAAAAATTGACAGTTGTTAAATGACCATATGCAGTAAAAAACTTAAATGCAATTTGTGTGAGAATATAGGATTGAATAAAATAGTAAAACACATCAGTCATTTCTTCACACTGTAGATGATCAAGTTAATTTGCATACGGTTTCACACGCGTGTGCTCTTTTGCATACTGCGCATTTTGACATGTACACGGTCAGTCGGACACTGCAATGCATTCAATGCAAGCACACATATTGTAAAAACACAATGACAGTACATTAATCTGACCATAGTCTCGATTCATCTCTACTCCCACCCACTCTCTCCACACTGATGAAGAGCAAAACAAAGATGTCTAGTGTTTAAAAAGCGAATAAATGGTGAGGAATGGCAGAAAACAGGAAGTCAGCGTGCCCTAGTCACACCTCCGCTCTCTTTCAACACCCACTGGGGTCACGAGCGTCTGGTCGGAGACAGGATGTAGTAGGATTGCATTCACCATTTCAGTTTATCTGAACTGGCTGATACAATGAAAGAAAAATAAATGGAACAGGAGGGCTGGTCCCCAAAATGGGCTGGATGGAAAATAAGAAAAAGAAAATAAGATGAAAAAAAGTGTCAAATATACAGGTCTGCAGCATTGAGCGACACTGTTATATCTTTTAAAGGTGTCATGAATGGAGAAATCAAATTTTCCTTGAGCTTTTGACATAAGAGGTCATCATACTATAAGAATATCCTGTAGGTTTCAGAACTCAAAACTTCCTTGTTTTGCCAAAAACAGCTTTTATTGTAATCAAGACTCATTGTGGAATGTGCCTGTCATAGATCGGTGAAAGACCGCCTCTGGAGAAGAAGATCAACGCCTACTTCATCATTGCAACTTTGGCCCCGCCCACTGGAGTGTTAGTGAGATGACGAGGAGAGACAAACAGACTTAAAATAACATCACCTTCCAAAGGATCCTAATGCTAGGAATGCTCATTTATTTTCAACAATGTGAACGTCTCAGTTGAGCTTTATTTATTTGTATTCGGTGCCTTTCACTGTGGATTCTTTGGGAAATCAGTCGCAATTTCGGCACTGGCTTTGCAAACAGACTTTTACCATATGGACTCGACAGTAATCCCACAACATGTAAGTACATGTAAGCCTGATCTGAGACCAGTGATTTCTGATATGTAATGATTCATGTACAGTCAGATGTTCTGTGTCAGTAAATCAAACCAGTGACTAAACGCTCAACTTCACATTGTGTCTCTTAGTAGATGAAAATAATCTGTTATTTAAATTGTGATTAATTTATATATAGAAAGCGATCAAAGAACGCTCCCTGTACAATCACTGGAGCTGTCAATCAAACAGCACGAGAACACGCCAAAACTCCTGTTATAATCATCAAATCTCTTCTTTACATTGTGTTTGCACTGTTAGTTATGATGAAAGCCTTTATTATTATGCAGAAATCAAGTTACAATAACGTCATCACAACATTCAGGAGCGCAACATGTCTGGGATCGGCTACAATGCTCATCACTAGGGATGCTCCGGTCAGGATTTTTGCTGTCGATACCGAGTACCGATTTCTTGTCACGATGATCAGCCGATACCGATCCTGATTCCAATGCTTCACTGATTTGTAAACTCTCTGATCACTGTTAACCTTTTTTCAGAAAGAAAAAAATATATATATAGATGTTGCCTTTATTATATTTGTGTTACATTTTTATGGTAATTATGTACTGTAATGTAACTATTGTTTTAACTGGGTACTAAATAATCACAAAAATGATTCATTATACAGTGAACACTATAATATGCCTTTAAAATGGGGTTTCTGCATAAAACTATGCATAACAGGATACTTAATAGGGCTGCATTTTCTATATTTTTCTATTTGGATAAAAACAAATCTGTATTTATTTTAATAATAATTGTATTTCACATCCTGCCCAATGATGCCCTAAAAACAATGTTGATATTGAAGACTATAAACAAATACAGTGAATGTAATGTAGACATGTTTTAATAATTTTATTTTTAATTCACTGAACTAAAAATGAAAATAAAAACAAAAGCATATGATATTAGCCTATATTTGATTACCCAATTATAATGGTCACTTTCATAAAAATATACATACTTGTAGGTTTAAAATTCTACATATGGCACATTTATTGTCCAACATCAAATATTTTAGAAATATGTATACTTTAGTCAGAATTATTGCGTTCTTTGCGCTCCGTCTGTTTGGCGCGGATGCGCGCGGCCTGAATTTTAGTGGAGATTCACATGCAGAAGGCTCGTCGTCTCCTGACAGCAAAAAGGACATATTTGCATGACTTTCTAACATTTACAGATGGAGAATATCCCTGTGAAATGTAAGTTATGCACTGAGGAAAGCACCACATCTCAAACGCATTAAACACCGCAGGTATTTATCTGTCTGTCAGCACGAGTATCTCTCAGAGCGTCTGACAGGGCGAGCTGCTTTAAACTATACGTGTTTATATCTTACCAGTTATTTGAAAGCCCTTAATATAAAGCATGTGTCATGTTTAGGACAAATTGTATCATGCACTTTCCCTGCATCAGCTCATTCTCCGCTATTTTTCAGATGCGTTCGTATCAATCTACTGTATATCGACACTTCTGAACGGCGTTCGCCCATCCCTTAGGACCGACTGACCCGTGTTTAACTGCTGTTCACAAGGAACCCTTCTCCACTTCAGCCTTCAAAGCTCTCGTTTGAATATTTGCTACTATTTACCCCACGCGTCATGTACGCCCTCACGCGATGACGTCATCAAATTGCGATCGGTTCGTGAGATCGGCCAAGTTAGTGAGTACCGATCGAGTCATAGAATATGATTATCGGCCGATACCGATCTCCGGCCGATCGATCAGAGCATCCCTACTCATCACTGCAACCTTTCATGCCACCATCTGAATATAATGCCATAGATCTAAATATAATGTTATAGATCTAAATATAATGCCATAGATCTAAATATAATGTTATAGATCTAAATATAATGTTATAGATCTAAATATAATGCCATAGATCTAAATATAATGCCATAGATCTAAATATAATGTTATAGATCTAAATATAATGTTATAGATCTAAATATAATGCCATAGATCTAAATATAATGTTATAGATCTAAATATAATGTTATAGATCTAAATATAATGTTATAGATCTAAATATAATGCCATAGATCTAAATATAATGTTATAGATCTAAATATAATGCCATAGATCTAAATATAATGTTATAGATCTAAATATAATGCCATAGATCTAAATATAATGTTATAGATCTGAATATAATGCCATAGATCTAAATATAATGTTATAGATCTAAATATAATACCATAGATCTAAATATAATGCCATAGATCTAAATATAATGTTATAGATCTAAATATAATGCCATAGATCTAAATATAATGTTATAGATCTGAATATAATGCCATAGATCTAAATATAATGTTATAGATCTGAATATAATGCCATAGATCTAAATATAATGTTATAGATCTAAATATAATGCCATAGATCTAAATATAATGTTATAGATCTAAATATAATGCCATAGATCTAAATATAATGTTATAGATCTAAATATAATGCCATAGATCTAAATATAATGTTATAGATCTAAATATAATGCCATAGATCTGAATATAATACTATAATCAACATGATTTCATGATTAGTTAACCGTTACTACAAGTTTTCGAGAGAGTTCCACATGTAATACTAGCTAGTGGGCGTTTACACTGAAGTCTCACAGAAGACACGCCCCTTCAAACAGAGCGTTCAAATCAGACGGAGAACAGGCGAACAAGTAACCAAAAGCCATTAAGAGAAAGAAACTAGTGAAGTTCAGGGAGAAATCAGGAATGTGCTCATGTTATTGGCCCACTCCTAATGTTCTATAACTCACGGCATCTCACCCAAACAGATGTAAATCGTTCACGTTCGGAGGCTTGGCACAGAGAGACATTCGCAAAACTAACTATAAATTTTACAACTCTTTCCTTCCCTGAGACAACAATGATGAGACGTCCCTTTACAGTGGAAGTAATTATGATGCATAAAATGTTGCTAGCTTCAGTCAGATATGAGAAACAGGTGAACACTTGTATATTAGCATGATTGCACTGCTGTATTGATCAGACAAACACTTGTTGGGAAAGCTTCAAAGTGCTTTAAGTGACAGCTGGAAAAACATTTTTCATTGAGAGACAAAGCAATGCTGAAGTCAAGTCGAGGACAGAGATCTCTTGTGAAACTCGGAGTCATTCTCTCGAGCAACAGACCACAACATTGAGATTGCATATTTCAGACAGAAGGATGTGCTCTTCATGTTGGACGGATATCTGGTCATTTCCTACAACCACAGACTGGAAAACAAGGGACGCCACAAGAAAAAGAGCCAAGCTCTGTTACAAACCCCAGTGAACGCTCTACTTGTGCTTTACCTTCTGAGAAAACATCGAAACTGAAATGATCCCTCATAAATGCAGTCAAAATATCGCTCCTCATGCAAAACACACAGTAGAGACTCTCCGCAATAATGCCACAATACTATAATCAAGCTAATTAAGTTTAATGTCTTTATTTTTAATAACATTAGAATTAAACCACAGCACAGTCACATCCCATACTTTGCACACCTACTGAGAGAGAGAAGCTTTTTAGTGCAGTAATGTGCATGTACACGCCCACCTCGGCTATTGGACAGTCAGCTAATATATGCATATATTCTCTCACATCATTGGTTGAATAAGAAAATGTCATTTTTGGTTGCTATGCATCACATTCTGACTTTTTAATGTTGTTTATTTGAGTATATAGGAAACTTGTGTGAACACTTATTATTATTATTGTACTGAAAACACAGTATTGCACTCATTACTAACATAACCTTTACATGTAACTTCATAACACTTCAGAGATTGTGCGCATTTTAAATGAGCTTTTATTATTATATTTTTCAGTTTTCATTTTCATTTTAGTTCATGTATTAGTAATGCTCGTGTTAGATTTAGCTTTTTTTAATATTTCTGTTTAGCTTTTTCTATTTATTTTATTTCAGTTTTCGTTTAAAATACTTAAACTTATTTTAGTTCATTTTCAATGCAACATTTTTAACTTTTGTTTCAGTATTAAGTTTACTTTTTTCCATCTATTATTTATGGTTTATTTTATTTCTGCTTTATTTATTTTTTAAGTACCGACAATAATTAGTTCGTGATTTTAAATGACAGCTTAAAATAAAGTGTGAGTAATATTAATTAACTACATGTACTAACTATACAGTTATGTTGTGTGAGATGGTGGTCCAGTGGGTTAAACCATGGAACTGATATGCAGAAGGTTGCTAAGTCACTTTGGATAAAAGCATCTGCCAAATGCATAAATATAAAATATATAAATATAAATACAGTTAGGGTAGGATTAGGATTTGGTTGAGGGTAAAGGCTGGAATACACTACACGATTTTTAAAATCTGAACAGATTTTTAAAAAACTTGCCGACTTTGTAAATGGTTACAGAGAAAAGCTGGGCATCATACACTTCCAGACTTTAAAATCGTTTGAAACACAAACTGAAACAAGCGCCTGGTTGCTAGGCAGTACCGTCGCAAGGGCCTCGTGCAAAGTGACAGCTGACTCTATGTAAAAGCCAATAAAGTTCATGATTTTGTCCTTCGAAATAGGCTACTATAATAGTTCAAATACATAGCTAAAATGAGACTATGTATCGTGATGCTGTTTTATTTTGCTTGTTAAAAATGTATTATGCAACATACATTATTTATCTTTGCCTGAAACTGTGCGTGTGACAGAGATTCATGCGCATACATGTCAGTCAGCGGGCATCGCACGTCAGGCTCGTAGAGAGAGTTTTATTCACCACTTCAAATTCTGGTTTTGGCTGCCTCTGAAATGGGTCAAACCATAGATATTACCTAGAAGTTCAAGTAAATACGCTAGAAATCCACATTTCACTCATTAAGGATGTGCATTTATTGCACGGAGATGGACACCTGCAGGATTTTTGTATTTAACATTAAAGTTAAATAAGCATATAGCCTAACTATTATGCACCTGTCAGTGAGCAACAGTTAAAGTTTAACTTCTTGAAGTTGAACCTAATGCTGTTAATCTGAATATACATTGTGTGTGTCTGTGTGTGTATGTGTATATCCACATAAACAACAAAATGTTTGTCACTATAGCAACAGTATACCCCGTTAATATACCCCCACCCCCGGGCGGGCCTCGCACATCACGTTCGCACATGTGATCTAAAATCGGCTCAAAATATCAAACATGTTTGATATCCTCCGACTGGATGGAATCAAAATCTGAAGCTAAAAAATCGGAGTCTATGACCATGATGTCGGCTCAAATCTACAGACTGGCTCTGACTTTTGTCAACTTGATCAGACTGGAAATCGGGGGGGAAATCGGGGCAAAAATCGTGTAGTGTATTCTAGGGGTGGTGAAAAAAATCGATTATCGATTAATCGCGAGTATGTTATGGACGAGCATGAATCGATCATTACATTTTCAAAAATCGATTTTTTTATTTATCTAAACCTGACTCTACCACCGTGTGTGTGTGTGTGTGTGTGTGTGTGTGTGTGTGTGTGTGTGTGTGTGTGTGTGTGTGTGTGTGTGTGTGTGTGTGTGTGTGTGTGTGTGTGTGTGTGTGTGTGTGTGTGTGTGTGTGTGTGTGTGTGTGTGTGTGTGTGTGTGTGTGTGTGTGTTCATTAGATGAATGTAAATCTGTCGTTAATGCTGAGATGATTCTGAGGGAACACTCTAGAAATCCTCCTGCCTCGCATCCTCTGGAGCTCAGGCACATTAGCGCGTTAGCACGGCTCAGATTCACGCACAAACACCGAATAAACGCCTTCAATCCGCAGATTTATGAGCACTTCAGATGAGCGAGCGCGACACACATCGACGCGCACATTCGCGGGAATTAAGGCGATCCTGAGGACGCGATGAGCGGATCTCACACACACACACACAGCCGGACTGATGCTGGAAACACCGCCGCTCCGACCCGCGGCTCCCGCTCACGGAACCGAATGGGCCTCGACACTCCTCCGACACGAACCCGTTTTTCTTCTGTCGTTTTTCCCCCTTTTGTCTTTCTCACGTCAGGAAACGAACGAGAGGAGCTCGATCGTTCCACGCGTCGCGTTCCCGCCCCCCTCACGCGCGCACGCATCCATCACTCTTGACATTTTGTCACTGTGTTCTACAGTACAGTATATAAGCTGAAGCTACAGTAAGTTGTTCAAAAATGTTCATTTTGTCTTCTTAATGATTAAATTGGACAATTTTCTTCTAGAAAGACAAGGTGTTTGGAGAAAAAACTTCTTCTTTACCTTGACATGTTTCGACTGCAACCTGCAGTCTTCCTCCACCTGAACACGTTGTCTTTCTAGAAGAAAATTGTCCAATTTCTACAGTATGTTGGTTCTGATCTACTTCCTAAAGGAAATAAGCCTTTCATTTATTTGTTATTGTTTAGTTCAACTTGATGAGTCACAACACAATGTGATGTATTCATTTCTGTGTAACTACACGACACTACACGACAAGTGCTTTGAGTTGTTGTTACTCAATAAACGAGTTAAGTAATTCAGTAGCTGACTTTTTTTTAATACTGCAATCACTTTGTAGTGTATTTTCGTTTACTGTTGTGAAATGGAAAATCAATAATCGCTAATCGAGAATCGTTAATAACCGAAAATCGACTGTAATCGACTTCAATAATCGTAATCGAATCGAATCGGGAAATCAGACAGATTAACCACCCCTAGTGTATTCCGGCCTTTACTTGCATAATTATACATAATTTACTGTTATTACTATGGTGAGTACATGTAACATATGTTATATGTAAGGACACTGTAAAATAAAGTGTTACTAAATGTGTTTATTTTAGTTAACAATAACAACACTAACAACCATAAGTACTTAGAAAACCCAAAAATTTTGGATTGGATGGATGGAATAAATCATTCAATCATGATTAGATAGATAGATAGATAGATAGATAGATAGATAGATAGATAGATAGATAGATAGATAGATAGATAGATAGATAGATAGATAGATAGATAGATAGATAGATAGATAGATAGATAGATAGATAGATAGATAGATAGATAGATAGATAGATAGATAGATAGATAGATAGATAGATAGATAGATAGATAGATAGATAGATAGATAGATAGATAGATAGATAGATAGATAGATAGATAGATAGATAGATAGATAGATAGATAGATAGATAGATAGATAGATAGATAGATAGATAGATAGATAGATAGATAGATAGATAGATAGATAGATAGATAGATAGATAGATAGATAGATAGATAGATAGAAGAAATCTTAAAAGTAGGGCTGTGTTAGAAATATTGCTTCTTAAAACCAAAGAAACCCAAGAAATTATGTCAATGTTATTACACAATTGAATTCAACCAAAAAATATAGATTTGGCACACTTTAATGTGGCGTGACGGATCGATGAAGCGCCTCAGGTCAAGCGGCACATGAACTGATCATCTCTTCCACTTTACTATTAATTACAGCACCAAATAACATGAACGGATTGTTGAACGGATTATTGAAAGAAACAATCTTTCCGAAACCCAAATCATGTCTCATGTCATTAGTAATAGATTTGTGTCAATGCCCAGCCCGACTTAAAATTTAACATAACTACATTGTTTTCTGTTTGGGACGCCTTAAAATGCTGCATACGTAGGCAGCTCAAAGTTTGGTAAAGCGCCTGAGACGAGCTGAATCATGACAGGCCAACCACAGATGGCCATCGAGAAACTAAAGGGCAGACAGACTGAAGCGAAAAGACAGAAAAGTAGAGCGAAAGGCCGTTTGAGTGACAGTAATGTAAACTTACCCACCCTAAATGAGCTCTTTGGGTCCAAAGCTAACCACACTCCATTGAAACCCATGAAACCAAGCCTAACTGATTATACTGGTCAACAGACAACTGATTACAACCTCTCTAGACCTTCCTAGCGAGCACAGACTGAGGCTTCTAATTATAATAGTCTGATGATATTTAAAAAAGGCTCTGATTAGACAGGTTTGATGTTTAATAGATATAATGTGTAAGGGAGAGGTTGTGGTTTTATTTATCGTGAAACCCATAATGAAATATCTGAGGTATCAAAAATCAAATATTATTCGTCCATGCGTTCATTCAGTGAAAGACAGTGCAAACATTCCTTGATTCCTCCTGTATTTTACTTCATATTCTGAGTCTACCTGACTTCAAGTAGACAGAGAGACAGACGGATGGATAAATAGATAGATATACAGATGGATATATGGATATATGGTTGGATATATGGATATACGGATGGATATATGGATATATGGATGGATATATGGATATATGGATGGATATATGGATATACGGATGGATATATGGATATATGGATGGATATATGGATATATGGATGGATATATGGATATACGGATGGATATATGGATAGATATATGGATATATGGATATACGGATGGATATATGGATGGATATATGGATGGATATATGGATATATGGATGGATATATGGATATATGGATGGATATATGGATATATGGTTGGATATATGGATATACGGATGGATATATGGATGGATATATGGATATATGGATGGATATATGGATATATGGATGGATATATGGATATACGGATGGATATATGGATATACGGATGGATATATGGATATATGGATGGATATATGGATATATGGATGGATATATGGATATACGGATGGATATATGGATATATGGATGGATATATGGATATATGGTTGGATATATGGATATACGGATGGATATATGGATATATGGATGGATATATGGATATATGGATGGATATATGGATATATGGATGGATATATGGATATACAGATGGATATATGGATATATGGTTGGATATATGGATATACGGATGGATATATGGATATATGGATGGATATATGGATATATGGATGGATATATGGATATACGGATGGATATATGGATATATGGATGGATATATGGATATATGGATGGATATATGGATATACGGATGGATATATGGATAGATATATGGATATATGGATATACGGATGGATATATGGATGGATATATGGATGGATATATGGATATATGGATGGATATATGGATATATGGATGGATATATGGATATATGGTTGGATATATGGATATACGGATGGATATATGGATGGATATATGGATATATGGATGGATATATGGATATATGGATGGATATATGGATATACGGATGGATATATGGATATACGGATGGATATATGGATATATGGATGGATATATGGATATATGGATGGATATATGGATATACGGATGGATATATGGATATATGGATGGATATATGGATATATGGATGGATATATGGATATACGGATGGATATATATGGCACCAAAAATGGATCTTCGTCGTAATCATAGGGGAACCACTTTTGGTGCTATATAGCACCATATCTTAACATGTTCTGTATATGGTAGCGGTGCTATATGGCACCTTAGTTAGCGGTGCTATATAGCACCTTAGTCAAAGAACCGGTGAAGAACCGCTGAAGAACCACTGAAGCACCAAAATTGGTGCTATATAACACTTAAAAAGGTTCTCCTATGATTACGAGCCAAGAACCATTTTTGGTGCCATATAGAACCTTTTTTTTTTTTAGAGTGTATGGATATATGGATATACAGATGGATATATGGATATATGGATATACAGATGGATATATGGATATATGGATATATGGATATACGGATGGATATATGGATATATATTACTCGTCAAGACAAGACCTGTTAACTTGGTAGGGCTTTAGGCCTAGTCCTGGATTTACTCCAAATGTTACACAGTGAGATTTTCTATGGATGTTTTATATATTAATGGATATATATAGGCCTATTAATGACATTTTCTACTAAGATTTCATTTTACTAATAAAGTTTTAGCCTACAAATCATTAGAGTGAACTGACCCCCATTCGTTTCAATGATTCACGCTTTTTGGTCATGCATAATAAATAGACTTGTTTTACAAAACTAAGAATTTTCCCATAAATGTGTCCTATATCACTGAAAATGGGAGAATCTTAGCTTTAATGTGGTATATAGCACATAGTCAGAATAATAATGGTTAAAATGTTTTACAATTTTAAAAATAAGCTTGATTTTAAAATTGGAATTTCTCAAAATCATGATTTTCTGAGGCCGAAATTCAGCTAATTTTTGACATGATCTTACTCAGTCAATATTACAGATATCAAGGTAATATTTTCACAGAATGTTCTTTACATTATGTAGGATGATTTTATTTATACGCAGAAGGTTGCTGGTTTGATCCCAGCGGTCTCCACCAGTGTGTCCTTGAGCAAGGCACTTTACTCCACGTTGCTCCAGGGGGATTGTCCCTGTAATAAGGGCACTGTAAGTCGCTTTGGATAAAAGCGTCTGCCAAATGCGTAAATGTAAATGTAAATATATAAAACAGTGAATAACAAAAGCTGGGTTTTCACAGACAGGGCCACATATATGATGCATTATTCTGTATTATTGATCTTCTATCTGTAGTGTGTTTTCCTGATGTATTGTGAGGGTGTATCTCTGGCTTCTGTGAGTCTGCGAGAGAAATAAATCTGGTCTCAGGAATGCGAGTCGTCATTGTTAAAGCCTCTAAACACTGAAGAATAAAAGCCCACCAGCCCCTGTTTCACCTCCTCTCTCTCACACACACACACACACACACACACACACACACACACAGAACAAAGGGACGTAACCTTGAGAGGGACGAGCCCTATTCAGACAGAAACAGCCTTTAGTATTCAGACGCCGTAGCTCAGCTCGTCACACATACAGTAAAGCGCCTGTGGAAACGATCCGGGGTCACAGACTCGTTCTGCTGGATCTGTTTGAGTTTAATTACTGACCTGTGGAGAGCGCAGATTCACGTTTGTGACCAGGAGCGCTACTCAACGTGTACAGCACACGTGTGCAAAAATGATGTTGTGTGCATCATCAGCCGCATAATCTGAGAATAATTCATGCAGATTCTCTTTGTTAAATCAACAAAGGTGACTGACTGAGAGATTGAATGAGCAGCTGAAATCCCGGAGAGAGAGAGAGAGAGAGAGAGAGAGAGAGAGAGAGAGAGAGAGAGAGAGAGAGAGAGAGAGAGAGAGAGAGAGAGAGAGATGCAAAAGAAGAGAATAGGATGGTCAGAGAAAAGAGTGAGAGAAAATTAAAAGAACAGGAAGGAAGATAATTAATGAGTAAAAAAAGTTGAGAATGACTTTGAAAAAGTTGAGAAAGAGAATGAAAAAAAGAGTAAGATAAAGAGAAAGAATTATGAAGGATGCAAAGGAAGAGAGAGCAAGAGGAAGGAAAGAAGGAAGGAAGGAAGGAAGGAAGGAAGGAAGGAAGGAAGGAAGGAAGGAAGGAAGGAAGGAAGGAAGGAAGGAAGGAAGGAAGGAAGGAAGGAAGGAAGGAAGGAAGGAAGGAAGGAAGGAAGGAAGGAAGGAAGGAAGGAAGGAAGGAAGGAAGGAAGGAAGGAAGGAAGGAAGGGAGAGAAAGGAAGGAAGGAAGGAAGGAAGGAAGGAAGGAAGGAAGGAAGGAAGGAAGGAAGGAAGGAAGGAAGGAAGGAAGGAAGGAAGGAAGGAAGGAAGGAAGGAAGGAAGGAAGGAAGGAAGGAAGGAAGGAAGGAAGGAAGGAAGGAAGGAAGGAAGGAAGGAAGGAAGGAAGGAAGGAAGGAAGGAAGGAAGGAAGGAAGGAAGGAAGGAAGGAAGGAAGGAAGGAAGGAAGGAAGGAAGGAAGGAAGGAAGGAAGGAAGGAAGGAAGGAAGTGCAGCATTGATGTGATGTGTGTCTGGATCACAAAGCATGTTATTTTCAGACTTATTCAACTCACAATAAGAACCACAGGCTTACACACACACACACACACACACACACGGTTTCCTCTCATTCACACACTCATAGCTCTCTACAGAGATCCATTCAGGCGCCTGATGCCTCCGTCAACCACAGACCCAGATGACACAGCACTGCATCCGACTCACTCTCACACACACACACACACACACACACACACACGAGTCTGTCTATCAGCTGGGTCACATGCATTCACTAACACACTCGAGCTGAAGTTTGCTTGTGCTTTCAACAGTGCAAGAACAATAGGGCTGGGTATTGACACAAATTTCACAATTGAATATGGATTATTTTGAATCATATTTTTGACCCGGCCTTAAAGAACAGCTCAAGTGTTTTGACGTCTGCCGCTTCAGTGCTCGAGCTCTTTACAGCAGGATGGCTTCTGATTGGCTGTCAATGTTTTTATTTGTTAAAAAAGTGAATCCAATGACATTGTTCCTCTGTGCCGATATCAGAGTTGTGGTGTGGACTCCTTTTATATGTAGAACGATTGTTGAAACTATATCTTTATCATTATAGCCATCATCCTTGACATGAAAAGGCCTTTAATCTTAGAAGAACGCACATATAATCCCTAGGTAGGCAGCTAACAGTTATAATACTATTAAAGCCAAGAGCACGTCACTGAAACATCCTCTATGGGAACATATGAGGCGGTTAATGTGAAGACAGACATCTGAAGTCAAACCCACAGCGGAGTCAGAGCAGCTCAACACTGGCAGAACAGTCTGGAGTCTCTTTCCCAGCGGCCCCAGGGGCTCCGGGACTGAGGGGCCACGACATGTCCCACTTCTCTTCATAACTGCTATGGGAAAAGAAGCCTTACCCTCGTGTCGTTATATGAGAAAGAATGCACGCTGGGAGTCAGCTGATAATAAATCATTTTTAACTGTTCTGCCACTGTTCATTTTAATATTAAAAAATACCTAAACTTAACAACTACCTTTTGAGCTTATTGAGACAAAAGACGTAGTTGATAGAGAGATTTGGACCCTAATCTAAAGTGACTAATACTATTTGTAATAAGTCTTTGATGCAAAGTTGAATTTTCAGCATCATTACGCCAGTCTTCAGAGTCACATGATCCTTCAGAAATCATTCTCATCTGTTTAATCGGACCACACGTGCATCAATGACCCATGACCCTGTGGCCGGTTCTCCACTGTTCCTTCCTTGGAGCACTTTTGATAGAGACTGACCACTGCAGACCGGGAACACCCCACAAGAGCTGCAGTTTTGGAGATGCTCTGACCCAGTCGTCTAGCCATCACAATCTGGCCCTTGTCAAACTCGCTCAAATCCTTACGCTTGCCCATTTTTCCTGCTTCTAACACATCAACTCTGAGGACAAAGGCTACATCCGAAACCTGGAAAATGCTGCCTTCGGAGGACAAATTTCAAGGCAGGAAGGCACCAAGGCACATCCGAATCTAATGTTAGCTTCACTTCCTGTCTCCTGAGATACCTTCATCTGATCGAGTTTTGAAGGCAGCATATATGTATCCTTCGCTGCCTTTGATATCCTACAATCACAAAGTGACAGTTGAGCTGGGAAAAAAAAGATGGCGTCCGAAAGTTGCGTTTGCTGGTCAGTTTGTGTGTAAATGTATTACAAATTACTACTGTAGTAATTAAATTAGGGATGCACCAAATCCAGATATACCGAATACCGAATCCACTGGTTAAGGTTCTGCCGAATCCGAAACCGAATCCTACAACCATCCTCAGTCCATCCTCACAGTAAACACATTAATGAAGTAAACAATGTCCACAGCAATGTAGGGATGCTCATATTGCAAAATATGCTATGCAGTATGTAGTACAAGCTCCTGACTGGTGGAAAGCAAAAGGCACTTCCCGAGGCTGGCCGCTCTAGTGAGGCGTTGTCTCCGTATTCCCGGGGCATCAGTGCCATCTGAAGCCTTGGTTAAGGCTTTTCGTAGTGTTTTTTTGGTCAAGCAGGGTCCGAAATTAACTTTTTGGCTCACCTGCCACGGGGACTGGTAGATGAAAAAATCCACCAGCCAAGCATATTTTTTTACCGGCCAGAATAATAAACAGCCTTTTTTTGTCACATATACATTCATTTCAGTACATTTCATTCAGATAATAAGGTATTATGTTGAATACAAACATAAAAAATTGTCCAGAGCAAAATATGAAATGTATAATAAAAAAAATCTATATATTGATCAAAATGTAATCAACTTTATTTGTAAAGCACTTATAGAAACTGTAGTTGACCAAAAGTTCTGTACAGAGTGCAAAAATGTCAAACAAGTGAATGAAGACAAATGAAACATGTCAGATACAATGAATAAGAGTACATAGAAGTAGAAACAGAGCAACAAACGGTAAGACATAGATGTGAACATGAAACTAGTGCTCATAACAGTACATTTGAAGGTTTTGTAAAACTATCAGATGCTTAATCTAATTAACTTAAAACTCATCCCACTGCTCACTCTCTACCGCAATTACCCCTGGTCCATGAATTCTGGCCATTATCTCCATACCTCCATTTCTCACAAAACTTTCTTTTTTTATTTAACTCATCCCCCTTTTCATCTGGGAGTTTTCGTTTCAAAGGTTGGCTTGCTCCCGGTAAATGTCGCCACATATCACACATAATGTCGCTAATATGCAGCAGATTAATTTACTGGCACTTTTTGGTAATTTCATGACTTACTAATTAACATGCATTGTTGCATGCTCGTAGTTTATTTTGCACTTTATTTATAATCAAGTGAGATAGCGTGCGCGCTACGAGCACAATATGGACTGTCTGAGAGGACAGGAAAATTCTGTAACTAGGCTACTTGTTATACAGATCTGTATTATGCTACTGGTTTTGATTGTGTTGACACCTTTCTTACAGATAATACATATGATCATTGCGTTTGTCTTACCGAATGTGGCATCTTCCTGTCAGCAATTACAGTTTGTCTATGAGATTTGTTTTATTAATGCCGGTGGCACAGTGTTGCCAGATATTACTACGAAAGACAAGCAAAAACAAACAAACAATATAAATCCGAAATAAGTTTTAAAAAGCTTGTGTTTTGGGAATAAAATAAATATATCACTAACCCTAACATGCAACTTCACTTTATTAACTTCCTAACGTATCACGTTAAGTGGGAAAAACGAGTATAATTATAAGCCAAAACCGTTTATAATAACTGGATCTGGCAACACGGAGGTGGCACCCGCGCCCCAACAAGCCAAGTCATCAAGAGAGCTTGCAATTTTATTTTTGAATATGAAAATAATGACTGAGGTCCAGACCTCGGTGACCTCATAGCTAGCTACGGCAGTGATTGCATTACTATTTTGGTATGAAAATCACCCGCCAGTGTGGCGTTTAGCCTTTTGAATTTAGTCGCCAAATGGAAAATCTACCCGCATTTGGCGCTTGGCGGGTGTTATTTTCGGACCCTGTGGTCAAGTTTACTAAAGTAAACATTGTCACGTATGTTCTTCTCACCGCTGTTTGCTGATGGTTTATAGAACAATTACTCGAAGTCGCCCTTTGTCGTTTCAAAGAACAACACAACGGCGAGCGTAGAAGGTGCGCGTGCAGTCAGCAGATCTCGCGCTGCGGAGACAGACGAAACTTCTTTTCCCATAGCAGTTATGAAGAGAAGTGGAACATGTCATGTTAACAGGCTGTGCTCCAGACTAACCCACATCACTTAGACATGATACATTTAAAAAAAATTAAACCATACAAGGTTGTGGATTGAGGTAGGCCTGCTATTTATTTTTATTTGCCAAAAAACTATTTCGGTTCTTCAAAGCTTCAAACGGATTCAGTGGTTTTAAACTTAATTTGGTAATTATTTAAGTGAAAAAGATTTAGTGTAGGCCTATTTATTTTATTCTTTTTATTTATATTTTATCTGTTCTGTATGCTGCCGTTTGCACGGTAAATTAAACCAGTGAAAAAAACACTCGTCAATCTGCCAATTCAATATTATAATTTTATCAGTTAACGGTTAATAATGGAATAATGAGCAGCGGTTGTCATTGGGAAAATTAACCGAAATGAGCTCTACGGCAGTGTATTTTTAATTTAATTAGATTTTAATTAAGAATAGGCAACATTATGCCAAGATGACTGTCCTTTCTACCTGAAGATGCTGTCTGTAGATTCCCTCATGCACAACTCGTATTATTTCGGATGTTTCATACGCAAATGTTTTAACAGCGGCTAGCCTAAATTGTTTAGGGTCCTTGTCACCACGAGACAAACCTGCATTGCAAACTGAACATGTAGCTCGACTTGAATCGCCTTCTTTTGACTGAAAGTACTGCCAAACAACATGTTTTCTGTTCACGAGTTGCATTTTCACTTTCTCAAAGCCAGAGATGTATAGTAACGAAGTAGAACTACTTCACTACTGTACTTAAGTACTAAAAGGCGGTATCTGTACTTTACTAGAGTATTGTTTTTTTCTCCTACTTCCACTTTTACTTCAGTACATATTTTCGATGAGTTTAATACTTTTACTCCGATATTTTTTTTATGGGCTGCATTGTTACTCGTTACAATTATAAAAATGTTATGAATCATTCCATTCCAAACCCACATTAGCCTACCACTGCCAGAACGGTAGATGGTAAGTTTGATGAAGCTGGCACATCATTGAGCGAATCAAGCGATTAAGAAGACCGCGCGTGCTCCCGTTCTGCCTTTTAATCAGCTTAAAAGATGGACAAACCAAAAACACCACCTTCCACCCCTTCAACTTCAAGTGACCGTGGCTGTGAGAGTGAGGAAGGAGACCACCCCTGGCCCTACTTAGAGTCCGTGTTCTGATATGTCGGAGTGAAAGATAATTCATATAGAATGAAGTGCTTACTCTGCCGCCCGAAAGGTTGTGAAATAACAATGGCCTTCAAAAATTCACCGTCAAATTTGAAGAAACATATCAAGGTATGTTACAAATATCATCACAAATCACACCAGCTTGAGCTATAAGTAAGCCCTTTTGCTAACTAGCGACATGCTGCGGTGTTAACATAACGTCAACTAGCTGGCTATCATAAAGGCCGTCGCGCAGCGCGTTAAATGGTGTTTTTGACCCATCATCACTAATGTCAACTTTCTCTTATTTTATGACATAGCCTACTGTTGCCAAAAATAAATCGTAGCGCATGTCTCCTTTGGAGCTGCTTAATCACACTGCCGTTTTTATAGTGTAGTAATGTTTTATAGGTTAATGGTAGTATAGATTGACACTGACAACTAATGCAGGAGTTTTCCTGCATTGAAATGTTTTTGGCGGCCGCCAAAACCTTATTTGTTTGGTGAGTAATGTAGAATAGAATGAACTAAGATTAACAAAGATTAATAAATACAGTAACAAATGTATTGATCATGGTTAGTTCATGTTAGTTATTAGTCTAATACATTAACTAATGTAATGTTAACAAATCAAACCATATTGTAAAGTGTTACAAACAAATAATTTACTTAGAACACCTCTTGAAATGAGAATATAAGTGAGCTTACCCCATTTTTTTTAAAGTAAGAGTGGTTAGTAAGATTTAATCTTAATGAACTAAAATATTTTCAGGTTATTTATATGACAATGTGTCTAAAATGACCTAACAACATTGTGATTGTCCTTTAGGTTAATCATTTAAAATAATAAAAACAATATGATGTTCAAACTTTTGACTACTTTCTTTAATAACTACATAACACAATACTTGTACTTTTACTTTCAGTACTTGAGTAGTACATTTTAAAATAAACTACTTGCAATACTTAAGTACAAAAAATGTTGAATACTTTAGTACTTCTACTTAAGTGTGGTGCTTAAAAAGCACTTCAACTTCTACTCAAGTCACTTTTTTGATAGAGCACTTGTACTTTTACTCAAGTCTGGGTCTCTAGTACTTTATACATCTCTGCTCACAGCCGACTCTACTGGATTCGACCGGTCCACCTAGTAAACACCTCCCCTTAATCAACGGCGGCATCATTACGTTCGACCAGCGGAGGCGTGTAGAGCAAGCCTAAGATTCGGATCGGTGTAAAAACATTTGAACCTCGTCAAAAAGCCCAATATTCGGCCGAATCCGAACCCGATGCATCCCTAAATTAAATATTTGTTTAGTTCTCACCAAAGCTCTCTCTATTTTGCTGTAGATCATTAAACGGTTACACTGCCTAAGAAGTCTGTCCAAAGTTAGTTTCCTTCATGCACAAACGCTGCCTCACAAGTCATTATCTGATAATGCAGCAAAGCAACAAGTCAGCTGCCTAGGTTTTCGGACGCAGCCAAAATGTTCACTTGCTGCCTAATATATCCCACCCACTAACAGGTGACGTGATGAAGAGATAATCAGTGTTATTCACTTCACCTGTCATAATGTTATGCCTGATCAGAGTATACACACACACATAAATAATCCATTACATTGCACACATTTCATTTGAACCTAGAATCCGCACAGAAAGCGCAGAGTAAGTCTGTAAATTCTCTGCTCTTTGAGGATTTGGCAGACGCGTCGAGCTGAGGGAGGTAAAACCACAAGCTATCATCGAGGGTGAATGCGCTCTGTCACACTGACAAGTCTCAGGGCTTCAATAAAAATCCAAACATGACCTACTGATGAAAACATCTCCGCACGTCTCCTGTAAATCTCATATAAATCTCCAGAGCATGTTAAAGAGATGTGTGACAGAACTGTTTTACAGATATACGCAGCTTAAAGGAATCGTAAATGAAAAATCTTGATTTACTCGCCCTCAAACCCGCATGACTTCGGGGGAAACACGAAAGGAAAGATTCTGATTAAAGTTCTAGTCCTGTGACTTAACAATTCATTCATCAGAGTCAACTCAAAACAACAATTCATTCACAAATTGGACATCTCTACTTCCGAGGATTTTCAGTTTGTGTTTGTGTTCCACAGGTTTAGAATGAAATGCGGGTAGACGATGACAGAATAGTCATTTTTAAGTGAACCATCCCCTTAATAGATAATAAGCTAGGTTAACAACATCTTAATCCCTGCTTTTAAGAACATATTTGAAGGATTCGCTCACAATAAACCACATAATCCGTGAGGAGTGACAGTAAGAACTGAGATTACCGCAGTTTTGAGCCCCAAAGAACACAACAGTCGGGTTTGAGAAGAAAAAGCCTATTTGTTTTCTGCGTGGGGATATTACATTTTAGTGCAAATGTTTAATCCCTTCCGACAGACCTGCCATGATCTCTGAGGCCGTTCAGTGATGTTTGGTGTGGAAGAATCAGGGATGAGTGGCATTAACACACACCATTAAGCAGAGCGTCAAGTGCAGCTCAGCGAAGGTCACGGGAACAACAACACAACTGCATGACTGGACATCAGGAAGACACAGATCAGCCGCTTTTAGCGGAGCTATAGGAAAGCAAAGTGCAGCTTTACCTCATACCATAATACTCCCATCAGTAGGGCCCTATGACTTCCGCGATGTGAAAAATGTTAACGGAATCGGGGAATAAATACGAAATCTGTCACATTTTTGATGAATAAATCAAAAGCAGGTCAGTACACTTAAATTAAATCACGATATAGAAATGACATAGAAAATGCGTAATGACGCACGGAACGAGCTGTTGTTGCTGACTATAGTGTTATAAATGTCAATCTAATATTCTCCTTCCACTCATCGTATGTAAAGTAGTGCAAGACAACATTGTCCCACGTCTCGACTTATAGACTCATTGTTTTGGACTTCATGTGCTCGTCTCCAAATAGGGACCGTAAACCAGTGTTCACTTCGACAGCATATTTTGATTTAGTTTTAGTCATAGTCTTTTGACTAAAATGCCATTTAGTTTTAGTCATATTTTAGTCACCTGAATTGTTTTTAGTCTAGTTTTAGTCGACTAAATCTACAGTAGGTTTAGTCTCCTAAAGTCTAATGAGTTTAGTTCAATTGTAATACATTAAGCATTTACGCATTACATAACCGACTGTCACTTGAACTGACATTTTGACATCATTTTGTTTTTGACATTAAAAATACACGAAAGAGCACAATTCACTTTTTTGTTTGTTTTTTAAAAACAGCTATATAGTTTTTATAACTTTGTATTTCTGTTTTAGTCAGTATATCAGGTTAAGCTAAAGCTTCAAATAAGTTTGTTTATTTATTTTTTAAATTTCAGTTAACATTTATTTAATTTCAAGTAATGAAGATTTTTTAAAATGGTTTTAGTGAACTATTATAACCCTGATACTTTATTGAATATGTGTCAAATACTGGTCTTTCCTCCTGACTATGAATTAAATGGGAATGAAATTAAATACAGTTTATTGTGTAACCAAAACGAATATATATAAATGTGGGACTTTTAATGATAAACAAGCTCAAAACACACATTGACTTTTATTTTGAAATCTTGCCTTACTATTGCAGTTGCAGGAGCTCATTCAAGTTCAGATGAGAGAGATAAAATATGCATTGTTACAACCATCTAAAACACATTACTATATAAACATGGTAAAGTAAACATTGTCATTATTCATCAGCATTAGTTCATAAACAATTGCCTGTCATAAATGTGTGCTATTCATTGATTGAGCCGCTCTGGAGCGCTGGATTGGGGATGAGCCTGTAGAAGCTCAACAGCGCCGTGTTCTCCAGCGGTTAGATCAGCACGTTCACATCAAATGTGCACATCTGTTACACAGGACATCAGTTCTGACTGGATCTCTTCCCTAATCGTCCCTCCATAACATTTTTGTCTCGTTTTTATTTGTTGACGAAAATGACAGTTGATTTTCGTCATAGTTTTTGTCATCCAACACTAGTTTTTATTTAGTTATCGTCTCGTTTTCGTCAGTGAAAAAAGGTTGTTGACGAAAATTATGATGAAAATTATTTGTCAACGAAGAAGTAGTGGTTGGAGGATGGTAAGTACGTGCCAACTAGGGATGTGACGGTGAGGAAATTTTCCCACTGGTTAATCGACGTGTGACAACACCGATAAAACCGGTATCACCGACAGGGGCTAATTTAAAACCGTGCACAGCCGCTCACGCATTCATAACGGAGCGGTGCGGAGCCTAAACTTTTGAACGGTACTGCGATTGTAGGCATTCAGTTTTGCAATGTGTCTGATCTATAATATTATAGTCTCCCACGTCCCGCCACATCAGGATGAGCGTTCGCAGGCGGTGAATGAGAATCAGAGGAACTATTAACCCCCCACAACTCTATGAGGACAATGACGAGGGGTCAGTAGTTCAGCCTGGCCTCTGTCTATTCATCGACACACAAAACTGTGTGAGACAGAAAGAACCCACTCAGAGCTGAAACATACAAACACTCATGACGGGCAGTTCATGGGGTCCAAGCATGGGAATTGAGCGATTCTTTTCTCAATTAATCCTTTAACCATTCTTTTGTGTACACATCCAGGGTTTCGCAAACCGGATTCTCCCTGAAAATCAGCACAGAAAAAGATTCTGCATACACGTGCAGGAGTCATTCCAACACACTGATAAAGTGACATACTGTCCGTTCCTGTCTCTCTAAACAACAGCGTAATGTTTTACAGTTCAACCTCCCATGGCAGAGCTCAGCCGAGATATCCGTGTAATCCTGATGAGGGAATGACATCACTCCCATTCCCTGCCAAATATGAGGTGGCCTTATTTGTTTAGCTTTTTTTTTGTCCCTTTTCTTTTATTCTCGTGTTTCACAGACGTATCCCAAGGTCATGGACACCGGCACGCTACACTCGGGATCTTGGGAGGAGAAATAGGGGAAATGAGACGTGCTTTACTAGCCAGAGCTCTGGATGTCAAATGACCAGCTGGGAATGAAAGGAAAGTGATCAGGAAGTGAAGACGTATTGTCTGGATATTTTATATTATATATATTTTTTAATATTACACAGTTTGGAAACATTACTATTTTTAAGTTTTTGAAAGAAGTCTCTTCTGCTCATTGCATTTATTTGATCAAAAAAAAAAAAAAAATAGAAATATTGTGAAATATTATTACAATTTAAAATAATGATTTTTAATACATTTAAAAATGTAATTTATTTCTGTGATGCAAAGCTAAATTTATATCAGCCATTACTCCAGTCTTCAGTGTCACATGATCCTTCAGAAATCATTCAGATATGATTTAATATAAAAACATTTTATATCAAGTGTAATAACTTTTCAGGATTCAGGAAAGTTACAGCATTTATTTAAAATAAAAATATTTTGTAACAATATATACACTACTGCTCAAAAGATTAGGGTCAGTCATTTATTTGTATTTCTTATTTTGAAATAACTTTTATTCATAAAGGATGTGTTAAATTGATTTAAAAAAAATTATAGTAAAGATTTATATTGTTAGAAGAAATATCATTTTGAATAAATGCTGTTCTTTTTAACTTTTTATTCATCAATTAATCGTGAAAAATTATTACAGTTAATACAAAATTTATAAATAAATATCATCTTAGAATGATTTCTGAAGAATCATGTGACACTGAAGACTGGAGTAATGATGCTGAAAATAAAAATAAATGAGATTTTAAAGCATATTGAAATAGAAAACCATTATTTTAAATTGTAATAACATTTCACAATATTGCTGTTTTTTCCACATTTTTGATCAAATAGTAATGTTTCCAAACTTTTGACCGGTTATATTAGACAGGAAGAGATTGTCTGACCACCATCAGTGAATAAAAATGTTTAGCTCATTTACTCCCCAAAAAAGCTTGACTGGATGCTGTAAAACCCCTGAATAGACCTGGGCTGCGTTTCCCAAAACCATCTTTAGCCTAAGTTGATCGTAGAGGCCATTGGTGGCAATTGTTCTACGATCCACTTAAGCTTACGATGGTTTTGGGAAACGCAGCCCTGGCCTGTTGTTTGACTCTGACATCACTCAGTACAGCATAAACAGAAGAGTTTTGATATGAGATCTGTGATCGTTATGTGAGGGATATTGAATGCTGTGGCATGTTAATGTGTTGTAGTGAATCCTGTCATTATCTCTGCGCTGCTGCTGTTGATTTAGTCTCGGGATGTGACGGTATACCTGCCAGATTTCTTCCCCAATGCATTCATCTCTGACAGAAAACACAGCAATAATTCATCTTACAGAATGTAATCAGATTTAAAAGGCTCATGACATGAGGAATTCAATTTTCCTGCTCAGACGTCACGTTCCCAAACTTCCAAAAACCTTCTGATGTGAAGCTGGCAATAACATCTGAACGTTTACATGAATACGTCATGAATCTGTCGCAATGTGAGGCCGTTTACACAGAAGTCATACAGATACAGTAGTAAAAATGCCCGTTTAATTCTAATGATCAGAAAAAGAATGGAAAATGGTCATAAGAAAACAAAAAAAAGTGGGCAAAAAAAAACATAAGAATAAATAACAGCCCATTTAATTCTAATGATCAGAAATAGAAAGGAAATTGTCATAATATATGGAGGACGAAACCTGCAAAAACATTACATAAATAAATAAATAAATCCACATATTCCTGCATAAATAAATATATAAATAATTAAATGTGGGTGGAGATGAATAAATAAAACGAATGTTGTTGTTTTAGGGCGTTTTCACACCTGAAAGTCCGCACCAAGGTCCGAACCGAAGTTCATGTTTTGATACTTTTTATACATTCGGTTAGTTTTGGTTTGGTTTCACATTGCAATCATGCAAGCGCACTAAAGAACTTAACATGACGCACTTGCGTCCACTCGTCATCATCCTTGTGGGCTGCATCTGGACATTGATTGGTTTGTAAACGGACGTGCGTCTGACGTCAGCGTCTTTGATAAGAATGAATGAACGGACGCATATCACCGCCACTATTGAACAGTGCGCAATGCGCATTGCTTGACTATTTTTTTATTCGTTACGTTTAAAAGTGGACATTTCAAGCTTTATATACACATATTTCTCATGTCTGTGAGATGAGTAGCCTGCTGAGTTTCGGTTTATTTGAGACCCGCTCCAGTTCATGTGTAAAGCATGATCGCTCCCGCGATTATTGTCTGCTATTCTTTTTGCTTCTTATTTATTAAATCCAGGCAATTATCTGATTAAACGTTGATTAAAATCAAGATACAATTTATACAAAACGAAATTCCCATTAAAGAAATGCTTTCTAAGCAAAATCATACAAAATTTCGTTCAAAATTATTTCTGACTTTCTGTCTTCTGACATATTGCGCATATTTTCACTTTTCATAATCAATGTAGCCTAGATTGAATTTAAAAATAACATTATAATATTTAAACATAAACAGGAACTTCCTGTAAATGGTCTGAAAGTCCGAACCATACAGTAAATGCTTTCACACTAGAAACGAACCGAACCTTTGTTCAGTTTGATCCGGACCGAGACTACCTCTTTACGTCGGACCAAATTTCGTCTGTTTGGTCCGGACCGTGGTACGGGGGAGGTTTCACACCTGCAATTTTGATTTGGACCAAACTGAAAAGTCCGAAAATCCGGACCAAACAAGGTAGGTGTGAAAACGCCCTTAAAGAAAATGCTGAATTGAACACACATTTAATTATATATATATATATATATATATTAGGGGTGTAACGGTACACAAAACTGACGGTTCGGTACGTACCTCGATTTTGAAGTCACGGTTCGGTACGAGTTCGGTACAGCAGATTTACAAAATTGCTTTTTATTTAATTTTTATATTTAACAGTGGTTTACTGGGGGGAAAAAGTGCCTGTCCTTGAATGAAATAAAATATATCTAAAAGTTTATTTAAGATATTTCAGTAAATTATATAGGGATCCCTTACTTGTACATTAATATTAAAGATTAAGAGCCCAAACTATTAGCCTAAATTCAGTTGCTATTTATTTTTAGGTATAATAATCAACACTCAAATAACACATTGTGTGCAAATATGTAAACTTCAAATAAGGCAGTTTTTGCATTAACTCCTAAATCTAATTATAAAATAGTTTTTTTCTCCAAATCGTTGTTGAAATATAATAATTTATATACAGTGTTTGTCATTTTTTTAATGACAGGTTTATTTAACATGCATGAAATAATCAAGACAGGTTAAGTAGAATATAATGAATATAACGGCTAATATAGAGCATATATTTAGCGAAAGAGTTGATTTCTCTAGTGAATAAAAGTCTGGACACTGAATGACTGCCTGAGGTAAATGTGATGCTAACGTTACATGACATTGTTTAGTTCACAAGCAGTTATATTGAGGTCTTTCCGCCGTTGAAACACTGATATAGAGAATACACCACATATATACATGACAGTAAGTTGTAATGTATCCTCAGCATACCTTCAGATCGTCATTCATGTTTATTCTTTAGTAAGAGATGATCGATCGCCTTCACAGATGATCGCGTTGACGCGCGTGCGCATTGCGCGGCCGCTTGAACTGTGATCAGTGACCAGTCACGCCACAGAGCGTCAAAACGACATTTATGGTTTGAATTTCGTGATAAAATGGACTGAATACTTAATATGTTCATGTGGGAACTCAGATTGAAGTTTGTTCCGCGCTTACAACAAGCCGACTGTTCACTGTTAAAGATTACATTCATAACCGTTCGGTACACGCGTGCACCGTACAATAAACATGGATGGTAATATTTAAATACTTCACAAATATGGAGCTTCATATTGTTTGGCACTTGATGGACTCAAAGGAAAAGATCACATTATTTAATATCTAAAGAATGATAGTCATCAATGCATTCATGTTATGAAACAAGTGAAATAACTATAACTAGTTCAAACACTACATTCTGATTGAATAAGCCACATCACCTCTGGCTTCCTTAGTCGGGTACACTTAATGTTCAACAATATTATTGACTGCACTGACACTATTGGATGAGAAATTAATTGAGCTGGACGGTGACATCACTGTTTTTTACGCAGAAATGCTTTATAGATGAATAATTGATGATCTTTACAACGGACCTGAATCAACACTGAACTAACGTTTATCTAACAATGACACTGTACAGCAGAAATTAACTCTGCCTGTTTCCTGTTATCACTGTAAAGCTGCTTTGAAACAATCAGTTTTGTATAAAGCGCTATAGAAATAAAGGTGAATTGACATTTAAAGCAGATGTAAAATCATTAGATATTCATAAGCTCATATCAGCTGAACTGTGACTCTGCAACCTGCATTTACACCAATGCATCATCACAACTACATCAGTTTCAATCAGACACACAGTTTGTAGAGTAGACAAGAGTAGTTTCTGCTTAGTGTCAGATTTTTTTACTTTTTGGATACCGCAGTATAAATGGCATAGAAGAATCTCTACCATTGCGTGGTTCACCCCGGCCAGACTGAGCTCCAAGTAAATAAAGTTTAAAAATACACAAAGAAATCATTTCAGGAGTACCTGCTCGAGAACCAGAAGCCTCTGAACACCCAAGAGGCAGCTATTAGCTGGGCGTTGCTGTAACCGCACACACACACACACACACACAGTGTCTTTGAGGTTTGAGAGTTCAGGTGTGTCCTCACGTGTCCCAGCCCAGCTCTCACATTACCAGACATGCAGAATAACAGCTCCATGGGAATGGACATGAGTCAGGGCCGTACTGACAACGGCTGTTTACAAGACCTTGGCAAACTCGCTTTCAACCTCTCACCTTTCCTTTTTATTCTTTCACTCTCTCTCCTTGTCATTCATTGGCCGTCGGTGCATATTATTGCACATGGTCCAATGGGACTAGGCTGCATGCATCACTAGATTTGCCAAAGTTTGACAGGTTAGTGGCATCAAATCACAAGCAAAATAAGTGCCACACGACCACAAAACATTGCATGGGTTATTTTGCAAATGTGTGTATAAATCTAAATGACGAATTACTTCCGGTTCACTAGAAATGGAAGTGCATTGTGTCTCTACGGCTCACTTCAGAAAAGTTGAAGTTGCATATTGTGCACAGGGATATTGTACAAAACTACTAATAGTAGTGGGGATAATCGCACAAACACTGAAGATGATTCTCACAAAGACCAGCTTAGTCTGCCAAAAGTATGAAGCAAGCACAAAATAAAGCCTATTTTAGGACATTTTGTATAATAATTAAGCACATTTTCCTCCCAAATTGTCTTTATTTCAAAGCAAAACACTAAAATATTTGGATGCATTATGGTAATGAGTATTTGGGAGGAAATTGTGCTGAGTTGTCATGATAATAATGTCAAAAATGTAAAAGAAAAACATTAGTTATCAAATATGTTATACGATATATGAAGACTATTTTTCATCTGAACTAATAGTGTGTTTTCTCACACACACCTGTGTCTCCCTGTCTGTGCAGACATGTCTGCGTCTATCAACAAACGGTCTCCGAGACGGCGTCCCTGAAAACCACCCTGACGCAGACGAGATGCAGGTACAGCAGGACGTTAAAGGCCACAGCTGGGTGGAATTTTGGGAATCATGGGTGGAATTTTCCAAGAGGCTTTCTCTTTATTATCCTTGGATCAGTGGTCTGAATAACAGGGAATGGTCAGGTGTAAAGAAAAGCCATTCAGGTCCTGAAATATCTTGGGTAAGATCAAGGCTGCGGTCAAACACACTTTCATGTCAACAGGGCTGGACTGGGGATAAAATTCGGCCCTGGCAAACCCAGCCCATCCGGCCCATGAGATCCTTGTGAATGTTTTTGCTGGGGTTAGGGCCTTACATTGGAGTAAATAAATAAAACTAGGACAGGGACAAATAATGATGGATATTATTGAATTTATTGCAAATGCAGATATCAAACTTGATATTGCACTTTTGTCACACAGAAATGCACTTGACAGTAAAGCACTGATTTTGAGCTAGGATGCAATAAAGTAAATTTACTGCTTTTAAATTCTGTTGTGTAAAGTTGTTCCAAACCGAAATTACATTGTCTCTTTTAACCGAGTTTAACTGTTGGCCAATTTTGGCCAAACCATGCTCCTCATTACCATGGGTATATGGTTTCTAAAATAAATAAATAAAAAAAATAATAAACTATTGAATTTGTAATAAAAAAAAAATATTGTAAACACGTAGAAAATACAAAAACAGCCTCTATAAAAGTGATTTATACTGCACAATATTTAATGTAGCCTATAATAATAGCAACATTTTTAATAAATACATTTGTGTCAATACACCATATTTCTTCACTGTTAGTAGCTGCAAGGTAAATTGTGGTTGTGCTAGGGTGAGAAGTTGGTAGTGTGTATTGCCATTTTCCAATTTACCTCGTTGTGTATGTACATGCTCACGGCTGTTTTCAGCTGATTCACCAAAGAACCGTTATGTTACTATATCACACGACTGTATAAAACAAAATTCAGAGTCAATGTGCCATTCATCACTTTATAGAGCAGCAGAAACGCAGCGCATGTTCGTCAGCGGCAGCGCTGTGCGGATATTCGCCTTTTGCAGTTTCATGCGCCCAAATAAAAAACACAATAAAAAAACCAGCGCCTAATATGGACACAGTCTATGAATATGGAAGAAGGAAGGTCTCTCTCGCTGTGGCCTGTCAATTCAGAAGACAAACCAATGGGCCGCTGTCCCTGCATGATGGGCCAGTCCGTGGCAAAAAAACCTAAATAAATAAATAAATAAATAACCTTGTATCGGCCCCAAAGTGCGTCGGCCCACCGGGAAAATGCCCGGTATGCCAGATTACCAGTCCAGCCCTGCATGTCAACCAGCAGAATCCACATAATTATCTTAAAATGGTTTGCTAAATTTAACAAAATTACGCTAGTACTACACCATATGGATCAGATTTGATCTATACTGTTGGTCATTTACTTGGTTTGGAGCTATTTTGGTTGGCGAAATATTACAATATTTTGTCTAAAATGTAACTCACAATACTAACTTTTTGTTTATTGATGAATAAAATCCATATCACATTTGCAACTGCGCAGATATTCAGGAAAAACCGCATACCTGCTTGTGTGATATTGCTTAAGTATATCATATAGGCCTGGTTTCACAGACAGGGCTTAGATTAAGCCAGGATTTAGTTTAATTAGGACATTTAAGTAGCTTTTATAAATGTGCCTAAAAGTAAATCTAGTGTGCATATTGAGACAAAACAATGGCACTGACATATTTTAAGATATGCTGGTGCATTTTAGTCTGGGACTAGACTTGAGCCTTGTCTGTGAAACCGGTGGATAGAAATATAAAGACAAAAAGGGGCATATTTTTCCCCATATAATGAATTTTGGGGTCATTTTAACTGCATTTACTAGGCTAAATCATGTAGTGAAAGTATACTCTCTCTCAAGGCAGTTTTGTTTGTTTTTGTGCAGAACGAGTGACATACTTTATAATGTCAACTTCCACATCATTAAAACAACAATTGCAATATTATCGTATTCATATCGCACATTCCTACCGACCACCCCTGATGCTTTTGACAAAACGCTGCTGGGAAAGGAAGCAAGAAAACCGGGCGTTTCAAATAGTTTGGTTCTCCCAGCCTGCTTAATATTTCACCAAACGGCCGATCTGATCCCCCATAAAGAGGCCCAGAGATGATTAGGGCTCAGTCCGAACGGACCAGAGAGATTCAGGCTTCAGGTTTCAGCTCTCGCATGAAAAACAAAGATATGAGACTCCTGAGTAAATGTGCTTGAAGAATGCGTGAAGGGAAATTAATATCCTGTCCACAGGCAGACCTGGAATCTCAACTATTCTGAGAAGATTTCTTGAGTTTAGACGAGAATTAGATGATGCTAGATGAGAAGAGAAGCAGTGGATTTCACACAAACCACCATGTCAGCATGTCACCGCTATTCTCCATCCATCAAAATATATTTTTATTAGAGCCACTCTTTAAGGGTATGTTCACACTTGTAGTTCAGCTCGCTTGGTTTGTTTGGTCTGGAGCAAAAAAACAACAAAACAAAACAGTCATGGTCCGCTTCGCATTGGCATTATCACCGAACCTAAATGCATAGCGATACATTCTAGGGATGAAACAGCATGGAAATTTCACATCACGATTATAGTGACCCAAATTATCACTAGGGCTGGGTATCGATTCAGATGTTCCAGATCGATTCGATTTCGATTCACAAGCTCTCAAATCGATTCGATTTCGATTCTCGATCCGATTTTCTTTATTCGATTCTCGATTCAACTCAATGAATATAGATTTAATACATATACTATATTTATAAAAAAGAACAGTGAACATAAGTTTAAAAGTGGGTAATTAATAAAAAGAAATTAAGCCACAAACCTGTATATTAAACTCTTTTATTTTAGGTACACTTGGGTACATTAAAACAGAACCCAGCTTTAATTTGCAAATTCATCCAATTATGCTAAATAAAAACAATACAATTTTGATGCAAGATGAAAAATGTATGCTGAAAAAAGTCGCATTCCTTGATCAAACAGGATCAGGTTATTTCATTTTTAAGATAAAATAATCATAAAATCTTACAAAATTAGCTGTAACATGGATGCTGCAAGCCTATGAACAATGTAGGACAGCTAATACTGGCTTATTGGTGATAGTTCACCCAAAAATAAAAAAAATATGTCATCATTTATGCATGTATTCATCATGTATAATAACTGTTTTCTTCTGCTGAACAAAAAAAAAATGTTTATGTGAAGGTGGTGGCATCAACGTCGACAACGCACCTGAAACCGCCATTTTAAGCACTGAATGAATGAATGAATGAATGAATGAATGAATGAATGACAGGTTCGCGGCGCCTCTCGCTCCTTGGTAACATCGCGCAAGGCAAATAAGCGGGTGACATCTAGTGGAGAAGACTAGTAATTAGATTAACGTTAATCTTACCAGAGAATGTCTAATTACGTTCAATGTTTGCGGAAATAAATATGGGAAAAAATCGATTCGTGGCCTTTGAGAATCTATTTTGAATCGACATTATAAAAAACGATTAATCGAAAAATCGATTTTTTTGCCCAGCCCTAATTATCACGGTTATCAATATTATCACGGTTTTCTTCAAATAAGATGAAAGTGTTCAAAAAAGAACAGATGCAAACAGTTTTATATTTGAAAATCAATAAACAACAAATAAATCAGTGGGATTTCCTTCCTTATAATGGACGTTGTCAATAGCAACGCATAACGCATAAATAATAATAATTTGGTGTAAATATAATCTCTAATATTATCTCTGTAAATATATTCTCAAGCAATATTCTCATCAGTGTTCAGCAATGATGCATTTAAATCTAGCATAGTTTGTGTATGAGCCCAAACAGTATCCTAGTGAAACCATGCATTTCCATATTTTCGTATGATTTGACAGTTTATTTGATTAAATATCAAAAATCCAAAAGGTGTGCATCATACCTGACACCTAGATGAACACTTTACAGCTGGTTTTATGACTTAGTCATTCTCTTCAAATGCTATTGAAGTTAGAAACGTGTATATCAATGTTGTAAGTAACTTTAGAGATGGTCCCTAAATTTGCGAATCTCGAACGCCAAGCCAACTTTATGCCAGTCATATCAGATGCGCTGTGGTTCTGCTGTGTTTGTTTGAAACTATTTTCGCTGCTGAAATGGAACAAAAACAGTCAATCACTGTGTGATGAATGAATCTCCTGCGTACATCGCACGTTTTGAGTGCAGGTTTCAGTGATTGAAAGCACGCTCTGAACAAAACTCCGGCTAATCTGAACACCTCTGATGATTATTTATTAACACGTGTGGTTGGTTATAATGCGCAACGCGATTATAACAGAAGGCTTTTGAGAAGACTATAATAAGTTCCACCGCCAAAGTGGCTAGTGTGAGTGGTAGTAATACCAGACGTAGTTTTGGTATTGATCAAAGTCCACTTCCCTTGCAGATTTGACGCCTTTCCCCCCTATTACAGCGACTTTCTTCTGGCATGTTCTGCAGACAGGGTGACCATCTTCGATTAAGTTTCACTCAGGACATTTGTAAAAGCCAAAATAGGACCACACCTCAGATTTTGTTTCTTTTAGAAGTCTAAACAATCCCCCCCGAGTGCTGTCACTGCCTTCTGCCATTTCTTCTTATTCAAAAAACAGCACTGCGCCTGCACCAGACTGACTGACTGGACAGGATTTACCGCGCGTTTTCAAAATCGTGATAATCACACGTGGTTTTAATGATAATTAATTTTTAAACGATATTACTAACCGTCCGTACATTTTATCATGAAACCGGTAATCGTTAGCCTGACGTCGTCATACTCAATTCTAGTCAGAATATGAGTCTGATTCTGCTCCGTTGGGCTGTGATTATGGGGCGTGTTTAAACCGAACCAGGAAAGACCTCAATTGGATAGACCTACAACCAATCAGAGCAACGGAGTGACGCATAACGTTAGTTGTCAAATGTCAACAGAACTCAACTGCACTGTGTTGCCAAGTCCGCGGGTTGAAGTGACCCCAAATATGTGATATACAGACCCAGGAATGCGAATTTTAGCAGCTGTGCCAAAATAACACATATTTTACCCCCCAAATGCCATTTCCCCCCCCCCCGGAAAGCTATTGGGCTTGTTTTTGGCTAGTTTTGAGTAGCAATCGGGATTGGGCGGGTTTTGTTGTAAAAACTTGGCAACCCTGTCTGCACGCACGCTGGAATAAGTTACGTTAGAAGAAAAGATGAGTGTAAACGATCTTTGCCGGTGTTGTAAAAAAAGAATTTAAGGATACACAGAGTACTTACCAACACGATCATCATTTCTGAGAGAAATAGTGAAGGTGAATGCATATACGAACAAGTTCTCCATTTAGGATTAGAACAAATTCAACCCAAGCGCCTTTGATGACGTGGATGATTACGTCACTGTTTATCATCTGTCCATCATCGTCTAAAGCCCGCCCTGACAATTTCATTGGTCTGAACAGTTTCTGTTCGGGCATAATTACTTATGCGTTCACACTTATTCAAATGAACCGCACTAACAGAGAATCGCACCAGGATATTCAATGTTATAAAACCCAACATGCCAAGTGTGAAAACACACCCTAAATGTTAATATTTCAGAAATTAAATTGATTATATAAAAACTGTCTTATGTGCAATTTAAATGTTTGTATACAACTTTTTATTTGAGTGCTGATTAATTAATTGATAATTAAATAATTAAATGAAAATAAATAATTTATTATTAAATAAATACATTTATTTCAGATTTCAGTGTTTTAGTAAACAATTACATTCAGTGCATCACTAAGCCAAGACAAAAACTTGCAATAAAACAAAAATAAAAAGAGATTTCAATATGAACTCACATATGAACTCAAATAGTTCTCACTACAATGCAGATAATAAAAAAATAATAATGGTAAACGTTCCAAGTCTATTATAGTTATGAAGTAATCAATTCAAACTATTTAAAATATAAATATGTGCACACATATGTGCAAACTATTTATTATATAAAATGTGCACACATTCACTGTTATTCGTATGTCTAATATGTAAAAACACACATTCATGTCACATTAAGTTATGAATTACATAATTCATGTAAATAATAGCATATTTTCTGTTCAAAACTATGACATTTTATCAAAAGGTTGAGTTGTTTGCATCACTGGATGTCACTGTCGGTCGCTGAACATTTCTACCGTAAAACAGTTGTCAAATGTTACATGTTTAGCTACGTACATCTTACTAAACACTAGAGCCTGACCGATTTATCGGTCTGCCGATTTTATCGGCCGATATGAGCGGCGCAGATATATCGGCGTATATATGATGCAGATATGTCACCGATATGAACGCGCGCCCAAGCATGTCCACACGTCTCAGTGCGAGAATATTCACACTAAATTATGACAAAATGTCGGTCTTGTCAAGTATCATCGTGTCTTGAGTGAACGTAAACATGACATTTGAAAGTCCCCGCCAATGTTTAAGTTTCATGGCCTACAGGATATCTTGTTGTATGAATATCTGAAAATTAGGGTGGCACGGTTCACAAAACCCACGGTTCGGTTCGTATCACGGTTTTAGGGTCACGGTTTTCGGTTCTGTACGGTTCTTGTTTGTTTGTTTTTTATTTACTTCAGCATATGATATATAGCTTAATCATCCACAATTAGGATACAGTATTAATTTTTTTTATATCAAGTTGTTTCCTAACTGGCTGTCTACCGAGTCCGACACATTGGCGTAACATTTTTCATGTTAATCATATCAATTTTGATCAGAACAATGCACTGTGGCTTTAATTCAGCTGACCCGATTAACACATTTCACCATGAAGTGTTCCGTGTGTTTCACAATCACCAAATGACATCCAGCGCTGTGAAAAAATAACATAAAATACACGAAAACACAACACTACCAGAAGTTTTTGCCCAAACTTCAAAGGCATGTTTAAATTATTAGAACTAGAAGCATATCTTAACTTTTAAATGTTACATTTATCATGTGAATTACTTACAACATATGAATGTGTGTATGAGACCCTCTGTCTCATACACACAAGAACACGGTCGCATTTGCAGCAGATGTTGCCCATCATAAATCAAAGCATGAGACAGACAGGGGTCGGAGGAGAAGACCGGAAAACGTGACAGAATGAACTATATTTGCCTGTATTTGCAATAAGAGCCGCGGTTCAGATGCGCGACTCACGAGACAAACCTGCCAGTGTATGTCTGCTCAACGGGCACGCGCGGCGCGGCACCCGCTGTCCGCACTGCATCTGCCCTGCCAGCTATACGATGCTAGCGCATCCTCCAACTCTGGGCAGCCTTCCTTATCTCTCCCACTTTCATTTCTACATGTGACGTGACCTGCAGCACTCCACTTTTACTGTATGTCCACACACCCCTCTTATTTCGCGCGCTGTCTGAGGTAACATACGGGCACGAGGATACATTGCGCATGCGCGAACCGTGCGACGCACACACACCGAACCGAGACAAGCGAACCGAACGGTTCGGTTTTTCTCCATGTACCGTGCCACCCCTACTGAAAATGTATCAAAAAGAATATATCAAAAGAAAGAACAGAGCCTCTGTTTTATTCTAGCTAACACTTGTGGGTACGTTTCATGAAGAAAGCAAAATTTTGAGGGAAAAAAAGACTAACTTACATACAGATGGGATTCAGATCAGTGATCAAAACACAGCTGGAGTACCAGATCGAGTCCATCAAAACCTCACAGTCCTGGGTCAACATTTCATTCAATATCATAGCCGTTTTGATTTTGATGCTGTTTAATGTTGATGATCGCATATTTTACATATGCATCTTTTATGAGATTGCTTGTTTTTGCGTCTTCTTCGCCTGTGTTTTGATCAGGAGATTCTGCACTCATTCAGGAGATGTGTAGTAGCGCCCCCTACCGGATAACAGTGAAAACACGGAAATCATCAACAGCAAAGAAGCGGTTTCTCATAAAAGACTGAATAATTTTAATAATGATTAATCTATATTTATAAAGTGAAGACTGATATTTTACATTTGATTACTATTTCTGTACCTGAAAATCTAGTTTAAATTTTTAATTTGTATGTTGTATGTTCTGTTGTATTTATGTACAATGTATGTATATTATGTACATACTGTATTATATATACAGTACCAGTTTGGACACCAACTGGTACTGTACTATAATATACACATATATTGTATAACGGCCGATCTATCGGTATCTGATTTTTTTACTCCCTAATATCGGTGTCAGTCCCCAAAACCCCATATCGGTCGGGCTCTACTAAACACTCTAAAAGTGTTGTGTTGACGATCGTCTTCTGTGAACAGTAAGCCCCGCCCTCTTTGATTTGATTGGCCATCTCAGTCATTTTGACATTGACGAGCGCTGTTAGACCGAGCGCTGTTAGAAATAAAATGTAAACATTTTGTGATGCTAACAACAAACAGAGCGGCGTATAATGGAGTGCAGCAGAGCAGCATCAAGAATATCAAATATTGACAAATATTACCATCGTTCCACTATTAAATACTACATATCTGGTCCATTTTGCAGAGCTTAAATTAGCACATTAACATACTGCTCCCTCACTCTCCTTGGCAAAACCAGAGAACCTGAGAACATCAAAGAAAGCGTCTCGTTCCAGGCCCTCAGTAGTCTGGCCACAATCCAACCAATCTGACCGCAGCCAACTGTGTCCACTCACACAAAAGCACTGAGACATGCGCTACCAACTACACACACACACGCTCAAACACACACACACAGCTGAAACAACAGTGCTGGTGAAGCGCACACTGACTGCATTCAGGTCACCAGAGGTCAGAAACGGCTAAACACTGTCCTCTGATTTATGAACGTCCTCCTGCTGTGGAAAACACACAAAGGTTTTTGGGTTTTGTACAGTGATTAAAACATAGAAGCACTTCACTAGGACACTTGGGCCAAATCTTCTGCTGCTAATAACCTCCACGTTCACTCAAGACATCACCAGTCCTGCATTCCTCAGCTCCACACCACTGTTCCCGGGAAACTTCCCAGAGATCCAACACACTGATCAATAGTTCACGTGTCCGTGTGATCGTTTGTGTAAGGTCATTGCACTACCCGTCAGTGCAATAAAAGCAAACGCACACATCCAGAGAAAGTGCAAAGGCAGAGGTCTCACTGACGATTCTGATTATGTGTGCGAGTCTCCGTTTTCATCCTGTGTTTCTAATCTGATCATTAATGGGTTGATTTCTATGGAAGCTTGTTTCCACTACTGAATAAAAAAAACAAAACAATTGCAGACTTTTCAAATCTGAATTGCGAAATTTAAACTTGCAATTGAGGAAAAAAAGTCAGAATTGTTTAGCAATTCTGACTTTATGGCCTGGTTTCACAGACAGGGCTTAGATTAAGCCAGGATTAGGCCTTAGTTCAATTATGACATTTAAGTAGCTTTTATAAATATGCCTTAGAAAAAAAACATTACTGGTGTGCAACCTCCTGCAGTTTCTCTTGAAGCCGATACAGAAGTGACTTAAACTGAAGTTCATCGACTGGCCACTAGAGACAGACTCCAGAAGGAGCAGAATCTCATTGAGCCTCATGTTAAAATGCAAAATTTTGTAAGGCTAATTTTGCCCTTCATGACGACAGTGAGGGGGTGAATTATTTTATAACTCATTCGTTTACATCATATAAAGCCTTAAAGTGCTGCATAATTAAGGGCGTGGCCACTTTGAGTAGCCGTTTGTCTGCTGTCTGTTAGTCATCACGTCACCTCAGCTCCGCCCACTGCAGTCAAACTTTGCCCATTTTCTGTTATCCGGGAGTGACGCGCGGCAACGGCCAGCTCGACCCTACTTTACGCTTCAAAACTGCTCTTCAGAATCCTATGGGTGACGTCACAGACACTACGCCCATATTTTTTACAGTCTATGATCTTGAGACAAAACAATGGAATTGACTTAATTTAATACATGTCAGTGCAAGTTTCTTTCAGTTAAAACAGCATTTTAGTCTGGGACTAGACTTAAAGGGTTAGTTCACCCAAAAATGAATCGACGAGAAGAGTTTTTGTGCGCAAAAAAAACCTAAATAACGACTTATATAGCGATGACCGATTTCAAAACACTGCATCATGAAGCTTTGAAGCGTTATGAATCAGTGAGTCGAATCATGATTCCGATCGCGCGTCAAACCGCCAAACTGCTGAAATCACTTGATTTTGGCGATCCAAACCGCTGATTCGACTCACTGATTCATAACTCTTCGAAGCTTCATGATGCCATGTTTTGAAATCGGTCATCACAAGTCGTTATTTAGGTTTTTTTTGCGCACAAAAACTATTCTCGTCGCTTTATAAAGCAATTGTAGAACCGCTGTAGTGAGATGGACTTTGTAACGACGTCTTTAGTACTTTTTATGGGTCTTGAGAGTGTAAAGTGCATTGTGCCAATGGAGGCCTTTCTGAGCCATCGGATTTACACTAAAATATCTTCATTTGTGTCTGAAGATGAACGGAGGTCATACGGGTGTCCAACGACATGAGGGTAAGATATTAATGACAGAATTTTCATTTTTGGGTGAACTAACCCTTTAAGCCTTGTATGTGAAACCGGGGGGGGGTATATCTCACAATTGTGAGAAAAAAGTCTGAATTGCGGGTCTATTTCACACAATTCTGGCGCATTTTTCCCCCAATTCTGACTTTATATCTCGCAATTGACCGTTCGCAAAGACCCGCCCCCTTTAGTTACTGTTGCTATGTCCGATAAGCCATGGCGCTCTCACACCACACACACACACACACACACACACACACGTTTTCACGTAGAGAAAATACATCGCAGAGCAAAGAGGACACTGACAACACGCCGACAGACAGGACAGAGCAAGTTACTTTTGATATGAAACAAAGTCTAAACTTTGAAATTGTCATTTTTTAAAGAAATTTTAACAATAAATACCGTTTTGTGGCTCTTTAATGGGTCGTGATCAGTTAAAGCTGCTCGTGAACCGATCATCTCTTCCTTGTAGTTCATTGATAAGCATGAAATAAACATGAATGAACACTAAAAGAAATGTTGTTTCAACAGCAGAAAGATGTCAGTACACACAGTTTTTCCAAGTGAAGTCCACCGACGTTAATCTACTAACTCTCCTGACTGCTTTGCGGAAACAAGCTTCCATATTTTTCAAACATGTTTGGAGTGAAGAAGCCAGTTCACCCACTCGGTAGAGACTTTAGCTATAGTTTGGGGACAAAAATGTAAAATTAAATCTGAAAAAATAATTAGCATTGTGCAGCCAAAACAACTTCACACAAAGACATGATGTGTTACAAATGGAATGATAAATGACGTTGTTTAGGTCAGAGCCGTTTAAGTGCAGTGATGGAACGAGATTTAAAGGGGTCATGAACTGAGAAATCAAATTTTCCTTGACCTTTTGACATTTCCTTGACCTCTTGAAATAACATCACCTTCCAAAGGATCCTAATGCTAGGAATGTGCGCATTTATTTTGAACAATGTGAACGTCTCAGTTGAGCTTTATTTATTTGTAGTCGGTGCATTTCACTGTGGATTCTTTGGGAAATCAGTCGCAATTTTGGAGCAGACTTTGCAAACAGACTTTTACCATATGGACTCGACAGTAATGCCACAACATGTGAGTAACCATGTTCATTATAATGCCTGATCTGAGACCAGTGATTTATGATATGTAATGATTAATCATTCATCGAGTAGCAATGACTAAAATTCAGAGGGCTAAAATCAGGGTAGGAAAAATACCTTTTATTTCTAAATTATGAAATGTTTTATGTAAAAAAAATCATACTAACATTATGAGTGCACACCAGGAAACATTATGAAACAATAAAACAATTCAGTTCATGACCACTTCAACTCAATGCAAACTCTAAAACAAGCTGGACTTGGGCATTAGAGCTTCTACATCAGAGATGTATCAAGCCAAAAAAAACATGCAACAAACAAACAAAAAAAACCTGCAGTCAAACTAAGGCTAAGCGATTTTGGCTAATAATGTATATCCTAATATTTTGCCAATTGTAGACAAAATTCGATATACAGTACATCTCAATATTTTTTCCATTTGGTCTGTCTGTGGCTAAATTTCCATTACAAACTCACATGAATGCAGTCAAATCAGGAATATAAGTCACCATGCCCTTGTTAAAGCACACTAAAAGTCCTTCCAAACGTTTACAAGGTCAAAGGGCAGAGGTTTGGTTGTGGTCCCACAAAATGCCTCAGGTGAAACCGATCTGCAAAGTAATGAACTTAAATGTCAACGTTATGTTCAGAGATTATGAGGCATCGCAGGTGAACAGTCAGACCTCAGAGGGTTTCCTTCATGGGCTCATAAAACTGTCCCTTCCCATGGTGCACTGCAGTAACTGAGGCATATCTGTGAAGCTGCCAGGGCTCAAGTCCCAGATCAAGATTAAGAGTGGACATTCAAATATCAAATAAATATTGTGATGCTTGACCATGCAAAAGTCACCAAGAATTTTTTTGTAGGTCTGATCAATCCACATGATTTGAGGGATCATTCAAGTCTGGAGGATGACACACACACACACACACACACACACACACACACACACAACTTTAATACCATGTCATTAACTCTGAGTATGAGCAATATAGGGCCCTATTTTTTCTGCAAAGTGAAAGATTTGGAATTCAGTCATAAAAATGTACTGTATAATATGGAATGTCGCAGAATTTGGAAAATTATGACTTGAAGTTTATGACAGAAATGTATATGGCTGTTGTATAGTAAAATGAAAATTTCTGGTACATTTTCTAAAAAATGTTCAACCTTTGCAACCCTAGTTGTAAAGGACCTGTTATATTTTCATTTGATTACATTTTTATCAATTTATTAAATTGATTAAATCCATTTTTGATTACAAATATTTATTAAAACACAGAATATGAAACAAGCAAAACAGAATTGGGGGAAAAATAAAACTGATTTCAGTGGCCCCTAGCAATGCTATTACCTGGACGCTTGCCTCAGAAAACACCACAAATGAATCCTTGGGTCAAATTTAACAAGAACATCGTAATCCATCCAGTAGCTCAAAATCATTAAGAACATTGACTGACGACGGCTGGAAATGTGACCTTTACAAGCCAGAGAGCTGATCAAAGCGTCTGAACACCTTTAAAACTCAAAGCCACTACCGGAATATATGAAAACAGGATGAAAAAGACAAAACCACAGACATGTGTCAGTTGTGTGTGGAAAGCCCTTCGATGTGGTGTGGAGCAAAATGAAAAAGGATTTTTAAAAAGGAAACCTCATGCATGCACAAAGAAAAATGCATGATCATGTTCACACCAGCTAGAGTGGAAAAAATAACACATCCACTCACTCACTCACACACACACACACCTACTGAGCTTATTAGTTACCGATTTGGAACGCTCTACATAAGCATGAAACGTTTAAAGGTCCCGTTCTTCGTGATCCCACTGTTCAAACTTTAGTTAGTGTGTAATGTTGCTGTTAGAGCATAAATAATACCTGTAAAATTATAAAGCTCAAAGTTCAATGCCAAGCGAGATATTTTATTTAACAGAAGTTCCCTTTCAAAGCCTACAGCGAACGGCCGGCTTGGACTACATCCTGGTACTTCCTTCATAAATGACGTCAGTAGAACAGTAGAACAGACTAACCTCCGCCCACAAGAATACGCGAAAAAAGGGGCGTGGTCTTGTTGCTGTCCCACGTGGAGAAGAGGAAGTGTTGCGGAAGTGTATGTTTGTCACCATGTCGTCGAGACGCTGTTATTTTCATTCCGGAGTCAAATCACCTTTGTTTGGCTTTCCCAGGGACGCTGTAGAGATCATTAAGCGCATATATATCTCCCGTTAAGAGGCGTGACCTTTCCACGTGCGCTAAGCTGCTGTCGAATCACAACACAGGAACCGGGCCACGTTCGCTAAGCTGCTGTCCAATCACAACACGGGAACCGCTGGCACAATCAGAACTCGTTACGTATTTCTGAAGGAGGGACTTCATAGAATAAAGGAACTCATCAGCCGTTTTTAGGACAGTGAAAACAGCGGTGTACAGATGAGTAAACTGTGTTAAAAATACTGTTTTTTTACACGCGAAACATGAACACATGTTATATTGCACACTGTAAACACAATCAAAGCTTCAAAAAGACACGAAGAACGGGACCTTTAAGCACTAAAATTTAAAAATGCATTTAAACCTAAATAATAATATATATTTTAAAAATCATAATAAATGACAAAACAACAATAGTTCTAAAAATTTAACTATAATTAAACTATAAAATGAAAACTGAAAAAATAAAAAGCTAATTCAAAATATTAACAAAATATTAGAATGAAAATAATACCAAAATAAGACTGCTAACAATGCATTTACTCTATTAAAGGAGGCGTCTAAAGCTATTTAATGCATTCTGACTTATTTACACTGTTAAAGAGTTGATTCTCATGATAAACATGGACAACATTTCAAAAGATTAGTTGGACGTATGACAGAGTATTTCTGTGCCAAATACACTCCTTCAGGATTCAAACAATTTGAAGAGGATTCAGGGTTTTTTAGAGTATGGCCCTGTATGATGTCATAAAGGGTGGGATTCCTTGATTGGGCACTTCTCCCGCATAACACACACACATCAACCAGAGCGAGAGCAAGAGCACACTAATCAACGAGCTTTGATCGGTTATGGGAGCCGTCGGAGTTCTGCAAGTGTGTGTGTTTGTTCCCGGTCATGAGTGGAAACCGCAGGCGGTGAGTGAAACGGCATCAAATGTGTGTTTTTTGTTGGCATTCGGTACATATAATATAATAACAACAACACCAACGTATAGAGAATTGAAAGTTATGCCATGATTGTGTGTGTGTGTGTGTGTGTGCGTGCGTGCGTGCGTGCGTGCGTGCGTGCGTGCGTGCGTGTTCGTTCGTGACTATTTAGCTCCGCCCACTGCACACCTCCATGAGCTCGGCTGTTTTCTGAAAGAATCGGTACAGTCAGGGTCCGAAATTAACTTTTTGGCTCACCTGCCACGGGGACTGGTAGATGAAAAAATCCACCAGCCAAGCATATTTTTTACCGGCCAGAATAATAAACAGCCTTTTTTTTGTCACATATACATTAATTTCAGTACATTTAATTGAGATAATAAGGTATTATGTTGAATACAAACATAAAAGATTGTCCAGAGCAAAATATGAAATGTATAATAAAAAAAATCTATATATTGATCAAAATGTAATCAACTTTATTTGTAAGGCACTTATAGAAACTGTAGTTGACCAAAAGTTCTGTACAGAGTGCAAAAATGTCAAACAAGTGAATGAAGACAAATGAAACATGTCAGATACCATGAATAAGAGTACATAGAAGTAGAAACAGAGCAACAAATGGTAAGACACAGATGTGAACATGAAACTAGTGCTCATAACAGTACATTTGAAGGTTTTGTAAAACTATCAGATGCTTAATCTAATTAACTTAAAACTCATCCCACTGCTCACTCTCTACCGCAATTACCCCTGGTCCATGAATTCTGGCCATTATCTCCATACCTCCATTTCTCACAAAACTTTCTTTTTTTATTTAACTCATCCCCCTTTTCATCTGGGAGTTTTCGTTTCAAAGGTTGGCTCACTCCCGGTAAATGTCGCCACATATCAGCTAAGTTAGCTGCAGTACTAGCTAGCAACAGACCGTCTCTAGTGCTTCAAGTCTCGCGGCACTGTTTACCTTCCGACCCCCGAGACAGTGTCGCGAGACTTGGAGCGTAGAGACGTTCTGTGGCTAGCTCACCTCGTCCCCAGATTAGTTACTGGCAAACACATTATATTGCATTACTATTTTGGTATGAAAATCACCCGCCAGTGTGGCGGATAGCCTTTTGAATTTAGTCGCCAAACGGAAAATCTACCCGCATTTGGCGCGTGTTAATTTCGGACCCTTGGTACAGTGTATCTGTCTTTTATAAATATGATAAAACTAAAGACTCTTGGGAGATATGAAGGATCAACACTACTCTATAGATCCTCAAGATTTACATGAGACTGGCAGAAACCTTTAAGCAAACATATATAGCACACACAAATATTAAGTCTATTTTAATTACTAAAGTTCTTCATAAGACTATAAAGAACTAGAATTATGACTATAATTCTTTATAAGACTGAGCTACTGTTCATCAACACGTTTTTGCCTTGTATGAATTAGATTGATATCTGGGTGAAGTATATGATGTATAGAGACTCGTTCCAGTGCATTATAGGACAGTCTACTTCCCCAAAGGATGTGATGCAAAATAAAGCTGCATACTTTAGGAACACGCACTCATGTTGGGAGTGTGCCTATGATTCCTAAAAATGTGGCCCACGTAGGCAGCTCAATGGGTTTTGGAGCAGTCACAGAGGGAGGAAAAAAAGAGATTGAAGGGCTGAATTTGAGATTGGAGATTGCGTGGGATAATGGCTGTGGTCTTTGGCATCAGGGAAGAGTTTCCATGATCCCTTTCAAACTCCCTGGAGAGCCGCAGCAAGCCAAACCGCCAACATTTGCTCCTCTACCGTGTAGTTTAAATAAGATCAGGGCTTTCTCCTTTACTCATTACGGTTACAAATCACCAAGGGCCCGTAACATTTAAGGACAAGGCAGACAATACTGAGTCAATATTCCAAAGACACTGACTGTTAAACCTGAGAGTCACATTAGTCAAGAGCTCTGTTTGAGATCTGTTCCAAAACCGAGTGAGCCGCCTAACTAGACAGCAATTTAGGGCATCTTACGAAGAAGGTAGGCAGCCTTGTACAGTGCAGGTCTTGATGCACAATTCCGATTTGGTGACTATATCCGATTTTGTATTTTGACGACCTGCTTACATCATCTTTTAAAAGTGACCCGTATCCGATATTTGCATTTACACTATACACTGGCGAAACAGCCCAAGACGTTCTGACCCGGAAAAGGAAGTAAAACGGCGCAATGGATGCAGACAAATGATTATTCAATGTTTAAAGGTCAGCAAAACATTGCTCTCGTAAGGCGGAGAAAAAAGAGGAGAGCCAATCGAGACACCCCTAACCCTTCACGTGAATGCGCAAAACGAAGGGGAAGGGGAAAGGGAAGGGCTAAGGGGTAGAAATGGGATTGGGCCTTAATGTTGTGTTTTATTTACGTTTTGTTATGTGTGTGTGTGGCAGTGGGTTGCCTCTTTTAATTTCTGTTTTGTTGATATTGATTAAAGTCTTTTAATGGTTCCCGGCTCCCGCCTCCTCCTTCCCATAACAACAAACCTTGTTACAATAGGCAAGAATAAACAGGGTGTCCTCCACGATTCCTGTTCATTCCAACAACAAAGCACTTGAATGCAAAAAGCTCGTAATCACGACTCCTGAAATGGGAAGTAGAAAATGTCCGATAGCACGTGAAGGCAGCATAAATCTTTCGTGATGATGCAGCGCTGGCCGGTCAACTGTCCAGAGCATTGTTCACGTACAAACATTGTTAGAATTCATAAAAATGTTTCCAGCAAACTGGTGAGTGACACCGTTTCATATACTTACCAATGCCAATTTTTACACGCGCGCAATTACACGTTAAAAGGTCACAATCTGTTTGAACAGCAGAAAGCACTCTGTGCGTATGTCCTCTCGCTTGTTTACATCTCTGTTTGCTTACTGACGGCATAAGTACAGCACTGGCACAAGTGATGGATCCGTCGACAGGCCCGATCCTCTCTTACACTGGCCGCGGGCCATCTTCATTGTCAAGCCCTACTCAGCATTCTGAGGTAGTGTGAAGGCATCAGTAACTCAAGACTGAATCTGAGCTCTAAAGCCTTTCAGAACGGCAATATGATATTCAGTAAAGTGAAAAAACAGCCTCAACAACATGTGCTGCTATTCATCTCGAGTTTGCAGTCCACATTTCCCAGCCGGCCTGGATGTAAAAAAATATGCTACTAATTCCCCACCGGGACGTCATCAAATGACATGACAGCAAAGCGATTCCAGCATCCACCACATCCAAGAGCTGACAAAACATGTCATTCCTTATTCAAGGCAACAGCAGGGATGGAACGGCCGGAACCACCCCAGTGGGATCAAGAACAGGAGAGAGAGAGAGAGAGAGAGAGAGAGAGAGAGAGAGAGAGAGAGAGAGAGAGAGAGAGAGAGAGAGAGAGAGAGAGAGAGAGAGAGAGAGAGAGAGATCGAGAGATCGAGAGAGAGAGAGAGAGAGAGATCGAGAGAGAGAGAGAGAGAGAGAGAGAGAGAGAGAGAGAGAGAGAGATCGAGAGAGAGAGAGAGAGAGAGAGAGAGAGAGAGAGAGATCGAGAGAGAGATCGAGAGAGATCGAGAGAGATCGAGAGAGATCGAGAGAGATCGAGAGAGATCGAGAGAGATCGAGAGAGAGAGATCGAGAGAGAGAGAGAGAGAGAGAGAGAGAGAGAGAGAGAGAGAGAGAGAGAGAGAGAGAGAGAGAGAGAGAGAGAGAGAGATCGAGAGAGCGAGAGATCGAGAGAGATCGAGAGAGATCGAGAGAGATCGAGAGAGATAGAGAGAGAGAGATCGAGAGAGATCGAGAGAGATAGAGAGAGAGATCGAGAGATCGAGAGAGATCGAGAGAGATCGAGAGAGATCGAGAGAGCGAGAGAGATCGAGAGAGCGAGAGAGAGATCGAGAGAGATCGAGAGAGCGAGAGAGAGATCGAGAGAGATCGAGAGAGATCGAGAGAGATCGAGAGAGAGATCGAGAGAGAGATCGAGAGAGAGATCGAGAGAGAGATCGAGAGAGATCGAGAGAGATCGAGAGAGATCGAGAGAGATCGAGAGAGATCGAGAGAGATAGAGAGAGAGATCGAGAGATAGAGAGAGAGAGAGATAGAGAGAGATCGAGAGAGATCGAGAGAGAGATCAAGAGAGATCGAGAGAGATAGAGAGAGAGATCGAGAGAGATCGAGAGAGAGATCGAGAGAGATCGATCGAGAGAGATCGAGAGAGATCGAGAGAGAGATCGAAAGAGATCGAGAGAGAGATCGAGAGAGATCGATCGAGAGAGATCGAGAGAGATCGAGAGAGATAGAGAGAGATAGAGAGAGATAGAGAGAGAGATCGAGAGATAGAGATCGAGAGAGATCGAGAGAGATAGAGAGAGATAGAGAGAGAGATCGAGAGAGATCGAGAGAGATAGAGAGAGAGATCGAGAGAGATCGAGAGATCGAGAGATCGAGAGATAGAGAGATAGATCGAGAGATCGAGAGAGAGAGAGAGAGAGAGAGAGAGAGAGAGAGAGAGAGATCGAGAGAGATCGAGAGAGAGAGAGAGAGAGAGAGAGAGAGAGAGAGAGAGAGAGAGAGAGAGAGAGAGAGATCGAGAGAGATCGAGAGAGAGAGAGAGAGAGAGAGAGAGAGAGAGAGAGAGAGAGAGAGAGATCGAGAGAGATCGAGAGAGATCGAGAGAGAGAGAGAGAGAGAGAGAGAGAAAGGAAACGGATAGGCACAAAGGGCAGACAGACCTGTGACTTCATGAAGCATTTCCGGCTGGGAGACGAGGTGGGCTGTCTGTCGGAATAATCAGAGCTCTCAATCTAAAAGGATACGTACAGCAACAAAAGAATAAAAGAACAAGTCTAGACTAGTCATATTAAATCCTCACACTGAAAGCTAAATGAAAAGAATAAAATGCAAACGTCAGCAGCTGCGTTAAAGCATTTTGGCACACATTCATCTGCTATTTGGTAGAATCTAGTCCTAACGAAACATGAACAAACCTACACTTGATAAAAGAAAATATGTTTTTGTTTCAGAGCCTTTGTTCCTTGTGCCGCATTCTGTCCATCATTTTCTTCACAGCGGTGCACTTCGTTCCTCCCTAAGCAAAACTTCCTAAGTTCACTTTTAAATAAACTTTTGCTGATAATTTACTCACCCCCATGTCATCCAAGATGTCCATGTCTTTCTTTCTGCAGTCGAAAAGAAATAAAGTTTTTTGATGAAAACATTCCAGGATTTTACATCCGATTAACGTGATCATCTCTGAGCTCAGCCATAACTTCCGCTAAGTGAGGTCAAAATATGAGCGTGGTCATAGATATATATCGATCGTAGATGCCTCATTCTACTTATACATCTATGACCATGCTCGTTTTTTGACCTCACTTAGCGGAAGTTATGGCTGAGCTCAGAGATGATCACGTTCGTCTGATAAGAGGTAAAATAATAGCATAAATACTGCTCGGTTTCTCGCAGAAACGGATCGTTTCGCTAGATAAGACCCTTATTCATCGTCTGGTATCGTTTAAAGCTGCACTGAAACTGTCATTTGGACCTTGAACCGTTTGGAGCCCATTGAAGTCCATTATATGAAGAAAAATCCTGGAATGTTTTCATCAAAAAACTATTTCTTTTCGACTGCAGAAAGAAAGACATGGACATCTTGGATGACATGGGGGTGAGTAAATTATCAGCAAAAGTTTATTTTAAAGTGAACTAATCCTTTAACATCCAATCCAGCCGATGCGGAGACATCAAGAAGAAATGGGTGTGTAAAACATGATTCATGCATGATGAACATGTTCCTACAACTGAAAATAACATCTCAGGGAAACAACCGTAACGCTGTCTTTCAAGGGCCAACATGATGAATAGACAATGATATCACTAGTTAAAGCAGACAGTGATGTGCACATGACAGCACATGATCTTCAGGAAAGCCTATAATGCCTACATAGGCAGCTAACTTAGGTTTCAGATCAGAGCCACTGTGTTTTGGTCTTCAATCTCAATATTTGAAAAATGGCCAAATCACCATTAATATTTCCATAGCAGCATCCCACTATCCCGGGGAATTGAAGTGTACACACATACACACACCTCCTAATTCTCCCGGAGCCTTCAGAGCTCCTGCACACCTGTTTCCACAACAGCGACATAAACCAGAAACCACATCATAAATCCCACTCTTTGATCAGCTTCACGCTGACAGATCTCTGATGCATATCACACACATGACATCACCAGGCATCCCGAAGCAATCCTGTTCATGTACCGCCTCAATTAGTATATATTTACAAGTCTACTATCTTCTGATGGGCTTTATTTAGTATGAATCAACAAATTAGCAGCAATATGACTCAATGGCCCGGTTTACACCTGGTATTAAGATGCGTTTTGGTGGATCGGATCACAAGTGGACGAGGGAGACACATTCCTGTTTACACCTGGTGTTTAAATCCATCTCTTTTGTCCACTTTCAACCACTTCTGTCCTGATTTCTTCAAGGGGAGGGTCTATGGGCGGGTAATAGTCCCCAGAATATAGAATATAGTCCCCAGTATGTATATGTTTATAAGATGGCTGTGTCTCATGTAACCTTGTTATTTGTACACGATGTGACTATACACATCACAACATGTAAATAGGAAAATGTTGGCGTTGTTTTGTCACTTATTGAGCAGTAGGCTAGCTGGAGCCATTTACCTCCAGTCTTTGTGCTAAGCTAGGCTAGCAGGGGGGTGCGTCAGACAGAGTTATGGCACACACAGAGATGAGAATGCTATGTGTGGACTTATCTAACTCTGGGGAATACAGTTAATAAGTCCTAAAAAGTTAGCGTGTTCCTTTAAATGTATTAAGTTTATTACATATGATGATAACCATTATAAAGTAAATAATTCAAACATTTAAAGGCTGTATGCTGTTTAAAAGTAAACATTGTTTATAAAAAAAGATCAAGTGAAAAATAATCAACCATCTAGGCATATTTTTTATTAGTAGAGACGTATTATTATTACATAGAGACGGCGCTAAATCTACTGTAGGCTACAACAGTAGCCTGATATATTCGGTCAATTTCAATTTTTTTAAACCAAACTTTTATTTTGATGGGTTGCCGTGACCTTTGAGTGTCTGTGTTCAGGATATGTCAGTTCTCTCAAATGAAATGGTAAATTCTCATGAAGGGATGGTTTATGCGTTCGTGTCCTCATATAGTGATATATTTTTTTACAGTCTATGATAGTGACACATGGCTACAAAGACAGCGAGCAAGTGTCATGCGCAGAACATGGACGAGTAATATTTAAGTAGTATTTTGCAGTTTAATATTGACAGACACTTGTATATATTCGGCTACAGTCTGGAGCCCTGCGCTTAGATAAACACGGAAGCGGCTGAACGCAGCTGCGGATACCGAATATACTCGGGAGCGGGTACTACCGGTACTACAGAAATGCTGGTATCGTCACATTTTGATAATTTCATTACCGACTTTGTACCGAAGTACCGGTACTTGTGACATCCCTAGTACCGATTGATTTAAAGCTACACTGTGTAACTTTTTTAGTTTATTCTTAGCTAAAAACACTTAGTTCTTTCAAAAATATATGTGCTCATTAATGTATATTTACTTCTTTCAAGTAATAAAGTATTCTCGTTAGTTTATAATATGCCATTGAAAATACATACGGGTAAGGGGTTCGAATGGGGGTCGCCATGTTGCCCCTCCATCTTGAAAGTACATTAGCCAAAGAGGGACATACCCGTAAATTCAAGCTTCGCCTTTCGCTTTTTAACACTCTGTAACGAGTAGGAAAATAGTGTGGCCCCTTTAAGAGCGTTCGCCCCGGTTGGAGCACCTGCGTTTCTGTGTGCGTGTGTGTGTGTGTGTGTGTGTGTGTGTGTGTGTGTGTGTGTGTGTGTGTGTGTGTGTGTGTGTGTGTGCACTGCGCCTCGAGCGCCCATGTGTGCGGATTATTTTCTGTCTTCTGTTGCTAACATTCATTTATTTTTGTTTTGTTGGGTAATGCTGTGGACGGAAGTGGAGTTTGTGCCGGACTCTTGTGGGGGTTCTGCGGGGAATAAAGTGCGGGCTGTTTGATGTCAATCGCCTCCATGTTTGCATCGACTCCAGTTGCGTTGAGTGAGCTATCCGTATTTTTCACCCGGACACACGCGTTACAACTCGATGGCGAATGTGAAGAGGGGGATTGCTGGATCGAACTGGAAGCCATGTTAATCTTGGACTAAATCGGCCACCGTAGGAGTTCAAACGAAATCGGAATTGGGAGGAACAGAAACTAATATTTACTGGATGGTCATATACCCTTTCACCGCTAGATGGGGGAAAATATCACACAGTGTAGCTTTAATGTGAATTGGTACTCGGTAGTTCCGACGTAATTCGGTCATTGCACCGTAAAAGTACCCAAGTACCCCAAAAGTTAGGTCAGTAGACGGAGAGTAGCGGGTTTTTAGAGGCTGTTTGAACGCATTTGACCACATGAGCGTCTACACTACGAAAGCAATCCGGTCGAATGTGTTTTCCACTACCTCTGGAAGTGGTCAACAGTGGACAAGCTCAAAACATGTCAGACCCCGTTTACACCTGTATTTAGCGTCGTCTTGTGATCCGATTGACCAAAATGCATCTTAACACCAGGAGTAAACAGGGCCACTGACAAAAACATGCAACCGGTGATTAGAGAAGAAGGGTTGGAAACGAGTCGTTTCCGAGGTGGAAAAGTTGCTACATTTTCATGATGTTGACAGCTGAACATCACAACTGTAAAAGTCCTTGATTTGTCCATGACCGCAGGGAACCCATCATAATCAGTTTTCATACCTGCATCCTTCTTGTTTTTCCCACTGTCTCTGCTCTTCTTTAGCACGGCCCTGAACATGGCGTGACTCCAGGAATCCCTTCACGATGAAGCTGTGGAAACACGAGAGATTTCTCACATGAAGCAGCAGGTTTGTAAATTCAGAATATCTTGCGGTCTAGGGTTACACTCCACCCTAGAGACCTTAGAAATACACACTGCGTGTCAGTTTTTATTTGACTTCATGCTCTTTAAATGTCCCAGGGGCATTGATTTTAGGGGTGGGAATCTTAAGGCACTTAACGATTCGATCCGATTCCGATTCTGGGAGTAACGATCCGATTCCCAAAACGAATCTTAACATACATTTTTGGTAACTCAGTGTTTCCCCTACAATGTATTCACGGCGGCGCAGCGCCGCCGCTGGATTTTCAGCGCCACTGCAAAATCTTCACATGATCAGTAATATCACGACATTCACTTACACACTGTAAAGGAGAGAGAGAGAGAGATTGACGATGGCCAGAGAACTAAACAAAAATGTAGTCTGCTTACACTTTCACAATATCACAGGGCTGTAATATTAATCTTATTTTCGCTTCCAAGGATTAAAAAAAGAAGAAATGAGGTAAAACTATTATAAACTATGCTCGCGCATCGTCTAGCACAACTTCCTTCCCTTCACAGCGCGCGCTGTCATTTCTCCACAAACATGTATTTAACGTCAAATTCAGCACAATCCGTGATTGTTGTCAAATGCACACTCCACTTTGGCTAAATTGCAGAACGTGTTTGATTAAATGAAAAGCACAATAATCCGCGCAATAGACGCTGTTTCCAAGTTCAAGGCGGGTGTGTGTGTGTGTGTGTGTGTACGCACGCTGCGAAACGGACCGACTTGCACATATGCTTCGTGTGCGCGACTAAACCATCAAATACACAACAAAATAGCCTATATCTCAAAATGACAGGCTTGGAGAGTATTCACTTAAACACAGTTTAGCTTAAATGGGCGTAAAGGGGAGAATGATTTTAGATCTGCGTCTTAAAGGGGCAGCATCTAATAAACCTGGTGACGATTGAGCCATAATGTGAATCAAAACAACAATTATATATATATATATATATATTCGATTAATAAAAACGTAAGGTAAAAAAAAACATCATGTAATAATATTTCACAATATTAGGCTACTGTTTTTTCCGGTATTTTTAATTAAATAAATGCAGGCTTGATAAGCATGAGACTTTTTGCAAAAACATAAAATAGTATCCAAATTTTTCCAGTATTTATTTTTTTTCTTTCTTACATTTGAGCCCTTGCCCCTTAGGAACTTTCTGCACGTCCCTGCAGGTTATTGAAGTAAAATAGGCTATAAACTAGTCACCTTTTAAACTAATGAAAAGCTTAATTTGGATTTTAATGTTCAAAATGTCTATTTTTATCCACAAAACTTGCCAGAAGTCATGGTTTAAGGTTTTTTTTTTATTATTCCGGAGGTGCATGCCCCCGGACCCCCCGACGAGCGGCTAACCTCCGGCACGTAACAGCACCGCTGCTGGAAAAAATTCTAGGGGAAACACTGTAACTAATTATCCTGCTGTGCAAATACATGAACTTTACATTTTAACCAAAATTGGAGCTAATATGTGTTTTGTTTTTAGTTAGAATATCTATTTGACAGTATTGCCATATTAAAAATTATTATGAAGATTTCTTTCAATACTTTTATTTAATTAACAAAGTTATATTCAAGATTAACAAGCTCTGAATGAAACATGGTAAGCCATATATACAATTGCAAAGAACAATCATTAAGAATGAAAAATTGTCACACTTAAGTTGAAAATTGAGAACTGTTTAGTGTCTTTACTTTGGTTAGAGCCACAAAAAAAATCTTTAAAACATAGGCTAATGCAGAAGAAAAACTACTTTAGCGCTCGCTGAGAAGCCAAATTCAGTGAAATTTCATCTCACATGAGAACTTGCCGAGCTGCAACAGTCATGTTAGAGACATTTAACGAATCACTCGCCAAAACGAAGTCTTTGTTCAGAATTTTCCATTCGTTTGAAACATCGTGCAGTAGTTCAGCAATATTCAATAAGTCAGTCCAAAAATTATGCCACAGATGTTGGTAGGTTTATGTATATCCCGGCCACCGGGATAGGAGTGTTATTAAGCATTAATGGCAAGGAAAGCGCTGTATAGCCTACTTGAGCACCACTTCGTTATTTTGGCTCAGAATTTCGTTTGTTGGAAATATGAACTTAATTTAGAAATGCTTTTGAAATTAAAAACTTTGCATTTAATAAGCAAAATACATTTTTGAAATGGAGAGGCAGCCGCAGCGAGCGCAGACACAGAGCGGCCAGAGAAACAGAGGAGCGACTGCTGTAAGGCGTTTGTGCAAAACTGCGGAAAAACGGCATAAAACGTGCGGGTGTTGAACCCTCTCACCGGGACAAGTGTCCCCACGGGTGCGACGCCCCTGAGCAGGTCGTAGATTGCCCATTTTATCTTAAAAGAGAATTCACAACGTTTTATAACAGAAGTATTCTCATTACAGTGTTATGTATAGGACAATCCCAGTTGTTATGAATGCTGTGCATTTCTGTTTGAAATGCGCGCTGAAGCTAAAGACCGGTACAATGAAGTGCTTTACTGCATCGTTAATTAACTCAACCAAACGCATCCCATATGAGATTACATACACAGAATAATAATAAATATAATATTACAACTTACAATGGCACAAAAGACTGTGAATGCACAAGCGAACTTGACTGTGCTTGTCATGAAGGTGTAACTCCATGGGCGCGCTCTTCCCTCAACAAACGCGCTGAAACACAACGCTCTGTCACAGCCGTATTCTCATTATCATTATCATTATATGTAGATTATATGTTAGACTTGCGCTGCACATGTTGCACGTAACTGTATTTTCCTTTTTGATGTGATACCAATCATATTTAGAGCAATTCAAAACCCATCATGGTGGACAGCGTCTGTCTCAGCTGAAGGAAATAATACATTATATATCGGCTTGAATATATCGGTCAAATTTTCTTATTGGACCGATAACGATAACATCAAAAATAATCATTTATCGGCCATTAACGATATGTTGCCGATATATCGTGCATCCCTAATAAAAATCAAGGTAGACATCACCTATGAACACTCTGCTCTGATTGGTCAGATGGCCCAGTCTGTTGCGATTGGTCTACTCTGCTCTGATTGGTCAGATGGCCCAGTCTGTTGCGATTGGTCTACTCTGCTCTGATTGGTCAGATGGCTCAGTCTGTTATGATTGGTCTACTCTGCTCTGATTGGTCAGATGGCCCAGTCTGTTGTGATTGGTCTACTCTGATTTGATTGGTCAGATGGCCCAGTCTGTTGTGATTGGTCTACTCTGCTCTGATTGGTAAGTCTGTTGTGACTGGTCTAAAATATTTTGATCAAATGCCATTTTCAGCGCAAAATGCGAATCACACAACTGATAATTAATTCAGATGTGATAGAAAAGACGTCTGTTGGTTCAGAAAACTGATGGTTAAGAACAAAAAGACAAAATTTAAAGAATTGTGTGATGCATTTACATTATTAATAGACAAAATCAAATAAACTAGTGTTTTAAGAGAGCCAAAAGAGCTCATAATTAGAAAAAAATATATAAATATCCTTGAGAAATAAAGAATATAAAAAAGCGCATAATCTAATAGCTCCTTGTATATTTTATTTCCCTGTTTGGCAAGATTTTTCCCATAGTCCACCCACTCCAATGTGTGTTCGCTGGTGGGCCGGCACGGAAAGAATCCTTCAATATTTGCACAGAGCGGCTCTGCTCCGCTATCTTGTTATCCCGGAAAACAAGCTGTTGCATTCCCAGCATTCCACATCTAATTGATGCTAAACGGCTGAACTTGGGCTTCCCGTGCCACTCGTCATGATAGCGCTGCGGTTTCTACACCTCTCAGAATTAGCAGCGCAGGTCAAACACATTACAGCACGTCTATTTATACAGTTTCTGCACTGTAAACTTCACTCGGGGTGCGTCTTGCGGTTCGTTTGTTTAAATTAATCAGGAAGGGGACTGAACGCAAATACATCAGGTGTGCACAACACATCATTAGCATCGATTTCAATCCCTGGGAAGTGTTATAACAGAAAGACATAATGCTTAAAGACACTATTTGATCTCAATAGTGAGGTTTTTATTGTATTCATATAAACACAAATTAAATAATACTAGTGTTTTTTATACTACAAATGATTTTCTCACCACCTCCCCAGAGAAAACAGCCCTGCTACAAATACTAGTGCTAACAGTGAAATAAAAAGTGTGCCTGACAGCTCCGCTCAGACGAGACGAGACAAGGTGAGGGGTCTGAACTCACAGCGGACACCCCAGCGCTGAGATCAGGCATGAATACCGCCTGCCGCTCTCTCCCCAGGAGACGAGCGGGCAGTCCGATGGATTTGAGCAGGCCTGCTGCGACCTCATCCAGAGTGAGAAGTCAGAAGTTGAGGAGAGATGAAGGAAGATTTGGTACAGAAACAGATGCACTTACATCGCAAAACAAAGTTGAAAAGAAACACAGAGGTAAACAAACTGGGTTCACGCTGGTAAACTGGTTAAAGGGGGTCGGCGAGCAGCTTTTATGTTGAGTTTAGCTTGCAAAAAAACACTGTACATATGCTCCAATATTTTTGCAGAAAGCTTGGGATACAAAACCCCAGAATTCATTAGATATGAATGCAATAAATTGTGTTACAATCACAGAATCCTCCCACTTGCATTTTCAAACATTTAAGTGCTTATTGTGCTAATATATTCCTAATTTTGTCTCCTCAAGAGTATGAAAACGGTTCGGTCAAAGATTCAGTCTCTCTAAACCCCTGATTGGTCAGATGGCCCAGTCTGTTATGATTGGTCTACTCTGCTCTGATTGGTCAGATGGCCCAGTCTGTTATGATTGGTCTACTCTGCTCTGATTGGTCAGATGGCCCAGTCTGTTATGATTGGTCTACTCTGCTCTGATTGGTCAGATGGCCCAGTCTGTTATGATTGGTCTACTCTGCTCTGATTGGTCAGATGGCCCAGTCTGTTGTGATTGGTCTACTCTGCTCTGATTGGTCAGATGGCCCAGTCTGTTATGATTGGTCTACTCTGCTCTGATTGGTCAGATGGTCCAGTCTGTTGTGATTGGTCTACTCTGCTTTGATCGGTCAGATGGCCCAGTCTGTTATGATTGGTCTACTCTGCTCTGATTGGTCAGATGGCCCAGTCTGTTATGATTGGTCTACTCTGCTCTGATTGGTCAGATGGCCCAGTCTGTTATGATTGGTCTACTCTGCTCTGATTGGTCAGATGGTCCAGTCTGTTGTGTTTGGTCTACTCTGCTCTGATTGGTCAGATGGCCCAGTCTGTTGTGATTGGTCTACTCTGCTCTGATTGGTCAGATGGCCCAGTCTGTTGTGATTGGTCTACTCTGCTCTGATTGGTCAGATGGCCCAGTCTGTTATGATTGGTCTACTCTGCTCTGATTGGTCAGATGGCCCAGTCTGTTGTGATTGGTCTACTCTGCTCTGATTGGTCAGATGGCCCAGTCTGTTGTGATTGGCCTACTCTGCTCAGATTGGTCAGATGGCCCAGTCTGTTATGATTGGTCTACTCTGCTCTGATCGGTCAGATGGCCCAGTCTGTTATGATTGGTCTACTCTGCTCTGATTGGTCAGATGGCCCAGTCTGTTATGATTGGTCAACTCTGCTTTGATTGGTCAGATGGTCCAGTCTGTTATGATTGGTCTACTCTGCTCTGATTGGTCAGATGGTCCAGTCTGTTGTGATTGGTCTACTCTGCTCTGATTGGTCATATGGCCCAGTCTGTTATGATTGGTCTACTCTGCTCTGATTGGTCAGATGGCCCAGTCTGTTATGATTGGTCTACTCTGCTCTGATTGGTCAGATGGCCCAGTCTGTTATGATTGGTCTACTCTGCTCTGATTGGTCAGACGGCCCAGTCTGTTATGCTTGGTCTACTCTGCTCTGATTGGTCAGATGGCCCAGTCTGTTGTGATTGGTCTACTCTGCTCTGATTGGTCAGATGGCCCAGTCTGTTGTGATTGGTCTACTCTGCTCTGATTGGTCAGACGGCCCAGTCTGTTATGATTGGTCTACTCTGCTCTGATTGGTCAGATGGCCCAGTCTGTTGTGATTGGTCTACTCTGCTCTGATTGGTCAGATGGCCCAGTCTGTTATGATTGGTCTACTCTGCTCTGATTGGTCAGACGGCCCAGTCTGTTATGCTTGGTCTACTCTGCTCTGATTGGTCAGATGGCCCAGTCTGTTGTGATTGGTCTACTCTGCTCTGATTGGTCAGATGGCCCAGTCTGTTATGATTGGTCAACTCTGCTTTGATTGGTCAGATGGCCCAGTCTGTTATGATTGGTCTACTCTGCTCTGATTGGTCAGATGGCCCAGTCTGTTATGATTGGTCGACCACTTACAGCATGTGTCAAACCAAACTTTTTATTTATCAAATACAGGTTTTACTGTATCAATTCCAGCGTGAGTCCTCATCGTTTTAAAGTGCACGCAAAGTGGATTCGCAGCGCTGAAAACAGCGTCTTCTCGTCATGTCGACAACACAAACTAAACTCTTCCAGTCTCCGCTACAACTACAGAATTTAAGGGTGACTCAAAGTAGATGTTGTGCGCAAACTTTGCAGACCTTTTACATTCACAGACAGCTATAATAGACACTACATGAAAGATGATATTTGAAAAAGCATAATCGGGGCACAAATATACTTTGCATTAATACAATAACGCAAAGGCCAATGTTTAACCATCATATTGAATACAAATTGCACAAACTGTGATCTCAATCCGTTTCCATTTGAGTTTTTCCATCCTGGCTGTTGTTCCTGTTACAGGATAGTGAGGTGAACCTCCTAAAAGACTCAAATGTGCAGCACATGCGAGCAATTACAGCAGCACGTCTCCTTCCAGACGACCTCTCTCACTTCATCCATCTCTGAAGCTACAAGCAAAACTGCCGCAGACAGATTCCTCAAGCTCTTCCACGGATGAGACGAGGCAGCAGGAATTCTGCCACCCTCACAATCTGTATAAGTACAGCTGGGTGATGCATGTCAAATAAAACCTTTTTGACTATCTTTAATATTGATGCATCTTTCTCAGAAAAAGCTTAAAGCTAAAAGGGTGAATTCTTTGGAAAATAAATCTGGAATCTTCTTTTCAACCAAAAAGCAAGTAATTTAGTTAAGTTATATAGTAAAAAAAAATAATCAAGGCAGTGGTTTTCATTAAATGAACCAAAGGGAGAACAGTTATAAGCACCAATATAACAATGCAAACAGCAATATTTACCTATACTTTAGGCTTCAATTCCCACTATTAACTAGTTGCTCATTGGCATGCATATTAGTAGGAAACTGGATGTTTATTAGTACTTATAGCACATATTAATGCATATTCTACATCCCTTAATCCTACCCAATAACTAAACATAACTACATTACTAACTATTAATAAGCAGTAAATTATGAGTTTATTGAGGCAAAAGTCATAATAGTGAATATGTGTTCCCCATACTGAAGTGTCACTAGGGTTGGGTACCGAAACCCATAACCAGACCGACTCAGAACGCAGATTTCGGTGCCACTAAGGCTGCGTTCACACTGCAGGGCTTAATGCTCAATTCCGATATTTGGAAAAAAGGCGATTTTTTTGCAAGGCCGTTCACATTTCCAATTAAATGCGACCTTTTGTGATCTCCTGTGTGAACGTGTAATGACCCAGAAGTGACCCGCATGCGCAGAAGAGTACTCAACGGTCAACGACGTCACTTGTTGTTTACGGAAGTAGCCAAATATGGGTGTCAGCATTGGAGTTCGTTTAGCTTTATTAAAGTTATTTTCACAACGGAGCCAGCACCATTACAACCTTCTCATGTTAAGAAGAAAATTAAAAAAGAGGAGAGCAAGGTTTTTGGCCATGGCGTTTTGTGGAGCAGTGGTAGCAACGTCGGTACAGAGAAACGTGTGGGTAATTCAGAAATCTCGCTTCCCTTCCACTGACTGGTCTCAGCATCGTCCGCCATAGTTGTTTATTTTTTTTAATTTCCCGCCTACTTCAACGTACAATGATGACGTTTGTCGCGTATCAACGACGTGCGGGTCGGATACATGTGACCTGGCAGTTCAGACTGAAGACGCATTTCAAAAGATCGGATATGTATCGGATTTGGACCACATACCCAAGTGGCCTGGGTCGCATTTGAAAAGATTGGATCTGTGTCGTTCAGACTGTCATGAAAAGATCAGATACAGGTCGCATAAGGGCAAAAAAATCGGAATTGGGTCGTTTCAGCCTGCAGTGTGAACGCAGCCTTAAATTCAATCATGCTTTCGCACTTTAGCTGGCGCCGAGCCAGACACGCTCGTCACATATCACAACTATTCAGTGTTTTCAACCACATCATGTTTATTTTAGGTTTCAGACATTTAAGTACTAGCATAAAATACACACTGATGTCTACATCGGCAATGACATTCTTTTCAGACAGTTATCATTTGACTATGTGGTTTATTCATATCAGATACACATTATATACTAACTATTGGTTTACTCTATTCTTCTCCCAGTTCACCGGTCACCCACTTTCATGTATTTCGTGAGACGTGGATACGTGATGTAGGCGCAAACTAACATGGCGGCGCCCACCGCGCATTATAGATCAACTAACACACATTCTCTCACACATATTTGAAAATCAGAATATCTGATAGTTTGTGACATAGTTAGCAAGTTTGTGAATATTTTGCATAAAAAAGAAAAAAATTTAGTAAACCTGATGTATGTTTGTGTCGTGACGCATGACGTGTCGCCATAAGGTAATGCGTTCTGAAATATTTAGCCAGAGAATATGATCATATTTCTGCAAAATAAAGCTGAAGCTGGTTTGTAGCATATCAAGAATACAGACGACTGCTGTTACTACTGTAACTGTTATTAGTGTTAAATTAGGCCTGTTGTAATTGGGTTAGATGGCTTAGGTTTTACTGTGAATTTGTTAAGTAAATTGTGTTTTGTATTTATTTATATATTTAAGTATACTTTAAACTTTCAATAAATGGTTCAATTTAAATAAATAAATAATGATTCAATAAAAAGCCATTCTTTAATGTCATCCACCTCACCGCTTTTATTTTTTATTTTTTAAGTATCGGTTCAGGCATCGTTTCGGCACCGGTACTGTTTTAAAAGTATCGGTTTGGCACCTAGGGGTGTGCCAAAAAATCGATTCACAGAAGAATCTAGATTCTCATTTGCAACGATTCAGAATCGATTTGAAATGTGCAAGAATCGATTTAATAAATTAATTAGGGCTGGGCAAATTAACGCGTTAACGCGGGCGATTAATTTTTTCAGCTTAACGCATTAAAAGTATTTAACGCAAATAATGCGGCGTCCGTTTTTATATCCATTTTTGCTTAGCGTTACATGATCATCACGCTCCTATTCATGTAAATAGCCTACTTCCAAGCGACAAGACACAAGCGAACGCGCTGTGTGCCAATGTCCTCTGTGTGTGTGTGTGTGTGCGTCTTATGTCAGCTAATCAAGGGACACACACACACACACACACTCCACGCACAGACAGACTCGCGTCAGTTTCCTGCTCACATCGAGTTCTCTTTTGCTCTTGAACAAACAATAACACAGATGATTTTGAGCATTCTCATATTAGAAGTCATAAATTAGTTAAATAACGTCTTAAATGAACTTAAAGAGTTGTGAGGAAATGAGATGCGCGGGACAGCGCGTGAGATCCGCGGCTGTTCTTAAAGTGACAGTAACACCGATGATGCCTGTCATTAATGTTCATTAGGGGTGTAACGGATCGCAGTTGATCCGTGATCCGTACGGATCACGACCCACGGTTCGGCACGCAAGTGACCCGCGGATTTATTGTGCATTTTTTTTAAACTTGTGGATTAATCTGAATTGTTTAGCGATCGCAGACTAAAAGACAGTTTTTCTGCCAATATTGCTTTTTAAGTGATCTCGTTCCTTTAAACTCGATGCGGAGTTTCAGAGAAACACATGTGTTCACGTGAACAGGGCATGTTAATCAGTCAGCAGTGGCTAGCGGAGAAGTAGAAGAACTTGAAAAGCCTCCCGCATGATTCAAATCGCATGTATGGGAGCATTTTGGCTTCCCCGTAAAATATAATGATGACGGAAGAAGGGTGTGGACAAAACTGTAACAGTATGTAGGCACTGTGGCACGAGAAAGCCGTATGAAAGTGGCGCATACATCGAGCATGGCACCTGCTGACGCCCGTTTCACAGATACTCCGTTTGCCGTGCGTATGCGGTGCATATTTTTTCCGTACCCTTGTTAACGGATAGGCTACAGCTTTCACTGCACGCGGCTTCGGTCCGTCAGGTGCGCTCCAGAGTCTATTTTTTGATGTGCTGGCGCTGAATTAAAGTGACAGCGCATCCGCTTTAAAACAAACATGTATCGATGCGAAAATCTAGTAATTCCACCACAGATGCATGATGTAACGTCTGCTTGGTTTTAAAGTCAACACATGGCTTTTTGCCTCGAGTAAAGCAAGGAAAACGGCCTTTAAGTAAACAAGGAGAAATAATGGAGAGCACCTGTCCTTTCTTGGAGGTGCAAAAACAAAGTTCTTTATGACCTGCAGGATTTCTTGTAAAAAGATTTAAAAACGAAAGAAAAGCGTAAGTTAATTTAAAATGTTTGTTATTTTAACATAGTCTATTGTCTGTTTTGCAATTTGCATGAGCAACGTAATATATACATCTAAAGTAGGTATTAGGCCATATAAATATAAAGTAATGAATTCAATAAAATGTTGTTTAAGTGTAGTGCGTTTAAACATGATATCTATAAAATAGTGTATAGGCCTACAAAGAGAATTGCAATGCTGACAAGTGTGAGAGGTCTACTCTCTCCCTGAGAATGTTGACATCCTAATCTCTTTTAAAAAAAAAAGAAGAAGAAGCTCAGGCCCATTTTCACGTCTCAGGTTGTTTTTAGTCAAATTTGATTTATTCAGATGGTTATATATTTATTTTATTTTTGTTAACACCAAAAGTTTCTTGTTAACCTATAAACCATATAGGTTATGTTAACACCAAAAGTTTTCATGTAATAAATGGAAAGCAAATAAAAATAGTCTCCTCCCCCTTTTATTCTGATCCGAAAAATGATCCGATCCGTGACTCATGATCCGTAGTTCGATCCGAACCGTGAGTTTTGTGATCCGTTGCACCACTAATGTTCATCAAAGAACAACGGGAACAGAGAAAATTGTAGCTTTAATGATGATTCATCTATATTTAATTACTAATAATACTAATCATTACTACTAATGAGTAGCAATTGAGAACCACACAAAGTTTTTGATAAAAGGCACTTTCCTGAGAATTGAACTTAATAAATGTGAAAAAGACACTTTAATGTCTTCGTTTGTCATTCTGTATAGCAAAGCAGATGAGAGTAGATCATGATCAGAGAAATCATTATGGATAAAATCGAATCTTTTTTAATCGAAAATCGATTATGAATCGAATCGTGGCCTCAAGAATCGGAATCGAATTGAATCGTGAGATGGTAAAAGATTCCCACCCCTACCCGACATTATGTTCCACATGCCTTCTGAATGATAATTTATACTGTTTTTTTAGCAAAAAAACTAAGCTTGTATATATCATCTTACACTCTAAAAAATGATATGATCAATAAGTTATGACAACATATGTTTTTACATTTCACTTTACATCTAGCTCATCTAAATAAGCTAAGCAATTTTCAACTTTTTTTATAAGTTACACAAGATTCAGCTAAGTCAGTTTAATGTAATTTAAGTTGAAATTAAACATCCAAGTTGATTGAACTTAAATTTAAGGCAGCAACTGTTTTTAATTTACAGTGTACTAAGACATATTACTGGTAACTGAATGTATTTTATGCAAGTAGTCTGTTATAATGTTATAAAGATCTTATTGATTGCATTTCTTGATTTTTGGCCAGATTTTTTCCTACTCAAGTATGAGCTCCATATTCTCCTATATCATACTATATGAGCCATAAAAAAAAGTTTAACTGTTCAATAAAAAGGGCATAAACCATCTTGGCCGCTCACAAGTCATGAAACTAGTGAAACCAATAGTATTATCTTCAGTCGCCTAGATCCATCGGTATCAGCATGGGCCACTGAAAACCCCAGCGTGGTCAGACCAGATTCAAGGTCAGGAGTTTCTGAAGACTGAACCATAAAGACTGACAGCGAGAGGTCCATCGTCATCGTTTCCCTCACATCAGATCCGACCCAGGAATGAAATTAAATCAACATGTGGCTCTGTGACTGAACAAAGACTTCGGCAGAACAATCTCAACCATGCAAGATGAAGATACCATGAGGAACGGGAAAAAAATCCCAGGGCTGTTCCATGGACTATCTCCACAGGAATGAGCATGTGGCAGGGCTCTCTGAAGCCGCTTTATCTCACTCTCGTTGTAAAGGTGGTCTTGCTGCTCCAGTGACTTGGCTATCTGCATTATCTCAGCAGCCCATTACAGACTGAAGCCGCCGCAGAGACCCAACTGAAGAGCAAAGGAAAGCTCCCTGCTTTAAAGTTATTCAGTTAAAGTGCTCCTATTATGCTTTTTCAAATATCACCCTTCATGCAGTGTGTAATACAGCTGTTTGAGAAAGCAAAGTTTTACAGATCAAAGTGCATAACAAATAAAGTTATTGTCTCATGAAAGAAAGAGTTGATTCTGAACTGCTAAACCGAGTCTACTTTGACCTGCCCTCAATCATATAGTTGTAGCTGAGACTGGAAGAGTTTGGGTCCTGTTGTCGACATGTCGAGAAGACACTGTTTTCAGCGCTGCGTTTCAAAAGGATGAGGACTCTCGCTGAGACTGATGCGGAAAGACCGACGCCATCGCCGCGGTTCACGAAGCGCCGAGGAAGATCCGGAGCCGAAATTCAGATATGATAATAGGAGTTGTGTTTCCGACATGCGCTGTAAGACAACAGACTGGGTCCTCTGACCAATCAGAGCAGAGTAGGGATGCTCCGATCAGGATTTTTGCTGCCGATACAGAGTACCGATTTCTTGTCATGGTGATCAGCCGATCCCGATTACAATGCTTCACTGATTTGCAAGCTCTCTGATCACTGTTAACAGATTTAAAAAAAAACATCTATAAAAAAATAAAAACTATAGATGTTACCTTTATTATATTTGTGTTGCATTTTTATGGTAATTATGTAATGTAACTATTGTTTTAACCTCTTAACAAGCGCCCCATTTTTGAGAATTCTTTGAAAACGATATACCCAAATGAAAATGTCTGCAGCTCTTAAACCCTATGGTCTATATTCATAAACCTGGTCTTATTTTAAACTAGACACTTGAAATATTGCTACCCAAGAGTCATAATAACTCAAAGTAATATGGGAACAGAGTAATATACATGTAAATATACATGTAAGTGACTCACGTTTTTTTTTTTTTTTTTCACTTAGGGAAAAAAATATTATAATTTAATGTTAAGAGCCTGAAAATAACTTAAATATAAAACTGAATGTCTAATCATGTCATGATTCAAATATGAGGATGATTCTCTCAGTAATGTAGCTTCTGTGAGCTTTTATGTCAAGAAAAGTCTAGGCGTCATTTCAAAAAGGCCATTTATTTCAGAACATTTGCTATTGTAAAGAGTAGTTTTTCATTCAAATAAATCTGCAATAAACTGCAATAAACTACTAATTATAATGGATAAACAGTTTACAGAGATTACAAAGTGTAAAAAACTCATTTAGCTGATGGGAAGCGTCAGTAAGAGTCTGCGCGCTCCACTGCAGTTGCGCCATTGAGAACGCGCAGCCAGCGCACAAACAGTATTCACCAAAGCCTACTTACGTAAACTGCGCAAGATAATGCCTTTTGATTGGTTACTAAGTCCATCAATCAAACCTTTGTTGGAAAGGCATTGGCTGGGCACCGAGTGCCTTTATCCAACGAAAACCATGGGCGCAATGATTGACAGCTCACCAAGCCTGTAAAGCGCTTCCTCTATGATGCATCCCAGGAGAGTCTCTGATTGAAGGAGAGAGACGAGGGAGGGTTTATAATACGTGGGAGAGACTATTCTAGCAGGGGGAGTTTGCCAGACACGGATTAGAATCGATATTTCATTGAAAATGGACATGATTGATTACGCTAACTCAAAACTCTCTTGCAAACAACGGAGGATTTTTAGTTTTTTCCCTATTTTTTCGTTGTTTTGGATTAAAAAGTGGGATGCATTTTGAAGAGTGGACTCTTACACAGAGATGTATGCGGGTGTTTATTGGATTCGTCCGATCTGATCTGAACGACAGGAGATGAAAGATGAGTATCGCTAATATTATGCTAATGTTTACATGGACGGTCCTTTAGCGTTTCATTTAACCCTTTCCTCTCTGGTTTATTTATTGCAAAAACAAGTTCAGAACATGAATCTTGAGTGTTTTAGCTTTCAAATGATGCATAGTTTGTGATAGTTGATTGAATATTTTGTATAAAACAAAAGTAAATACACACACGCCCACTTCCGTCAACCCCCCCGCCCACGATCCGGTGCGGGTTAAGAAGTTAAAGGGTTAGTTCACCCAAAATTGAAAATAAAGTCAGTAATTACTCACCCTCATGTTGTTCCAACCATGTAAGACCTTCGTTCATCTTCGGAACATAATTTAGTATATTTTTGATGAAATCTGAGAGCTGTCTCACTCCTCCATAGGCTTTCAGAGGGAATGAAACTTGATGGCCCAGAATAGTAAGTAAAAACGTCATTTAAGGAGTCCAAATGACTACAGTGGCTCTGTATTAAGTCTATCATGCGACAAAAATACTTTTTGAGCGGAAAAACAACAAAAAATAACGACTTTATATCTCGTCAGAGGCTCAAATTGAACAATAATAGTGGGATAAAGTCGTTATTTTTTGTTGTTTTTCCGCTCAAAAAGTATAAAATTTCAAATATCTCTGAACATTAAGGTGCAGTGCTTCCATTATTTCTTTGTAACTTTTACCGTTTAGATGCTTTGTCATAAGGCACTGATGCAGAGTAACATTACCTCTCCATGTAGTTTCAAAGGCTGAATCCAAAATCGCCCCCTATACCCTAAATAGGGCATTATTTGAGGGGACAGCCATTTGTAGTGGTGTCCGAAACCATAGTGGACATTATTGAGTGCACTCATTCTATCCCACTTTGCACCGCAATAACGAGTGTACGGCTGATGTACACTCAACGGCTGTCCGAATCATAGACAGTAAAAGGTCCGAATTCGCTCACTCGTTTTCATTCACTCCTTCAAGTGAACTGTATCAGTCGACTAAAGTAGGGAATAGTGATTAAGGGTTTAGGGGGAGATTTCGGATTCAACCAAAGTCAAGAATAGCACAACGGCGAGTGTGTCGAGTACAAACACGTCCCCAAACGAACGAGGCACGCGCGCTGCCAGCGGAGGCTTGCGCTGCGGAGCCAGACAAAAGTATAACAAGGCTGGTAAAAAAAAAGGTTTGTGGTATTACCAGTCTTGGTGGGGACGACAGTCTTGCAGACGACATTGGTCTAGGGCTGTCAAAATTGCTCAAAAATGACGTTCGAATATTCCCTCTAAAAAAAACACGAATATTCGAACTATTCGAACATCTGGTTGCGCATTTTGTCAATGACGCGCATTACGTCAATAACAGGACAAATTAATACAAAGAGACATAACTACTTGTATAGGTAGTCTATTTAAGTTTAAACATATTTGACAACGTATTACCTACACAAAAACAAATAAATCAACTAATGGCCAAGACCGCAGACCTCACACTCTCTCACCCTCACCCTCACGCTCTCTGCGCAACGGTTTAAATGAACAAACACATTTTGAGCTGATCAAGAGTTTTGTGCAAGCAATTTAAGGTCGCGACTCTTGTCCCAAATATAGCAGCTTCATTCAGTGATTGAAACAAATATTAATTGAAGTTTTACAGCATATTGAACACTCCGAGCGAGCTGTGCTGTGGTAAACATGGAACTTTTCCTTATCATGAAACGGTAAATAATCAAACCAGTGGAAGCAGTGCATTTATCCTTTATTCATGCAATATCTCTTCAGTCAGTACAGTAGCCTACACTTTAGTAATGTTAGGGTTATGGTACCTCGGTTCCATTGCTTGACAGAACTCCCTGAAGCCTGCCCCATCCACGACACTGATCGCTCTCATGTCCTTACAAATGAACGAGATTAATTTCTCCGTTATGACCTCTTGTCGTGTTGCAGACAAAGAGCTTGTGGCGGGCGATGCAAAGTAAGGGTGGTCCAGTTTGCACATACAAATTAGTTGCTTATTAGGGATGTGACGGTGAGGAAATTTTCCCACCGGTTAATTGATGTGTGACAACACCGGTAATACCGGTATCACCGGCGGAGGCTTTTAAATCTAAAGTAACATGCACACTACCGCTCTGAACTGAAAACGCGCCAGTGCGCGCACACCGTGAATGACAGCTCGTCTGTAAATGCGCGCTCTGTGAGGCCATGGGTGCGTCTCAATCAGTTCCCTAGTTCAGTAGTCAGGGCACTGATCAAGCATTGATCAGTCTATGATTGAGATGCACACCATGAATGAATGACAGTTCATCCCCTTGTTTATCCTCGACGCGCCCGCACGAGCGCGAGGGTGTGCGCGGCAAAAAATAAATGCGCGGAGCCAGGCGAAAGTAATCAATGCGCGCTCTGTGCGGCCGTGCACATTTTACTTTCAGTTTTGAATTAGCGCCAATTCGGCTGCGGGTTGCTTGAATTGTGGGTTCATTAGCCTATTATTTTTAATGAAAAACACAACAACAAAACAAATGACAAACTCCCTTAAATAGGCGCTTTTACGTTTCGCTTTGAAACCAAATCTTCCGCGATCATCTCAGTCTGCTCCTCACTCTTAAATCTGATGAATGACTCCTGCCGCTGCCGAGACTCACGGTCGGATCCTGCTTTATTAAGCAGATACGTTCAGTTTTTATTTGTATTGTCTGTTCTCTAACTGAACTAAATTATTTTATTACTATAAAAAAATCAAAAAGACGGTGGGCGGTGCCACGGTGGGCAAGTGATGTAACCGGTGTTGAGTCTGGACACCGGTAACACCGGCAACACCGACTATCGTAGCAAGCCTATTGCTTATATTTACAAAATGAGCCTACAAAAGCATAAACAAGCTCGTTTAATAAAGAAAAGTTCACGAAACAAAGTGAAAACTCACAAAAGTGTTTAGTGAAATTAGGAAACATTTAAGAGATCATAAATTTAGTTGTACAAGTTAACGTTACATTTCTACATACATTTTGTTCTCATGTCACAAGTAATATCAAGGTTTACATGTTTTACATGATTCTTCTGTAGTGTGGTTTTCGGTGAAGTGTACTAAAATAAATATCGTCACCTGTGTACATTAGCCCACTTCTTCTCTACGCTTTTTCCTGATGGTTTATAGAACAATTACTCCGAGTCGCCCTCTGTCGCTTCAAAGAATAGCACAATGGTCAAGTATAAACTAAACGCCTCGTCCGTTTGGGGAGGAGCGCGCACAGTCAGCGGGGGCTCGCGCCATAGACAGTAAAGGCTCGCGCTGCGGAGCCAGGCGAAAGTATAAAACAAGGCTTCAGGCCGCTAGCGCGCCCACTCGCAAAGCAGACAGCCACGCCTCTACTATCGCGGGCGTTTTTTTTCCACTTTTTGTTTAAATTCGAATATTAATTTTCCCCTTCGAAATTCGTTTTTTAAAAACTATTCGAATATATATTCGAATTTAGAATATTCGTTGACAGCCCTACATTGGTCTGACTACAGTCAGACTTATACAATCCAAAAAACTGCCACACTGGCGATCTGACTTGTTTTCCTGTTTTATTAACAATTTCCTCGCTCGCTGCGGCAATCATTTTCCACTCATCCCTCCACGCCGGTTCTGTTACTGAAGAATGAATCCAACACGAGACAACGATATGGCGCAACCAAACATGATACAGTTACCTGATTGGCTGTTAGCCTGTCTCTCCCTACCGTTGCTTGGTTACCAGAGAGCAAGTGCCTTTGTTCATGCAACCAAACTTGCTTCGCAGCCTCTGTTCGTGATCGGTTCGTGAGATCGGCCAAGTTAATGAGTACCGATCGAGTCATAGAATATGATTATCGGCCGATACCGATCTCCGGCCGATCGATCAGAGCATCCCTAGAGCAGAGTAGATCACAACAGACTGGGCCATTTGACCAATCACATAAGACTGGGCCGTCTGACCAATCAGAACCGAGTAGACCAATCTTATAAAAATTCAACATTCAACATCATTCAGTGTTAAAAATTCAACTGTGGATGCTCATTTCTAACTTTTACGATTTAAGATTAAAAAGTAGTCTGCCATCATCTAGAACTAACTAGTTTACATACTTAACTAACCCTAACTAGTTTACTACAGGTTAAATAAAGTCAGAGAAAAAACTCTTTAAGAGCACAATTTCTTGAAAAGCACTTTCCTAAGTTTGTTATAAGCAATCTCATTAACTTAAATTAAAGAGTTATGCATATTAAACTATTTAAACAATTGTGCATGTTCTTTTTTTATATTGTGTTATTGCCAATGCATGTAATAATTACCAGATTTAGCCGGAATTATATTATCAGTGCATCCCTATGGAAAACATCCCACACTTTGTGGAAGAGTTCAGAGGAACAACAGTGAAACAATAGTTTTACTGCAATCGTTCTCTTTATGCACACCTGCAATAATCTTGTTTCTAACTAATCCAGAATAGCTAAAGCTCTGTTATCCACCATGTCAGGTCTACCCCACCTTAAAAAAACACTGCACTGCTGAACAATAGGCAGGTTGAAGAGTCAACGGTGCCATCTGCAGAGCGCAGGAAACGGACATGGCTTTGTTCTGCTGATCGCCTCTGGCTCCGTCAGAGCCCAGACGAGCCCAGCCCGTCCTCGAGAATCTCACAATTACAGCAGGTCAATCGCAACTGTCGCCACTTATTTACACACTTTTCCATTCTCTCGCTCCCCATGCAACTCTTTTCAATGAGCTACTCCGACATGAATGATTCCTCCGAGTCCGTGTCCAGCGTCAGGACAACCACGAAACCAACAGAGTCGGGCCAGCTTCTGTGACGGGTCATTCCTATTAAAGTGTACATTTCATTGTCCCATCATGCATGAACATGCATATGCATTTAGATAGATAAAAACATAATTTTAACAGATAATTTATAACTTAATGTGGTTTATGATTTTAAATAGGGCTGTGCGATATGGCCAAAAAAATCATATCTCAGTTTTTTCGTAGTTGAATGGCGATACACGGTATATATCCCAGTATTTTCTACTTTTTTCTATTTGGATAAAAAAAAAAATCTGTATTTATTTTAATAATTTTATTTCACATCCTGCCCAGTCCTAAAAACAATATAAACAAACACAGTGAATGTAATGTAGGCTATGCAATATATTATGTGCAAAAAGTGGGTTTACAATCTAAAAACAAAATTAATACTAAACTAAAAATTAAAATAAAAACAAAATCATATTAGCCTATATTTGATTACCCCATTATAATGGTCACTTTCATAAAAATAAATATACTTAGTTGAAGGTTTAATAAATTCCACATATGGCACATTTATTGTCCAACAACAAATATTTTAGAAATATTTATACTTTAGTCAGAATTATTGTTCCTATTCTATTGCGCTCCGTCTGTTCGGCGCGCGTGCACCGTCATGGACGCCTGAATTTTAGCGGAGATTCACTTGCAGAAGGCTCGTCCTCTCCTGACAGCAAAATTAGCATATTTGCATGACTTTCTAACATTTACAGATAAAGAATAACCCTGTGAAATGAAAGCACTAGGGCTGTCAAAATGTCTGAAAAGCTAAATTCGAAATTCTTTCATAAATATTAGCAAAATTCGAATTATATTCGAATTCTAAAGGCAATATTTAAATGTTAGAGGGAAAAAGTACTGTATTATCTCCTATGGCCACAAGAGGGCGCAAGCGAGCGCAACAAGCAAATGTAAACCAAATCAAGCATCGCGTCTTTTATTGAAATTAAATGACATTCACTTTTTACAGTGCATTAACTTTTTTAAAACAACTGTTATTAAATAAAATATACTTTCATTAATGGGCATGTAAGGAAAATTAGGTAACAAAAGTGCATAAAACGGCAAGTGCATCACTAACCTGAGAAAAAAAAACGCTTCAACAGGCAATGTAATGTGGACACAAAATAGCAAACGGACATTCAGAAATAATCCATTTCCACTCACTAAACATCTACATATTGTTAGTGAAAAACACCAAACAGTCAACTTGACCTGCAGCGAGTGCTGAGCGTTTTTTGCTGAGGTATGATCAAGTGGGACAAGACCCACCCACTTTTTACGATCAAAGATATTGGACCCACTCACTTTTATCGTCTCTAACATTCAGCACATGTCTGTTAACCTACCCCTAATCGATAAACACTTATTATTAAACACACGTTAGACGCTTTATTTCCACTTTTCTAACATTTTCTTCATTTTTATTGAAAATAAATGCCTTTCCGATTTGATTTGTGATGGGAAAAGGGAGAAGATTGAGTTCGGCGAAAGGCGGACTCGAACCGCGGGTCAATTTGTGTCAAAATTAGACACCGTGCATCTTACCCCTACACTACTGCCGCTTTCTATGATACGGCGATTTTCATTATTTTGTCTTTCCGAACTATACGTTTAGCAAGGACCCCCCCCACATTTTTTTTGCTTCCGACGCCCATGCATATAACGTTATACCGCATGATTTTTGCCACCAACTGAGAGGATTTTCGTCAGCAGGTAGCGCATCTTCTCTTTCATTTATAACCATTTCATGCTCCAAAGCCCTGATTGCCTTCTTCTGCACTGCTCTGTGTCTGACTGAATACGCCATTGAACAGGTTGCCCCTTTTTTACGCCTTTTTACAGCCGCACCGCACTGTACTGGATAAACAAACCACGTCAGTTACGTCATCATCATGTCTCACGTGCCTCTACCAAAAATTCGAATGCACAGTTTTTGCATTCGAATGTGCACTTTTTTTGTAAATTCGACGAATATTCGAAATTCACATTTTTTTTTGGGGACAGCCCTAGAAAGCACCACATCTCAAACGGCATTAAACAGCGCAAGTATTGTTCCGTCTGTCAGCACAAGTAGCCTAACGTTATCTCTCAGAGCATCTGACAGGACAAGCTGCTTTAGGGTACGTTCATAATTGTCATGTGTGGTTCGATTAAAACAAACCCTGGTGCGATTGCTCGGTTAGTGCGGTTCATTTGAACATATGTGAACGCTGCCATCCGAACCCTGGTGCGCACCAAACAAGCGGAGCGAGACCGCTAAAGAGATGGGTCTCGGTCCACTTCCAAACCAACTCTGGTGCGGTTCGATTGATATATGAATGCAACACGGACCAAAGACATGTAAACAAACCAAAAACAGGACGTGATGTCACAAGATGCGACGCTACAAGTCATCTGATTTGACGACGCGGAAAGATCGGTCTATCCTAAATGAGTAGAGGGCAAACGTGGCGCAACGGAGGAAATCCTGCTGCTGTTTTGAATGTTTTGAACATTTTATGAGCTCTTCGTGAGTTCTCAGCAGGTAAAAATAAAACCATATGTTCGTGTTGTCACAATATTTCTAACGGAATTTCTAACTTCAATACGATACCTAAAAAAGTATCGATATTCGATACCATTTTCGATACCACGGGGGGAAAACGCTTCATATACTGTCAAATAGATATTTTTAATATAGTTTCTTTTTTTGTCCGTCTATTGAAAGTCTAGGCAATTAAAAATTTCTTCTGAAGAGATCAAGTTTTATGATTAAGCTTTTTCTCATATAAACATTGATCAATTACCATTACAATTATCTCACAAATTTGCTAACTAATTGTGTTGCAATAGCTTACATATACAGCACAAGGAAGCTTGATTTCAAATTGAATTTAAAAAGACGAGTAAACAGTAATAAAATAAGCACAACAGCACAAATAAATACAATAGAATAAAGATACAAATGAAATAGACTGCTTTATTTTTTTCAGGTAGGTCTAACAGTATTCAGGTAAGAAACTGAATTAAAAAAACAAAGTAAGCGAATTTAAAATAACATTGGATAATCTTCATTTTAAAAAATTAAATATAGATTAATCCATTAAAGTTACACAAGTTTATCAGTCAAGAGCAGTAAGTGATCGTTTGTCTTTTTGTAGTTTAAATAATAAATAACCACTGTCCCTTTAAGATCCGCCACACGCATGGATCCCAAACACTGTTCCTGTTACACATTCTGAACTGATTACGACTGTTTATGTTAATACTCACTAAGATGGACATTGAAACATTTTTTGAGTGTATTTGACCATTAATAAGCTGGAAAAAGGAGCTCATTTTTGCACTTGTATGTCAGAGGCGGCTTTATTGGCGGTGTGTGTGCGCTTCAGATGCGAACGCGAAATCTGCGGGAATGAGTAGGATTAACGTTATGTGCAATCCCACGCGAAATTCAGACCAGTCACACTAACACGCAGTCATGAGGAAAAATCCAGCAGAACACGCGTTCGCAGTGTTCAGAGGGTTAACCGGACTGAATGAGAGGTGGGTGCGTGTCAACTCGCTGCTGGTATCGATACTGTAGAAAAGGAGTATCGTAACGTTTCAGATATTTCAGTATCGATACATATCGAAATATTTTTGACAACACTACCATATGTTCACACATAAAATGATGGCGTTTAATCCAGCACACAGCATTGTGTTGAATGTTCGGTAAGCAAGCTCCGTCGCAAAATATACGTCATAAAAGCCGACCAATCAGGTTGTGACCGTATCCCTATGCCTTTGGTTCGGTAACTTTAGGTTCGCTGTTAAAAATGCCCGTGTCAACGCTAAGTGGACCAGGACTATATGTTTTGTTTTTGTTTTTTGGTTCGGACCAGTGTGAACGCACCCTTAAACTATACATGTTAACTATATCTTACCAGTTATTTTAAAGCCCTTAATATAAAGCATGTGATATGTTTAGTACAAATTGTATCATGCACTTTCCCTGCATCAGCTCATTCTCCACTATTTTACAGATGGGCTCGTATCAATCTACTGTATATCGATATAAACAGTATTGCCTCATTCCATATCGTTTCTAAAATATATTGTATACACTCAATATACCGCCCAGCCCTAATTTTAAATCATATTAGTTACTTTGGTTTGAGTGGATGATTGCCATGTCTGCATGTGCAGCATTGAAAAACAAAAATCATCTAAACTAATAAAAGATATGATGAATTCTTAAAAAGTTACAGAGCTGAAAAAGTACTACATAACAGGAACGACCCGACAGTCAAATGACTGACATCATTTTGTGAAATGGAGAATTTAATAGATGAAATTGTTATAATAGACAGAGCCTGTGAGAATAATGGACACGTTAATAGGAACCGTTAAATGCCCATTGACGAAAATAACCAGGACAAGATAACAGGTGATTGCAGACGGAGGGAAGAATTCTTCACCTTGAAACAGAAAATGAGCAAGAAGAAGACAATGAGCAGCTGGAGCGGGCGGTATCTCAGCTCTGTAGGTGCATTCACAATGACATGAAAGGAAAAGAGCAACAATGATGTTTTTAATACGAGTTTACTTTAGTAGCTCTGGGAAACAGGGAAGAGAAGTCTGGAAATATTGCATCTACACGTAATATTCAGTCTCAACAAGAGCGATGCAGTCGGACTTCATTTAGAAAATATTCTGCACTTTTGTAGCATTTTCTTGCTCCACTTTTAAGAATCAGAAGCCAGATCACTTTCTCTTGCGTCCTCACAAAACTTTGTCATTTGTATGTGTTTTAAAGGGATAGTTCACCCAAAAATGAAATGTTTATATTTATCTGCTTACCCCGAGGAGATCCAAGATGTCGGTGTCTTAATTTCTTCAGTAGAACACAAATGAAGATTTTTAACTCAACCGCTGCAGTGTGATAGTCGTATAATGCATGTCAATGGGGATATTTTAGAGTATGAGAGCAATGAGAGTAAAAACACAGACATACGAATCCTTATTAAACCATGCGGCTCATGGCGACACATTGATGTCTTAAGACACGAAACGACCGGTTTCTGCAAGAAACCCAACAGTATTTGTGTTATTTTTTTACCTCTTATCGGACGAATGTCATCTAGTATTCCCAAGCGCCATAACTTCCGGCGAATAAGGTCAAAATACTGGCACGATCAAAGATATATAAACGTAGATGCCTCATTCGACCGATCCGCACAGGCACTAATGAGGAATCTATGTATATATATATATCTATGATCGCGCCGGTATTTTGCATGTATTTTGACATTATTCGCCGGAAGTGATGGCGCGGGGACGGCTGATGCAGAGCCACAGAAAAAAATTAAATACATTTTTAAATATGGATATTTTTCTTACACAAACGCATCGATTCACTTCAGAAGGCCTTTATTAACACCCTAGAGCTGCGTGGAGCAGTTATTTGACGGACAGATGCATATGGACTTCAAAAACAGAGCAACTATTACTGCCATTATAACGCTTGGATTAGCCAGAACATTTTTAATATAACTCTGATTTTATTCGTCTGAAAAAATAATGTCATATACACCTCGGATGACTTGAGACTGAGTAAATCATGGGCTAATTTCCATGGGTGAACTATCCCTTTAAGGCCTGCCGGTTTGAACATTGAAGTGATTTTAGACCATCAGATGTGTATTATGTTGAACTAATGCCTGATATATTGTGACACACGAACACTCAGACAGAAGCTCGCACATCACGTGAAGATTGCGCAGAGAACAGCGCAGAAACTCACTGTTAACGCTGTCCTGTGATTTATCACTAAAGTAGCTTAGAAACTCAACTGTTAGGCTACGTGTCCACCAAAGATTTTTTTCAGGCGGACAGCTGGTGTATTCAATTGTTTTCAATGGGAGCGCCGCATTTTTAGAACGCCATGAGCGTAACGAGGCAGCGTAACGTTTTTTACTGGTCGCCGAGAGTTGAAGAATGTTCAACTTTGAGCAAAACGCAGCGCCCATCACTGTCACCGTCCAATCACAGTGGAGGAGGGGCGGGACAAATACATCAACGACCAACCGTCACGCTCTGCGTGTACAACGTCAACAGATGAAAACAAGCACTATAATAGCAGAACAAAATCATTTAAAACAAGAGCCAGAGCAAATACTTTACACTGTATCTGCATTTTTATATAGAATCAATACAGAAACAAACTCTGTGACATGAGATGCTAGTAACACTTCTGAGGATATTCCAGATCATAACAAGCAAAAGTGTCTCAACTGAAAAAAACACTGCGCTGCCAAAACACTCTCAAGCGCTCACAGCGAGACGTTTTCAGCCGAGCGTCTAGCGCTTTCAGCCGGCTAACAACACTTTGGTGGACACGTGGTCTTATAGCATAGATTTTAATACCTTTGAAGTAACTACAAACCACAGCTTCATAATGAATAGAGACGGTATGAGTAATTCACACACACAATCACTCTCTGGTTAATGCATTCAAATAAATGTAATGTAGGCCTACTGTGCTCATTTATCTGATGTACAACAAGCAGAAATCTGCCCCATAGACAATAACTGCTGAAAGTGAACCGTTTCCTTCAAGTATTTAAAAATCACAAATAAATTTTTAGAAAAAAATATCCCACCTTTAATAGTAGAAAATATTTACAGTAAAAACCATATCAGTGAACTATGATGGAAAAAAAAGGAAAAAAAAGAAGAGCAAAATAATTGTTCATTAATCGTAATCGAGGTAAAATGTTCAATTATTAGAGATTTGTATTTTTGGTCAAATTGTTACAGCTCTAGTAGTAGTATTAATAGTAAATAGTAAGCAAACTTTGGGTGTGAGCAGCTGAGCACAAAATCTGTGGGAATTAGTAAAATTATGCGAAATATGAGCAATCCCATGCCCTGTAAACAGCAACAATGTTCATCCGGAGCAAAAGCGAGTGAGTGAAGGGAGGCGGGTGTGTGTGTCACTCGCTGTCGGAGAGATGAGAGAGAGAGAGAAAGAGATGCTGGTACCGGTGTCTAATCTGCGGAAAATGCGTTTCAGATATTTCAGTCTCAATGTTGTTTTTGGCAACACATTGCACTTATTATTTCAGATGCCTTTTTAAAAGACTACATTTAAAAAATGTGCAAAAAAATTATAATAATAATAAAATAAATTATAATAAAATAAAATAAAATAATACAAAATAAATAAATAAAATAAAAAATAAATAAAATGAATAAAAAAAAATTTTTTTTTTAATTAATATATATTAGGGGTGTGTCATATCATACCGTCCACGATAATACCGGTATAAATTTTTACATGATAAAAAAGTGTCATATCGCGATATCAATGATATAGCGGCGCGATGGCGTATGGCGCATTCCCTAACGCGCACAACAACAACACCTCCGATAACGACTTAGTACCTAAAAAGGAGCTGCTTGGTTACAAGAGGTCAGCCTCTTGACAACTGAATAAACATTGACAACTTAAAGCTGCTATTGATGTTTGCAGCGCAATATTTGACCGGAAGGGTAACATTGACAGTTATTTTCGTCAGCTCGTTAGATCCAGCATTCTGCCTTCTTTTGAGTCAGACACAAGATAAAGTAGTGCGTAAGATTACATTTATATGAATGAATGGATTATAGCATTTATTTGGATTAATTATCGAGATCGAGATTGAGAGAGAGAGAGAGAGAGAGAGAGAGAGAGAGAGAGAGAGAGAGAGAGAGAGAGAATCGTACCTGTGTGACTGCGTCTGTTCAGCGTCTCTCTTAATGAAGATGTGGGTTTATTACTGAAAAATAGCGATGTAACCCCATCGTTGCTGAGAAATATAATGTAGTGATCCAGTAACTTAGCTATTTTAATGCTAAAAGTCACGGGGCGGCGTTAATAACAAGTTTCTGTGCTCATGAATGTGCAGCGCGATCTCTGCTCTCTGAATGCGAGTGGCGCGCGCGTGCGCGTGTGAGCTTCAATAGCCCCGTTTACATGCACACTTTTATGTCATTCCGATTAAAATAATTCCGATTGAACGATTCTGTGGACAGTTTACACAAGACGTTATCTAAACCGAACTGGTGTTGCTGTGAGAAACACCTCAGGCGCAGTTGAAGTAGAAAGTGCCTGGGACAAACACTGTCAGATGAGATGGCCTAGCCAGGCTATGTCTGTCATTATTCCAACATTTATCTTCATAATCTGTTACAAAATAAAAAATCTGAAATATTAGTGTATCCTTATGAAAGCAGTGTTTATTTGCAGCATTTTCATTCGGACTTTCAGACTTAAACTGATTACCGTGCTCCGTGAAAACAGTGCATTAATATAGAACGAGGACTCATCTGACTTGGAACTTTAAACGATTTTATTGCACACCTTCCAGCCAATCAGAATCAAATATTCAGACAGACCATGGCATAAATTACATTATTGCTAAACTAAACTTTTATGTTATGGTTTTGATTGCACTAATAAATACTGTTGCCTACCAGCTGCCAATAAAACTTTGTTCCATACATTTTTTTTCAATATCGTCAAATATATCGTTATCGCAAATATTCTTGAAATATCGTGATATAATTTTGAGGCTATATATATAAAATAAATAAATATATATAGAAATATAGATAAATAAATATAGATAAATAAATATAGATATATATACACGCATATAAAATAAAAAAATCAAATGAAATGAAATAAAAAGAAATATAAACAGTCCTCTTTTTGCTCTTGAAGCAGTACTTGATTGACCTGGATCTGCACTTGAACTCAACCCAACCTTTTTTGGAAAGTCATAAAGTTTCCCTTCCCAACTGACAGGAATGATCACAGGTCTAAACAGAGCACAGACAACCCAGAAACAGGCGGTTTTCAACACCCCGAGTTAAGTGACTCACTCGCTTCTTCAGGGCAGAAAATGAAGTCATGCTGATGCTGGTAAGTGTAGATTTGACTCAGGCAGAGTAAATCTGCCTCACACTAACATCCCCTCTACTTACATACATGAGAAGAGCGTAGGGTTGGGAATCAAACATTGATTCCAATTCTGAAAAAAGATACTTAAGGTCAGGAATCAGATGCTTGTTATAAAATTAAAATTTTAGATCTCTTTCACATCTTCTTGTGCTTGAACAGACAAATACACACAAAATTATGTCAAAATATCCTTGTAAACAGTTATGTCTTAAGTGAACGTAAACGATAGTGGTTCAGCGGATCACAAAACTTGTATTAATTGTGCTATTGCTAATTTGCGTATTTGTTCTTATTGTATTACTCACTGTATACTCGTCATTAATAATGTTTGACATGTATATGAGTTAAGGCCCTTTCACACTGAACGCGATTTTGACGCGCGATGGTTTTATTTTTCGATCAGCTGTATGTGCAATGGGTGCTTCCACACCAAACGCGAATGTGCTGCGGCGAAAAAACAACATTTTTTTTCCGCTTCAATGTCGATTTTTTTTTACTTTCGCGGAGACGGAAACGGCTTCAACCAATCACAAACACGGAAACAAAGGTGACGTCACAGCAACAATGACTGATCTTCTGATAGCTTGTGTGTCGACGCATCCCGTTTTGTTTGATAAAACAAACAAAAACTATAAGGACACCGATTTAAAAGATAATGTGTGGCGTAGCATTGCCAGCCAACTCGGCTATCATGACTGTGAGTATGTTGTGTGTTAGTTATTTGTCGTTTTAGCTCCTGTACAAGATTGCCATACTCCCCTTCAGACTCTCTGTTCTTTAAGAGTGGGTGCACCCAAAACCTTCTATTTGGTCTTTTAAATAAAATGAAAAGTTCGTCTTCACTGGATGATGAAGTGTCCATGTTTACTGTCGCCGCGAATGTTTTGGAATGTTGGAGCTCTGAAACGTCACAGACATCGCAAACTCGCGTCGCGGCTGATGTGAATGGTTTTGACGCGAACTATTCGCACACGAAAAATTCGCTTTTCCGCCTCGCTTTTCCGTTTACGCGTTCAGTGTGAAAGGGCCTTTAGGCTGCTGATTTTTGTTCGTGGTATTCAGCTGCAACAGAATGTTTTGCAAAAAGACAGAATAAATATGTTTTTTTTTTTACTATATTGCAATCAAAACTGGGAATCCATAAGAGTGGGAATTGTAATCAGAATCGCTAAAGTTGAAACGACCCTATAAGAGAGACACACTATGAGTTAATAATGAGTCAACTACTAACAGCATGTAAATCAGGCTCCGCTGTTGCTCCAGAGGACAGTAAGTATTTTAGGTTTAAGGCACCTGAGGGCCCACTATTTTTGGTTATCTTATGAAGACAATAAACAGAATTGACAGTAAAACTATCTCTCATAAAAGAGAGAAACCTGACTTTTTAAAACAGGGAAATATTTTTCTCTCTCTCTGTAGGTTCTCTTATTTACTTGTAATCTGAAAATAAAGAAAGTCAATATGTAAAATGTACATTATATATAATTATGTTAGGTATAACTATTATATAAAAATAGGCTTTCATATATAAAATGGAAGCCATTGAATCCCTTTCAATCAGATTTTGTCATTTAATAAATTAAATCTGTGTAATACTGTGGATATATAGACGTATACAGAGGTGGGTAGAGTAGCCACAATCTGTACTCAAGTAAAAGTACAAGTACTTAAGGAAATATTAACTCGAGTAAAAGTAACAATCGTAATATTTACTTGAGTAAGAGTAAAAAAGTATTCGATGAAAAAACTACTCAAGTAGTTGCTAGTTACTTTCGATCTGATTGATAAGAAGCGAAAACCCTGAATTTCAGACTACTTGGAGAGCTTTCACACACCTCTCGGTAACACTTTACAATAAGGTTGTATTAGTTAACATTAGTTAATGCATTAGTTAACATGAACTAACCATGAGCAACACCTCTGTTCAGCATTAGTTCATCTTTGTTAACGTTAGTTCATAAAAATCCAGCCCTTCATGGTTTGTTCTTGTTAGTTCACAGTGCATTAACTAATGTTAGCAAGATTTGAATAATGCATTAGTACATGTTGAAACTAACATTAACAAAGATAAATAAATGCTTAATAAGTGCAGTTCATTATTAGTTCATGTTAACTAATGTAGTTAACTAATGTTAGCTAATGTACATTATTGTAGTGTGTGTGTGTGTGTGTGTGTGTGTGTGTGTGTGTGTGTGTGTGTGTGTGTGTGTGTGTGTGTGTGTGTGTGTGTGTGTGTGTGTGTGTGTGTGTGTGTGTGTGCTTGTTTATGTGATTTATGAGGACACAAATTTGTATAATGACATGGGTATTACACTGGTATTACAACATCAAGGTGGTTTATGAGGACATTTCAAATGTCCCCGTAAATCAAATCGCTTTAAAAACATATTAAACAATGTTTTATTAAAAATGTAAAAATGCAGAATGTCTCCTGTGAGGGTTAAGTTTAGGGGCAGGGGCAGTGTAGGGGGATAGAATATACAGTTTATACAGTATAAAAACCATTACGCCTATGGAGAGTCCTTATAATGCTGTTGCACCAACATATGTGTGTGTGTGTGTGTGTGTGTGTGTGTGTGTGTGTGTGTGTGTGTGTGTGTGTGTGTGTGTGTGTGTGTGTGTGTGTGTGTGTGTGTGTGTGTGTGTGTGTGTGTGTGTGATTAATGGTTAAACAGTGTAAATTAATGGTGTGCTGGGCTAACCAGAGCTCTTCTTAAAACATACTTTGTTCTTATATTCTTATAAGTATATATTCTTTAGGTAGGAATAAAATACAATACCGTTTTTATTTGTATGTATCTACACTTCAGACAGGTGTCTGTCCGGATTTGTGTATAAATGCAAGACGTCACATTAGGCTATTCAATTTGTTTCGTTTTGTGGAAAAAAAAGGATATTTAAATGTGCAGATGTGTTGTTTGGAGGATTCAAACGATTTGTCATTGCTTGCACAAGAGCACATATGACACTCGGACAGTGTGTGAAATAGTATTATAATAAGGGAAAATTTCCCAGTTACCAAATAACCGCTTATAAAACCGCTACATGTTCTTTTCAGGGTGGAATTCTTATGCTGAGATGTCAGTTTGTTTTGGTGCACACAGCATGCATCACATTATGAAACTATTCTATATCTTGGAGTGAAAACATAGACTGAACTTGACGCCACGGGTGATCTGCCTCCCGTAGCTCACACACATCTTTCTCTGCTTCGGACATCATCTAAACGCGCGCTAATTATAAGCGGGTGATGCGTAGCCACCTCTCGCGAAGCAGCCTCTCCAACGTTTCGCGAGACTTGCGAAAGTCATATTAACTTATTTTTAAAAAAATATATGAAGAGTTTGGTTGCAAAACGCGATAAACGCCATTTTTTGACATTTGCATTTTATTATTGGAAATCAATGTTCAGATGTACCTTAATCTATGTGTGAATTGCTGCCATTAATAAGATTTAAAAATGTACATTTTAAGCCTACTACAAAATGTATTTTTTATATACATTTGATATCCGCCAGCCCAGTTTCTTTACAAAGTGCGATATAACGGTTAGGCTATAGGGATGTGACGGTGAGGAAATTTTCCCACCGGTTAATTGATGTGTGACAACACCGGTAATACCGGTATCACCGGCGGAGGCTTTTAAATCTAAAGTAACATGCACACTACCGCTCTGAACTGAAAACGCACCAGTGCGCGCACACCGTGAATGACAGCTCGTCTGTAAATGCGCGCTCTGTGAGGCCATGGGTGCGTCTCAATCAGTTCCCTAGTTCAGTAGTCAGGGCACTGATCAAGCATTGATCAGTCTATGATTGAGATGCACACCATGAATGAATGACAGTTCGTCCCCTTGTTTATACTCGACGCGCCCGCACGAGCGCGAGGGTGCGCGCGGCAAAAAATAAATGCGCGGAGCCAGGCGAAAGTAAACAATGCGCGCTCTGTGCGGCCGTGCACATTTTACTTTCAGTTTTGAATTAGCGCCAATTCGGCTGCGGGTTGCTTGAATTGTGGGTTCATTAGCCTATTATTTTTAATGAAAAACACAACAACAAAACAAATGACAAACTCCCTTAAATAGGCGCTTTTACGTTTCGCTTTGAAACCAAATCTTCCGCGATCATCTCAGTCTGCTCCTCACTCTTAAATCTGATGAATGACTCCTGCCGCTGCCGAGACTCACGGTCGGATTCTGCTTTATTAAGCAGATACGTTCAGTTTTTATTTGTATTGTCTGTTCTCTAACTGAACTAAATTATTTTATTACTATAAAAAAATCAAAAAGACGGTGGGCGGTGCCACGGTGGGCAAGTGATGTAACCGGTGTTGAGTCTGGACACCGGTAACACCGGCAACACCGACTATCGTAGCAAGCCTATTAGGCTATAGAACGTTCTGGATGCTGCGCGTCGTGCGCGAGCTCAGGATGTCACGCGAGGAGAGAGTCACCGCCGGTGAAGTGCTCCGAGTTTGCTCAGTGATTTAACGATAATATCAAAACAAATAACATTTTTAAAAAGAGGATTCAATAGGCTAACTAAAAAACGTTTATCATTTAATTGTTTATACTGTAGGCGAGCTGTCAGTCACGTAGGTTACACACAAACAAACACACACACACACACACACACACACACACACACACACACACACACACACACACACACACACACACACACACACACACACACACACACAAACAAAACATTGATTCACTAGCTTTTCTTAATGGTATTACAGTAGTAGAATATAGCCAAAGGTGGATATATAGCGTTTTGCAAAAAAACAAAAACAAAAAGTGGTTATGTTGTGTATGTTCTGGCCAAAACTAACTCAGAATCTTATTATTATTAATCAATCTTTGTATATACTATTCCATATATTTATGATGTATTGTTTTTTTAACCGATTTAAGATGTTTGACAATGTTAAGATAAATATGTTGCATTTTAGCATGTTTTTAACTTATTTATGAACTATTTATGGACATAAAATTAAATAAAAAATATCCTGGATTTGAAGAATATTGTGTCCCTGGCCTTCACTGAGCTCAAGTAATAGTTTAATGTACAAAAAAATGTGAATGAACTTGACTGTTGATGTCAAATAGTAATGGCAAATAACCAATTTTCTCAAAATGGATATATCGCGTTTTGCAACCAAACTCTTCATATATAATATAATTATTACCATTTGACAGTAGCGGAGGAACGCCACCGAATGTAACGAAGTAAAAGTACAGTTTTTTCACAAGAAATGTACTTGAGTAAGTAAAAGTACCCATCTTTAAATATACTCTAAAAGTACAAGTTACACAAAAAATTTACTCAAGAAAATGTAACGAAGTAAATGTAATTCGTTACTACCCACCTCTGGACATATATCCTATTAAATATCTACAGTATCACTAATGTAATATTGTTTTTGATTTATAGGAGCGCCGTCACATTAATCACCTGAACTAATGATAACAGAGGAAGAAGAAAGTGTGAGAAAAATCAGATACTCTTCCCTAAACAAAGTTGAGACTTGTTTTCACTGCCAGTTCAGTTGCACCTGAGGCTGTGGAAACTAAATCAACCTGACAAGACCGCATTCATTCACTCCAATACATACACACTATAGAAAGACAACACGCTTCTTCCTTCCTTCACTCAAAGAGCACAGGAATTCAATACGGTCTCCGCCTACATTAATGCATCACAAGAACAGCAATAGGAAAAGATTCGGTAATAAGAGAGTCAATCGTCACTACTTAAGGCCTTCAAACGGATCAGCTACACAGATGTAGGTTACTGTTATCTAGCTGAAGTAAAACATTAACTTACTCAGTAGAAAGTCTCCTGGCAATCTCTAACTTATGCACAGCAGATACAGTCCCTTCAGAGCAAAGCTGGGTCATAAAGCTTAAAAAAAACCTATATTGCTAAATATAAAAAATGCTATATAAAAAAAAATTGCTATATATCTCAACACTTTTCAGGATATATCACCGGGAACTTTTATTTTGATTAACTTTATACAGCCAGCTAAAACTATTGTACACTCACCTAAAGGATTATTAGGAACACCATACTAATACTGTGTTTGACCCCCTTTCGCCTTCAGAACTGCCTTAATTCTACGTGGCATTGATTCAACAAGGTGCTGAACGCATTCTTTAGAAATGTTGGCCCATATTGATAGGATAGCATCTTGCAGTTGATGGAGATTTGTGGGATGCACATCCAGGGCACGAAGCTCCCGTTCCACCACATCCCAAAGATGCTCTATTGGGTTGAGATCTGGGGACTGTGGGGGCCATTTTAGTACAGTGAACTCATTGTCATGTTCAAGAAACCAATTTGAAATGATTGGAGCTTTGTGACATGGTGCATTATCCTGCTGGAAGTAGCCATCAGAGGATGGGGACATGGTACTCATAAAGGGATGGACATGGTCAGAAACAATGCTCAGGTAGGCCGTGGCATTTAAACGATGCCCAATTGGCACTAAGGGGCCTAAAGTGTGCCAAGAAAACATCCCCCACACCATTACACCACCACCAGCAGCCTGCACAGTGGTAACAAGGCATGATGGATCCATGTTCTCATTCTGTTTACGCCAAATTCTGACTCTACCATCTGAATGTCTCAACAGAAATCCAGACTCATCAGACCAGGCAACATTTTTCCAGTCTTCAACTGTCCAATTTTGGTGAGCTTGTGCAAATTGTAGCCTCTTTTTCCTATTTGTAGTGGAGATGAGTGGCACCCGGTGGGGTCTTCTGCTGTTGTAGCCCATCCGCCTCAAGGTTGTGCGTGTTGTGGCTTCACAAATGCTTTGCTACATACCTCGGTTGTAACGAGTGGTTATTTCAGTCAAAGTTGCTCTTCTATCAGCTTGAATCAGTCGGCCCATTCTCCTCTGACCTCTAGCATCAACAAGGCATTTTGGCCCACAGGACTGCCGCATACTGGATGTGTTTCCCTTTTCACACCATTCTTTGTAAACCCTAGAAATGGTTGTGCGTGAAAATCCCAGTAACTGAGCAGATTGTGAAATACTCAGACCGGCCCGTCTGGCACCAACAACCATGCCACGCTCAAAATTGCTTAAATCACCTTTCTTTCCCATTCTGACATTCAGTTTGGAGTTCAGGAGATTGTCTTGACCAGGACCACACCCCTAAATGCATTGAAGCAACTGCCATGTGATTGGTTGATTAGATAATTGCATTAATGAGAAATTGAACAGGTGTTCCTAATAATCCTTTAGGTGAGTGTAAATATATCATATAAATATATTCCACAAATGCCGCTCTCAGTGATGCAAAGTCAAGCTGAGTGTTATAAATGTGAGAGTTCCCCCACATTCCTCATGAAGTGCAAATGAGTGAATGTGAACGACTGACATGCACGGCTCCTCCGCCGATAAACACATCACAGGTGATCGGCTGCGACAGCTAACAGATAAAACTATGGGAACTGACTAGCAGGTCAAGAGCAGGGGATAAACTGTGCAAACGGGAAGGCATTGAGACTCAAAATAAGAGAAATACCTGGTTGCATACCTGGTTTAAATGTTTTACTTTGAAAAGCTTCCCTCGAAAAAAGCTCTCCAACGCAAAAATCATGGATATCGAAGCATCGAAGAGTAGATAATGTAATAGATAAACAAATGTGTTATGATAGATGTTGAAAAACAGACATTCTCTGTTGTGAATTAGGAATAAACGTCTAAAATAAGAAAAACTGGCCTATTCACAACACTTGGCTTTTGCGAGTTCTGTTTTATAACATTCACAAGGTAAATCCACATATAAATATCCACAATAAAATAAATAAATAAAAATAAAAATGCATTTGAATAAAATAAAAATAAAAATAGATAATTATTATAAATGATAATTTAGAATAAAATAACAATTCAAATAAAATAAATAAGATACAATTCAATTAAAAATAAAATAAACATTAAGAACAAAATAAAATAATTATAAATAAAATAGAAATTTAGAATAAAATATATTTTTTAATAAAATAAGATAATTCAAATTAAATAAAAATACAATAAGATAAAATAGAAATTTAGAATACATTACCATTTAAAATAAAATAAAATTATTAGGGCTGCAACAACGAATCGATAAAATCGATAATTAAAAGAGTTGGCAACGAATTTCATTATCGATTCGTTGTGTCGCGCGACTTATGCCCCTCAATAAGACGCAGAGATGTTTGAGGATAAAAAAAATCATGGTTGAGCGCAAAGAGTGGAAGCGGGCGAGCCGTGCTGTACCCGTCGTACCACACAGCGGAAAAGCAAACCGAGCCGTACCAGTCGAAAAGCGCCATTAATAAATCGAAAATAAATCGCAAAAGCGACGGGAGCACCACGGTGGTGATTCAGCACCTAAAACGAAAACATCTTGGGAGTCCTTGATGAGGAGGAAGGGAGTTCAACACCAGGGTAACGTTAATGCTGCCTTCACGTGCTATCGGAAATTTGACAATTCCCACTTCTGAAGTCGCGATTACGAGCTCATCCCATTCAAATTTCGAAAGTGGAGGGCGTTCATGTGCAATTTTTACCTAGGAAACTCGTATTTACGATAATTCCGAGAGCATGTGAAGGCAGCATAAGTCACTACAAAATCCCACTTTTGTTCCGTTTGGAAGTGAGGAGCGGGACGTCCCTCCAGTAGCTCTTCTGGTGCTTGTTTACTCGTTATCCAGCTTGACAAGCATGACAAGTTAGCGTTAGCTTGTTAATAATAGTAGTAAAGCAGGGGTGGTATAGTTTGCAAGACTAAAGACACGTTTTTATTCACTTACGTTTTTTGGCCCATTCATTTTTCAATCGGTTGCTACGTTAATTTCGTTGACAAAATTTGTTCAATATTTTAATCAACAACATTTTTCACAGACAAAAACGAGACGAAAATGACAAAAACTATGACTAATATCTATTGTCATTTTCGGTCAGCATTCGGTCTTAAAGCGACAGCAGTCCATTAACCTGCTTCCATTTGTGCTCTTAATATTAATCAAACAACAAAAGACAGAGAAAATCACCTCTTTAGTTTTAATAAGGATTCATTATATTTATTACACATTAATTATTTAATCCATATTTAATCTATAAGGAATGTTGTATGCAAGTTGTTATAAAGAATGCATATCATTCATTGAAAATAAGACATTGTGTTCTTCTTTAGGAGGAGTAGTTTTATTTAATTGTTACATAATATTTTTTTATATGTCACAGCAGTTAAATCTGTGTCTGTATTTAATGTTTAAACTTTAATATCATTCATATTAATAGGTTAATACAATAGATGTTTTCTCCAGGAGTATATAATGGGTTTGGACATTTTAGAGCAATTCTTAATGCATTACAATTGAACTAAACCCATTAAATTTTGTTTGTGAGTGTGTGCGTATGAGTGTAGTGTAGAGAACAAGTTCTAACATCCTGTAAAGGTCTGATTAGTATTTTTCTTTATAAAAAAAAAAAAGATTTATAGATTTATTGTAGCAACCTGTGCACTTTCTGAAGATTTTTTGCACCGTGAATTTGCACTGTCAGTTCTGTTTTTCAATAAAGGATTGAAAATGTATGGGTTTTTACATCCGATTAATCGAAAAAATAATCGACAGATTAATCGATAATTAAAATAATCGTTAGTTGCAGCCCTAAAATTTATTATAAATAAAATACAATTTTAAATTAAATGAAATAAAAAAATAAAATAAAATACAAATTTAGAATAAAATAAAATTTTAAATAAAAATAATAATAAAATAAAAAATAAAAATAAATTATAATGAATACAATTTTAAATTAAATGAAATAAAAAAATAAAATAAAAATTTTTGAATAAAATATCCTTTTAAATAAAATAAATAATAAAATTAAATAATAAAATTAAAAATAAAATAAAATAAAAATAATTATAAATAAAATAAAATTTTAAATTAAATGTAATAAAAAAATAAAATACAAATTTAGAATAAGATAACATTTTAAATAAAAATAATAATAAAATAAAAATAAATTATAATGAATACAATTTTAAATTAAATTAAATAAAAAAATTAAAAAAATTGAATAATAAAACCTTTTAAATAAAATAAATTGTAAAATTAAATTATAAAATTAATTATAAATAAAATACAATTTTAAATTAAATTAAATTAAAAAATTAAAAAAATTGAATAAAATAACCTTTTAAATAAAATAAATTATAAAATTAAATTATAAAATTAATTATAAATAAAATACAATTTTAAATTAAATGAAATAAAAAAAATTATAAAATACGAATTTAGAATAAAATAACATTTAAAATTAAATTAAATTAAATTAAATCATTTTAAATAAAATACAACTTTAAATTAAATTAAATTACTTTGACAAATTGAGTATCAATTATCAAGACTACACATGACCCAAAAAATATGATAAACAGGCTTATGACTTTAAGTGAATTTATTGGAAAGTTATAAGAAAATCTATGAAATTTTCTTATCACTATAACAATATACAGAAATTGATAAGACAAATTTACATCCGAACTTCACCTCTCTGAGACAGAAAATGCATTTGCAGAATTGCAGAAAAAAAGTCTGCAGGTTGGTCTGAAGGTTATGTTATTAAATTCTAGTGGGAACTGGATTAAAAAAAACCATTTGAAAAATAAAACAATATCAAATAATACATTTCAAGAATTAAGTTTCTGAGCCAAAAGACGATGGTGGTGCAGGAGGGTTTGGCTGAGAGTAGGGATGGCGAAAACTAAACATTTTCTTGACCGACCACCGAGCCTCATTAGCCGGTTGAAACCGGTTAACCGATTAGTTAAAAAAATATGCTGCGCTATTTGAAATAACAGCCGCAACTCGCGAGCCGCGCCTGCAATTTCGCAACTCTGTCGCATCTCTCTGCCGCTCTGCCTCCCGCTCTCACACACACACACACACACACGCACACACACACACACACACACTCACTGTCCAGGCGCCGCCGCCTGCCTTCCACTCACGTCAATTTTTTAAAATCCCCTACAGCGCGAAACATGAGTCCCGCAAACGCGGCGCTGAGGAGCTTGTTTGTAATCGGAGGACAAATGGCTCCGTAGTTTCGAAATGGTTTGGGCACAAGGTGATAGGTTATCGCGTTGAAAATAAAGGCTATTGTCTAGCGTTAGAAGCTCATTTGAAACATTGCCGCGACTCATTTAAGATAATGACAGCTCCGAAGAGACGCCGCTTTAGTTCGAGGTAGTGCTAACAATAATAAAGAAAGATGATGATCAACACCTTATGTGTTACCACTGAAATGTAGATGTAATATATTTAATTTCATATATATTTAAATGTAAGCCCATCTTATGCGGAATGTTGTCTAATAGACTGCAACACGATAAAACCAATGGATCTTTGCACGCTTCATACTGCCGTCTAACCTCGAGTGTTTTATTTAGCCTGTTTACTTTTTGCAAACCTTGTGAGCGCGCAAACCCAAACGCTGTGACTTTGCGCCAAATGTTTTTATTGGTTTATTAAGTACAAACAGGCGAGTTATGATAAATTGAGTGTGAGGGATTTGTTCACTTCACACAAAAAGATTTTGGAATGAGATGGCTAACTGTAGTAGCGTTTAGTCCACTGTCTATAATAGCCTAATTTAGAGACTTTTTTTTTTTTTAACCGACAACCGACAACTTTGATCGGTTAACGTTGATACGGTCAACCATCGGTCAAACGGTCATCGGTTAACATCCCTAGCTGAGAGATCTTCAAACTGGTCAGAGGACTATTCAGACCACCACCAATCAGGGACAAATCTTATAACTATCTAAAGTTTTACAGGATGCCACAGACACAAAGGAATGGCAGAGGAAACTGACTTTATTTTAAAAAAGGTCCACCTATAAAAAACAATAGGGGTTAGACACTACATTTGTCCCCTAGCGATGATATAACAGTAAACTACAGTGGCGGAAATGGGAAGGAACTCAACACAGTGGCAACAAGGGGAAAAAATCTCACTCTTGTGTTTTCTCTGAGCCTCTACATTTCACAGACTGGTACAGTTTATTCTGCACATTCCCACATAGCGAGCTCACCGCATGTCCAAAAACGACCGCTCAACCAAAACACACACAGTGCTGTGGTCCAGTATAAGTCACCGAACTGGAGCAAAGGAGTCTGTAATTCTAAGAGTAACAGACCTCTGACTAGACCTTTGGAAAGTCTGGTTGCACACTGCACAACGTAGGTCAAGAACTGCCCACTTACACAGGATGAGACTGTCTGACCGACGTGTCAAATGACTAACCAGTGGTCATTTTGTTTCTATATGCCAGTGGGTTTATCTGAAATAAATACCATAATATCTAACTGTGCGTTCACACCACCACCGGCGAGAGCGTCAAACTTCGCTCTGGCCGCCCTGAAAGATTCGTGGACGCACTGACGTTGATCGAATGCTTGGGGTTTTTTTTACTTTATTTAAAGGGGCCAAAGCAAACAATCATGTTGTTCTGCATTTGTGCAGACTGACCACAGGTAGGGTATAACCGTATAAGAAAACCTCATGAAATCATTTAAATGTGAAAGTTAAAAAAAAACTGATCGATGGAAAACTTAACAATTATAGTTGCTTGTTTGCTAACAAAATAAACCCTTTAAAAGCCATTGTGTGGTGTGGCTTTTGTGTTCATGGTTAAGTGCTAGCAATGATCAATCTCTCCTCCATTTTGCTTGGGAACTAATGTGGTCGGAACCAAAGCTTACAGCACTGCGTTCTCTGGAATCCTCTCAAGCGGAGCACTTCTACATTCCCATTGGTTGCCGCCGAACCACATCATAGCTCAGTAGCATAAATTTGAGCTGATTTCAACTCTCCTCGATGCCCAAAGCGTCCAAGACGCGCCACACTGCACTGCTCTCGGCGGTGTGAACGCACAGTAATGGTGCGTTCACACCGGACGCGATTCGCGCGAGTGATTTACATGTTAAGTCAATGCAGAGACGCAAAATGGCATTCTGCGGCGCGATTCGCACGAATGAGGCGGCGAGTCTTGCGCGATTCGCGAGATTGAGGCGGCTCAATGACACGAATTGAGCATTTTGAACGCGCGATTCGCTCAAATTGAAAAATCGGAACTCTGGCGGATATTTCGCGCCGCGTTAACCAATCACGAGCTTGCTCTAGTAGTGACGTATTTACAAGCGGAGGCAGAAATCCCAACAACAATGGAGGACAAGATAATCGTGGCCGTATGTGGATACCCGGAGCTGTATGATACATCATCCTATCACTACAGGAACAGGAATAAAAGGAATAAAAAGGATCTTGCTTGGAAGAAAGTGAGTTATTGTGAGCCATTGTGAGCCATTTCACAACGAGACTGGAGCAGAAAAAAAGAGCCAGAGCCAGCGGCAAATGTGAGAAGGACTAGCCGAGGAAAGGCGGGTCTAGCCGGGTAAACGAGCGAGGAATGTCACTGATCGCCTGGATCTCACAACTCCGAAAACGCCAGATAAAATGCTCAAATAGACACTCTTTTTATAAATTAACCACAGATTTGAGCTTTAAACAACTATATTATCGCCTCAAAAATCTTTAAACTACGTTTTGTCACACATTAATAGTAGTATTTTTTACAAAAAAGACAAGTGACCGAGCTGGCTCATATAGGCTCATATAGGGCAGAAGCCCATGACGCGAATTCGCGTCTGTTGTGTAGTTGTCACACGCGAATTTCACGCGCGGTTCGCACGAATGAAGCGAGTAAACTCAAAATGTTCAAGCGTCCACCTTCGCGCGATAAGCGCTAATTATTCGCGCGAATCGCGTCCGGTGTGACCCCCATTACCCCCACTTAAGGGGGTAATGATACATCCATATGGCTCAATGCATTGATCAAATGACTAACGATATGATGTGTCAATGCAACGTGTAAAAAAAAAAAACATTTTTATGTATCAATTTCGAGCCCTGTAACAGCAAAAAAAAAAGTGATCAGATTTTATAAACATCCTAAATGAATAAGTACTGATTATTTACGAGTAGGGCTGCAACAACTAATCGATAATGAAAATCATCGACAACGATTCTCATTATCGATTAGTCGGGTCTGCTCTCTGTACGCAAATCTTCCACCAGTAGCACCAAATTACAGCACTGAGTAAAGCATTTCTATGGACAAAATGCATCTAAAAATAGTGGAAACAGAGTGAGCTGCTGCGGGAAAGGTATGTGATCCAAGCGGCCAAAACATGAGAATTCTGTATTATACGCTTCAAGTGGACGCATTAGCGTTTAACACACCCAGTCATATGCTTTGACATATGCATGTGCATCCTCAGCGCAAAATTTTCATTTTACAGGTTATATCCTTATCTCTAAATGTTACTAACTCACGCGAGTATTTCCATTTTGCATGAAAGCGCGTCCTGACAATCGAGAGGGAGACATTGATAATATTCAGCGCAAAAACATTCATTTAACTGCAATATCTGCTGTTGGATGCTAAATTTAGGTTTAAAAGTCAACATGTATTCAAGTATTTTCGGAGAGTAGTAACTGTAAAGGGATAACAGCGTGTAATTGAATACAAGACATTTCTCATAGCCTATTTAAAGGATTAAGAAATACTTTGTGTTTGTGTGTGTCCTGCAGAACATTCCTCTCATCTGCTAACACTGAGTTTGTGATTTTTTTGTTTATCTTTAACATAATTTTAATGTAGCGATTTAAACTGTCCTTTTGCTTAGTAACTTTTGCACATCATGTATAGCACAAACATACCCCTATGAAAATTAACCATGGTTTTATTATAGTAAATCCATGTTTTTTGGCATATTGATTACCATTTGTATAACCACACAAATACCTATATAGTTAAACTATGGATTTGAAGCTAAATTAATTTGTGGTTACCATGGAATAACTACAATAACCCTGTTATTTATTTATCATTATTAACCATGGTTCGTTTTTGTAAGGGTAGATATATTCACCATGTATGTTTTCATAGCACTCAGTTGACACGTTTGTTTGAAGGACAGCATCGGGCAGGATGTGGATTAGTGTGTTTTATCAATAAAATAAAAAAATGGGCATTTTATCCTATTAATCGAAAAAAGAATCGGCCAACGAATCGATTATCAAAATAATCGTTAGTTGCAGCCCTATTTACGAGACTTAACGAGGAAAACAAACCGTGTGGATGTCCAGTTACTTCTAAGCACCTCCAACAAAAAACTGAAACTGCACACTTCACCTTAAACCTTAAAGGTCCCGTTCTTCGTGATCCCATTGTTCAAACTTTAGTTAGTGTGTAATGTTGCTGTTAGAGCATAAATAATACCTGTAAAATTATAAAGCTCAAAGTTCAATGCCAAGCGAGATATTTTATTTAACAGAAGTTCCCTTTCAAAGCCTACAGCAAACGGCGGCTTGGACTACATCCTGGTACTTCCTTCATTAATTACGTCAGTAGAACAGTAGAACAGACTAACCTCCGCCCACAAGAATACGCGAAAAAGGGGGCGTGGTCTTGTTGCTGTCCCACGTGGAGAAGAGGAAGTGTCGCGTGGAGAAAAGGAATTGTTGCGTTGAGTGTGTTTGTCGCCATGTAGTCGAGACGCTGTTATTTTCATCCCGGAGTCAAATCACCTTTGTTTGGCTTTCCCAGGGACGCTGTAGAGATCATTAAGCGCATACATCTCCCGTTAAGAGGCGTGACCTTTCCGTACAACTTGCACTAAGCTGCTGTCGAATCACAACACGGGAACCGCTGGCACAATCAGAACTCGTTACGTATTTCTGAAGGAGGGACTTCATAGAATAAAGGAACTCATCAGCCGTTTTTAGGACAGTGAAAACAGATGAGTAAATTGTGTGTTTTTTTACACGCGAAACATGAACACATGTTATATTGCACACTGTTAACACAATCAAAGCTTCAAAAAAACACGAAGAACGGGACCTTTAATAATAACAACTCATAACTAGTAAGATATAATCGTTAGAATCATGTAAAACCACAGTCAAGATAAACATCATCTGTGCCTGGAAACACAGATCATTTAAAGCATTTCGACCTCCCACAAAGCACCAGAATTAGTTTATTATTTCCAGACTGACAGCATCCGAGCGCCCTGCTGAAACAGACACACAACACAGCTTTTGTTTTGGAAGCAACACAACCCTCTCCCTGGCCACTAGCACAATGCTATTAAATGAGCGTTTCCCTGCAGGCCACCAGAGTCACCCCCCAGCACCATAAAAACGTCCCGTCATGATCTACAGCCTGACAAGCAGTCACTGGTGCGGATGGAGCCAGTGAGGGCAATTAAGAAATCTCATTCTCATTCCAGTTGGCAGCACGGCACCATTAGCGCTGCGCGACAGAGAAAAATCTCATTTTCCGACATTTGTTTTAAGCTTCAAAGTGCATCTGGCAGCTTTATTTAACAAAGCCAAACAGAGAACGATGACTTTTGAACCTAAATCTCCACAGGTGTGTCATATTGTGAGTCACACAAACTTTCCGAATCATTCCAGTGGATCCTCTGGCAAAGCAGATGTGCAGCATAATGGACATATTGTGAAGACATGGGTTCAAGACATCCAGGACTAGAGGTCTTTTCATGCCCCTCTGTATCTACATGTGTTGTTTGCATGTGGTACCAGCACCTGTTGTTTGCCAGCTGGTTATGAACCATGCTGGGGTTCCCACACTTTTTGACCAATGACTTTCCATGACTTTTACAGTTGTTTGTGATTAAAGGCACAATATGTAAGATTTTTGGATTAATATATCCATAAAACCACTAGAACAGTGTTAGATCTTTTGTTGACTTGTGTGCCCACATTATCCCAAATGTTCCCATGAATGTTTAAATCCAGAGAAATTTTAACAAGGACACGGACCATGTGCGTGCGTCGCCTATCAATGACATCATACCCGCGTTACCCTCGATTTCCGGTTTTATTTTGTAGAAACCATGGAAACACCAAAGTAGGGCTGCACGATTATGACAAAAATCATAATTATCGATTATTCCCTTGAAATAGTTGCGATTATTAATTACGATTATTCTATAGCATTAAGCCTCAAAAGTCAAACACATTGGTTTGGTTTCTTTAAATAAAAAAAAGTAAAAATATGTATGGCATTATAATGTTATACTAAAAATATTAAAACAATGGGGAAAGATAACCTGTAGAAAGAAAAAAAAAACCATTTAGTACACAGAATAATATAAGTGGACTTTAGGGCTGTAATCTCCCAGTCGATTAGTCGATTATTAGTCGATACGTTCTGGCTCGACCAAAATTCTGATTGGTCGATTTTTTTGCCGCGTTCATTTCGTTAGTTTTACCGCGTTCATTTCATCAGGTGGAGAGCACTAATTGCTAATGGGGGTGTTTTCAGAGCACCCCTGTTTCACAGGTAACAGTCTGTCTTCAGAACACCCCCTTGTTTCCACTTCTTTTGGATTAGCCCAACCCGCTGGTGAAGAGAAGACTCTCGCTGGTCCTTTGTTTTTCATTCCCCGCTGGCTCAAACGCACGCCCATAGCGGTAAACTTGAGGAACGCCCATCAACATACACATGAGTGGAAGCGTCACAACACCAGGCTTCAGTCGTGCTGCAAAAGTGGATCTGTACTGTCGGTTTTGCCGCGTTCATTTCATCAGGTGGAAAGCACTAATTGCTAATGGGGGTGTTTTCAGAGCACCCCTGTTTCACAGGTAACAGTCTGTCTTCAGAACACCCCCTTGTTTCCAAGCCGCTAGAGAAGAGAGACAGATTGAAGAAGGCTATAGTTTGCTGTATATTATTTATTTAATTGGGAGAGTGTTTTTTCTGCTCTTGATCTGGCTTGTTTAATAAATATTCCTTTTTTATTAAAGTGGACGTGCCTTTTGTATTTAAGAGTAAAAGCTTTAAGTTAATAGTCTATTCGTGTCTCAGCCGCGAAGCTGAGCTGATCCTGTGTTCGAGCTGCACAGAGCGGCTGAAATGATAGTGTCTGTCAGTTAGTATAATACATATGACAAAAACAATTATCTAAATTATGTTGCATATTCCTCAAAGGTTCTTGTGATGATATCACTAGTTGACAACGGAAATCATAGGCTATGATGGTGCTCGTGATGCAACGCTATCAGAGCCGACAGACTCGTGTGTCAGACTCATTTCAGTGCAAAATAATCAGGTCAAAAACGATTTAATATACTGCAAATAGCCTACTAGTTTTTATGTTTATTTATAATTCATTTAGGCAGACAACAAGGCTACCAAGTACTGCACACAGTGTGCAGCTAATTAATTTAACGTTTTTTTTCCTAACGTCATTTTTAGTCGATTTTTTGTAGAAAATTTCAGGACCTCAGTCGACGAAGATTTTCTTTGGTTGATTACAGCCCTAGTGGACTTTTTTTGTAATTGCGATTACATTTTAATGAACGATTACGTGATTGTGGCATTAGTAATTGTAACTGTGTGCGCCGCCAATCAAAGACATCATACCGCGTTACCCTCGATTATTTTGTAGTAACCATGGAAACACCAAAGACACTTTAATATATGATGTGTTTTACTAGACAGGTGAGCAACTGTTTGGATCATTCATGAACAGAAACTAATGATTGTTCTCCAGCTTAACACAGTTAGTCTTATTGTTTAAAACTGGTGTTCTTGATTCACCGCGAGTGCCATGTTTTACCGCATGATCTTTCTCACTGCAGTGTGAACAAGTGTCTCATAGTAGCGCAGAGTGAACGCAGAGTAGAATTATAACATACATTAATATATAAATATAACTTTCAACACACTCAAATGTGTGTAATATGATAAAACAGCGCTGTGTTACCAGTGTGCTGCAGTGTCTGTGTCAATTAGACTCCCCCTGAATTTTGCCTCATCAACACGGCATCCTCAATAAACCCGTCTCCGGCGTGATGACTCCGATCTTTCGAATATTGCACTTTAATAATTGTTAAATCGATATGTCATCCTCAATAAACCCGTCTCCGGCGTGTTGCCTCCGATCTTTCGATTATTCCTATTTAATAATTGTTTCATCAATACGGCATCCTCAATAAACTGTCTCCGGCATAATGACTCCGATATTTCGATTATTCCTATTTAATAATTGTTTCATCAATATGTCATCCTCAATAAACCCGTCTCTGGCGTGTTGCCTCCGATCTTTCGAGCATTCCGATCTATTATGACCTCTGACCTTTAAAGTTGTCAGAATAATAATCATACGCTGTTTGTTAATTGGCCAGAGGAGAACTGGCACCCCGACTGAGCCTGGTTTCCCCCAAGGTTTATTTTTCTCCATTAGGTCACCTAATGGGGTTTTGGTTTCCTTGCCACTGTCGCCTCGGGCTTGGCGTGCTCAGTTGGGGACACTAAATTTTTCAACTAAATATCCAAATAAATCTAATTATTAAACTAAATTAACCATATAAACTAAATTACTGTTCTAATGCCCACATTGTCACTGTATGATAATTGAAATGAGCTGATGACATCACCGTTTTCTCCAGAACGGCTGTACGGCCGAATCAAATTCTGTTGCATTATTTTCCTGTTTAACACTGTGAAGCTGCTTTGAAACAATCTGCATTGTTAAAAGCGCTATATAAATAAAGTTGATTTGATTTGATTATATGCTTAACGTGTCACTCCGCTGTCATTGACTGTCTGCCGCCATATGTGACTGTAAACACAACCACCACGGGAAGACTTCATAAAAAAAACTTTATAAAGTTTTAAATATGGATATTTTTCTTACACAAACGCATCGATTCACTTCAGAAGGCCTTTATTAACACCCCGGAGCCGCGTGGAGCAGTTATTTGACGGACAGATGCATTTTTATGGCCTTCAAAAACAGAGCAACTGCTGTAATGCTGGAAAGAGCCAGGACATTTTTAATATAACTCAGATTTTATTCGTCTGAAAGAAGAATGTCATACACACCTAGGATGACTTGAGGGTGAGTAAATCATGGGCTAATTTTCATTTTTGGGTGAACTATCCCTTTCAGCATTAATTTCAACATATATGGTAAAAACAAATCTTTCCAGCAATAAAGGCTTGAAGCAGTTTGGAACGGTTTTGCTTCGTGGAAGCTTTGCGTAAAGTCTCATAAATATTTTGTGTCTAATTTACTTGAGACAAGTAGCCGTGTAATAAGCGGGATAATGTACATCCAGCCAGTTGTTATCACAGAATAAACCCCGACAGAGTGATCAGGACCCCGACGCAAAGCATCAATAATGAATGGATGTACATTATCCCTTACATAAGACTCATTATAGAAATATTCCCATTACTTTTCAAAGCTTTTTTTAAGTTTCAAATCACTAAATCACAATTTGAAAATGTCCTGGCTTTCCATGACCGTGGGAACCATGAATAGTAAATCCATGGTAAGCTTTCCTAAGGGTAGGGAAAGGAGTGCCCTCTGTCAACAGCACACATTCAACCCTCATGACTCAGCTGCACTGAGGAGAAGAGGGCATTAAAACTCCATCACAACACTGATGGACAGGGATTTCGGCTTCTTTATGATCCTAGCTTTAAACTGCCTGGAGTTATAATTCTTCTGAGGCATTACTATTACTAATAATGCATCATGAAAAAATGCCACAGTGCAAAAAAACTGTAACAGACCAAAAAATAGGCGTCATATTAATTGCACAAACAAGTAATGTATTTTTATTTTAGGCCAAAATGTGACCTCGACACGAGATTCACCTGCAAATGGTGGCAAAATGGTAACACTTTAGTTACTAGTTGCTCATTAGCATGCATATAACTAGGATATTGTCTGTTTATTAGTACTTATAAAGCATATTTTGATGTATGACTATATTCTACATCCCTTAATCCTACCCAATACCTAAACTAAACTAAACAGAAATTATTAATAATTATGTTTTGAACTCTGCTGTATAGCTGTATTTAGCGATGTGTGTGTAGTCAAACTCAAAAATGCTTATATTTTTAATGATTAAAAAATGCCATTATTTTATTTTAAAAAGTTAATAATTGTATTTTGTTGACAAAATATTTTAGTTTGTCTTGTATATTATTTTGATTATATCAGGTAACATTTTAAGCTGTAATTTGGTCATGTTACAATGTACCCCACCTATGGGGCATGTTGTCACATTTCACTTCCATTCTTTCGGGGTAAATCAAGAAAAAAGTATACACTGTATTAATGAAACAAAACCACATAATTGTACTAGACATGTGGGGAATTAATGTGGGAAACAATAAATATTCTGAACCCCAAGTGGATTTACACAAACTGAGAAAGTTTAAAAGCGTTAGGTTATGCCCTATTACTAAGTACACTACTAGTCAAAACCTACTTATTCATTATTAGGAGGACAAATATCCACAATTTATAATAACAACATCAAAACTATGATATAACACAAATATAAGCACTAGTTGCTGCTCATTAGCATGCATATTACTAGGATATTTTCTGTTTATTAGTACTTATAAAGCATATTTTGATGCATGACCATACTACTTTACTAACTATTAACAAGCAGCAATAAGGAGTTTATTAAGGCAAAAGTCATAGATAATAGTGAGAATTGGACACTAATTTAAAGTGTGACCAACAAAATATAGTATCACTAAGTACACTCCTACTTATTAATTATTAGAGGACAAATATCCACAATTTAGAATAATAATAAAAGCATCAAAACTATGATTTAACACAAATATAAGCACTTCTTGGTACTTTTTCATCTGGTTTATGTGTATTCACTGCTGTTTTGTAGGCTAGATGAATGTAAAACTTGTCTGTATAACTATTTTCAAGCATTTAAACACACATTTAGATAAAAAGTCCCATTAAAGATACTGTTAAATGATTAATTCAGTCAAGTGTCAATCATCTGTCAACCGTTGGACTAACGACTGATGGAAGGGAGTCTGAGAGAGAACGGTTTCTATCATTAATACACATCAACTATGTGGAAAAGCACATTATAATGAACAAATAGAGAGATTCAACTCATAATCCGTGTAATAATGCTTCCCAATAACCATCCAGTGAATTTCTGCGACCCACACATTCATTAATTCCCATTATAAGAGCAGACGATCCCAGCTGGACACCAATAATCCAACTTTACATGTGTAAAAAAGATTCCAGCCTACAATTAAACTGTTTATAAACCACATCCACAACAAATACACCGCCGGGATCCCCTGACAGAGAGGCGGCGGGCAAGCCTCGGCATATTCCGTTTAACGTTAATCTGAGATCGGGAATCGCGAGCGAAACTAATTATCAAAATTATCAAACTTCAACTTAAGGAACCTTTAAAAAAAGGTTGTGGGAACACTTTGAACACTTCATTGATATCCACCGGCCAGCTCTGAAGATGTAAATGCTACATTACCTGATTTATGTCATGAATTATCCGTGAGGGAAAAGTTTTGAGGACGCCGCTTCTCTCTCACAGACAGTGTGGAAGCGCGCGCACGTCTCCCCCTCCCTCCGCGCGCTCGCACTGATGTCATCACGACGTCTACGCCGATGTTTACTATCAAGGGGGCTAGTGAGGTGACTTGAGTGTTGAGGTAATGCTAGCACCGATGACAAAACTGATATAATTTCTATTTTAATGATCTAACTGATCTTTTTTTTCAAAATAATGGGGGGGGGACTAAAAATAATTATTTTATTAATTTATATGATTACAAAAAAACTACGGAACATTTCCACACACAAAAACATTAAGAAAGCAGGAAAACAATGTCATAGGCCTACTAACGTTAACTAGCGTTCGCACTATTCACATCAGTGAATAAAACCTAATTTATACATTTAAAAATAATTAAAATTGTAATTTCGAATAAACTTTGATGTATAATAAACCTATACTGCACATATATTATAAAAAATTTAAATAATTAAGCTAATTAATGTAGCCTTTCGTGAAAACATGCCACAATAGAGTTATAATATTGTGATTAGGAAAACAATATTATAGGTCTACTAACTAGTGTTCTCACTTTTCACAGCAGTGAATAAAACCTCATTTATAATTTAAAAATAACTTTAATTGTAATTTATAATAAACTTTGATGTGTACTAAACCAACTAAACATTTACACAATTATTGCTCAGAAAAAAGAAAAAAAAAAATGACCCCAATAGCTTTATAATATTTTCTGATTAGGAAAATAATATCATAGGCCTACTAACTATTTAAAAAAAATACATTTGAAATAATTAAAATGTAATGTATAATTAACTTTTATTTATAATAAACCTACTAAACATTTCCACAATTATTGCTCAGTAAAAAAAAATTATAATAATAATTCAAATGTAATTTACATTAAACTTTGATGTATAATAAATAGGGATGCACCGATAGCATTTTTTAAGGACCGAGTATGAGTACCGATACCTATACATTTATGAATTTATTTTTCTTGCTCTTTTTTTTATGATGTTGCAGTTTTCCAAGCGCAACACAGTGAGACTAATGAATGTAGGGCAGCTTCTTTATTAGATAGATAGAGATAGATAGAGTCTTTATTGTCTTTATTGACCTTTTTAATTAAAAAAGTATTATTTGTATGTGCTTATCACAAACTTAAAGCACAAATTTCAGTGTCCAATAACCTTCAAAGGGCATAATTACCATTGTCATAATATATATATTTTTTAAATAATTAAAAATAATTTAAATGTAATTTAAAGTAAACTTTAACCAACTGAACATTTCCATAATTATTGCTCAGTAATAAAAATAAATAAAAACATGTTAGCCTTTCGTGACCTCATGCAATAGCGGGCATTTTAATAAAACTGCTATATGGGGTAAGTTGAACATGCCATTAAACAGACTGTCATCAGCTTTTTAGCACATATTAAACAGAAAACAATATGAAGCCCCAACATTTATCCATTTGTTGATATGTTTAAAAGTAAAAGGCCAGGTCATTTCAAACTTAACCTCTTATTTTCCCATCTATTTCTTTTTAATATGTTCCTCAGACCTATAAACCCCAGTATAGGCTGATACTATTAAGGTTTTAATCATCATAACGTAATCATGCATTCAGAAATGTGACCAGTATCTCTGAGACCCTGTAAATTGTACATTTTCAGATATCAAAATTGCTTTTTTGTTGATTAAAAAACTTAATAACTTTCACGTTAAGACCAGACACTTGGGGCAAAACTGTGACATAGATAAAACGTCCCTAGTTGATTAATCACAGTACTTTAAAGCAAGTTTTTGTTGTTATATAATCCAGGTGAAAGATATATGAACAGAGCAAAACCCTTGAGGTTTGGCGTATGTAAGGGTTACTGATTGAAATTGAAATCTACAGATGCAAATAGATAAAGTGCAATAAAATAAACACTTAAAATGTGTGTTTATGTTTTCTTTCCACATAGTCTGAATGAGTTATGGAAGCAAAATAGCCACCGGTGCATGAAAAAAACAATGGGTTTGCCTGTAGTGTTGGTTTTTTTGAGCTATTATATCTCAGGTCTCAAACCCGAGGTTTAAAACAACTTAACTGAACTTTATGGAGAACGTCAGGTGCAGGTTGTAGCCTAAAGCACCACAGGGTTACAGTGATTTTATCACAGTGCAAAGTGGAGGATTCATTCTTGAATCTGGAAAAAGAGAACAACATTAAACCTTGTGTTTTGGAAAATGTTTAGTCAGCCTGAAATGAACCCAGCAGAGCCGTATGAAAGGCGAGATTTACCGCAGGAAAGATGCTTGTGTGGAGAATTCCTCTGCTCCAGAGGTTATGGCTGGCAGTAGATGTGAATGTGATGAAGTCTTTAATGCAGTTTGACCTTTGCAGTTCCGAATGGAGGCATTTTACCGGGATCCTGTGGGGATACACTCATGTGGTGAGTCTAAAATAGACCCAGATCTCCACAGCAGCTGTCCTGCAGATGTTTGTAATAACCAGAGGTTGTAATTACAATTCAAAGTGAACTGGATATGCTCTTAGCCTGGGTGTGTGTGATGCTAGGGTGATGTGTTGGGCGCTAACTGAATGCTGACACCATACGGTACAGAGAGGTATTGCACACACACACACACACACACATTATGCTCCAGTACAAAACATGTGAATGAAATGCCTGCAAGTTACCTTGCAATATACAAATTATATTTTATAAAAATAATTGTTAGTTTAGTTACTCACATATACATTTGTGCATTTGGCAGATGCTTTTATCCAATTGGATTCAAACTATACATTTTCTTTTCAATTCATGCATTCCCTGGGAATCGAACCCATAGCCTTGGCGTTACTTGCGCCTTTTGAAAGGCAAAAATACACTGAAAATGTAAAAAGCTTGCTCTTTATTTTCATTACTCAAATGTCTATTAAGGCAACATTCTCACATCACATCGATTCGACCCAATCACTGTAAAACAGTAACTCATTACACAGAGCGAAAATAATCTGGGAAATATTTAAGGAAACATCTTAATCTTCAGCAATATCATTTTGATATGCAGCATTCACATATATTATATAAATGTATATATATATATATATACAGTGAGGAAAGTAAGTATTTGAACACCCTGCTATTTTGCAAGTTCTCCCACTTGGAGATCATGGAGGTGTCTGAAATTGTCATCGTAGGTGCATGTCCACTGTGAGAGACATAATCTAAAAAAAAATCCAGAAATCACAATGTATGATTTTTTTACTATTTATTTGTATGATACAGCTGCAAATAAGTATTTGAACACCTGTCTATCAGCTAGAATTCTGACCCTCAAAGACCTGTTAGTCTGCCTTTAAAATGTCCACCTCCACTCCATTTATTATCCTAAATTAGATGCACCTGTTTGAGGTCGTTAGCTGCATAAAGACACCTGTCCACCCCATACAATCAGTAAGAATCCAACTACTAACATGGCCAAGACCAAAGAGCTGTCCAAAGACACTAGAGACAAAATTGTACACCTCCACAAGGCTGGAAAGGGCTACGGGGAAATTGCCAAGCATCTTGGTGGAAAAAGGTCCACTGTTGGAGCAATCATTAGAAAATGGAAGAAGCTAAACATGACTGTCAATCTCCCTCGGACTGGGGCTCCATGCAAGATCTCACCTCGTGGGGTCTCAATGATCCTAAGAAAGGTGAGAAGTCAGCCCAGAACTACACGGGAGGAGCTGGTCAATGCCCTGAAAAGAGCTGGGACCACCGTTTCCAAGGTTACTGTTGGTAATACACTAAGACTTCATGGTTTGAAATCATGCATGGCAGGGAAGGTTCCCCTGCTTAAACCACATGTCAAGGCCCTTCTTAAGTTTGCCAATGACCATTTGGATGATCCAGAGGAGTCGTGGGAGAAAGTCATGTGGTCAGATGAGACCAAAATAGAACTTTTTGGTCATAATTCCACTAAACGTGTTTGGAGGAAGAAGAATGATGAGTACCATCCCAAGAACACCATCCCTACTGTGAAGCATGGGGGTGGTAGCATCATGCTTTGGGGGTGTTTTTCTGCACATGGGACAGGGCGACTGCACTGTATTAAGGAGAGGATGACCGGGGCCATGTATTGCGAGATTTTGGGGAACAGCCTCCTTCCCTCAGTTAGAGCATTGAAGATGAGTCGAGGCTGGGTCTTCCAACATGACAATGACCCGAAGCACACAGACAGGATAACCAAGGAGTGGCTCTGTAAGAAGCATATCAAGGTTCTGGCGTGGCCTAGCCAGTCTCCAGACCTAAACCCAATAGAGAATCTTTGGAGGGAGCTCAAACTCCGTGTTTCTCAGCGACAGGCCAGAAACCTGACTGATCTAGAGAAGATCTGTGTGGAGGAGTGGGCCAAAATCCCTCCTGCAGTGCAAACCTGCTGAAAAACTACAGGAAACGTTTGACCTCTGTAATTGCAAACAAAGGCTACTGTACCAAATATTAACATTGATTTTCTCAGGTGTTCAAATACTTATTTGCAGCTGTATCATACAAATAAATAGTTAAAAAATCATACATTGTGATTTCTGGATTTTTTTTTTTTAGATTATGTCTCTCAAAGTGGACATGCACCTACGATGACAATTTCAGACCCCTCCATGATTTCTAAGTGGGAGAACTTGCAAAATAGCAGGGTGTTCAAATACTTATTTTCCTCACTGTATATCATTTTAACCTCTAGCCATTAATATTATGTCTAATGTTTCAGAAAATACTGTATGTTGTCGAATTAAAGTTCCGTACTCATCAACCAAGTGTGAACGAGATTCACTTTAAGCAATTCCGACACAGCATTCAGTGTGTATGTGATAATCCTGCTGTAATCTACAACCGAGCCAACAACACACACACACACACACACACACCTGTTGAGAGTTTTCACCGCAGCAGCCGCCCAGTGTGTCTCGTGTCTGAGAATGCGAAGCGTCATCAGCTGCTGACTGAGATGATTTGTGATGTGGTTGTGTTCCCACATGAAGGCTTCTCCTAACAAACACAGCTTGTGTAATGCGTACCGTTAAAGAGGCACATCTGAGGACTCTGAAAGATGTTCAACATATGGTGAGATCACAAGACATCATAATGAGAGTTCTGTGGCATTTAGTCCATGTCTATCAGCTTTGAAGTCTTCTGAATCATCAAAAGTAGAAAATACTGGTGTAAAATAACAGACTAAACTTTCTGTTTTAATAGCAACAGCAGAATGAACACGCTGATGACCCTGATATATAAGATACTGTTATTTATTTATTTATCTAGATCCTGGGTCAGACGTAACAAGCCAGTGTTTGGGTAGTTTCTGTGTTACCCAGATCCTGGGTCAGAAATAACAACCCAGTGTTTAGGTAGTTTTTGTGTTACACAGATCCTGGGTCAGAAATAACAACCCAGTGTTTGGGTAGTTTTTGTGTTACACAGATCCTGGGTCAGAAATAACAACCCAGTGTTTGGGTAGTTTTTGTGTTACACAGATCCTGGGTCAGACGTAATGACCCAGTGTTTGGGTAGTTTTTGTGTTACTCAGATCCTGGGTCAGACGTAACAACCCAGTGTTTGGGTAGTTTTTGTGTTACTCAGATCCTGGGTCAGACGTAACAACCCAGTGTTTGGGTAGTTTTTGTGTTACTCAGATCCTGGGTCAGAAATAACAACCCAGTGTTTGGGTAGTTTTTGTGTTACACAGATCCTGGGTCAGAAATAACAACCCAGTGTTTGGGTAGTTTTTGTGTTACACAGATCCTGGGTCAGGCGTAACAACCCAGTGTTTGGGTAGTTTTTGTGTTACTCAGATCCTGGGTCAGACGTAACAACCCAGTGTTTGGGTAGTTTTTGTGTTACCCAGATCCTGGGTCAGACGTAACAACCCAGTGTTTGGGTAGTTTTTGTGTTACTCAGATCCTGGGTCAGACGTAACAACCCAGTGTTTGGGTAGTTTTTGTGTTACTCAGATCCTGGGTCAGACGTAACAACCCAGTGTTTGGGTAGTTTTTGTGTTACTCAGATCCTGGGTCAGACGTAACAACCCAGTGTTTGGGTAGTTTTTGTGTTACTCAGATCCTGGGTCAGACGTAACAACCCAGTGTTTGGGTAGTTTTTGTGTTACTCAGATCCTGGGTCAGACGTAACAACCCAGTGTTTGGGTAGTTTTTGTGTTACTCAGATCCTGGGTCAGACGTAACAACCCAGTGTTTGGGTAGTTTTTGTGTTACTCAGATCCTGGGTCAGACGTAACAACCCAGTGTTTGGGTAGTTTCTGTGTTACTCAGATCCTGGGTCAGACGTAACAACCCAGTGTTTGGGTAGTTTCTGTGTTACTCAGATCCTGGGTCAGATGTAACAACCCAGTGTTTGGGTAGTTTTTGTGTTACTCAGATCCTGGGTCAGACGTAACAACCCAGTGTTTGGGTAGTTTTTGTGTTACTCAGATCCTGGGTCAGACGTAACAACCCAGTGTTTGGGTAGTTTTTGTGTTACTCAGATCCTGGGTCAGACGTAACAACCCAGTGTTTGGGTAGTTTCTGTGTTACTCAGATCCTGGGTCAGATGTAACAACCCAGTGTTTGGGTAGTTTCTGTGTTACTCAGATCCTGGGTCAGACGTAACGACCCAGTGTTTGGGTAGTTTTTGTGTTACTCAGATCCTGGGTCAGACGTAACAACCCAGTGTTTGGGTAGTTTTTGTGTTACTCAGATCCTGGGTCAGATGTAACAACACAGTGTTTGGGTAGTTTTTGTGTTACTCAGATCCTGGGTCAGATGTAACAACCCAGTGTTTGGGTAGTTTTTGTGTTACTCAGATCCTGGGTCAGATGTAACAACACAGTGTTTAGGTAGTTTTTGTGTTACTCAGATCCTGGGTCAGACGTAACAACCCAGTGTTTGGGTAGTTTCTGTGTTACTCAGATCCTGGGTCAGACGTAACAACCCAGTGCTTGGGTAGTTTTTGTGTTACTCAGATCCTGGGTCAGATGTAACAACACAGTGTTTAGGTAGTTTCTGTGTTACTCAGATCCTGGGTCAGATGTAACAACCCAGTGTTTGGGTAGTTTTTGTGTTACTCAGATCCTAGGTCAGACGTAACAACCCAGTGTTTGGGTAGTTTTTGTGTTACTCAGATCCTGGGTCAGACGTAACAACCCAGTGTTTGGGTAGTTTTTGTGTTACTCAGATCCTGGGTCAGACGTAACAACCCAGTGTTTGGGTAGATTTTGTGTTACACAGATCCTGGGTCAGACGTAACAACCCAGTGTTTGTTAAACGAGCTTAAATGTTGCAATATGTATTCAAAACGATATAAAATATCCAAGCGAAATTATATGACTACCCAAGTTGGGTTGTTTTTAACCCAGTGTTCTTTAAAATGTGTGCTTATGTTCTTTAGCAACTGAATTTTGTTTCACATTGCCTAATTGTAATCAGGTTAACTGCAATTACAAAAGAAAGAAAAATAATAATAACTGTATTCCACCACCCAATGCACTAGACTTTCTATTCCCAGTTCAAATTAATATAGAAGTAATATCAGTTATTTTCAGCATATCTTTCTTGACTCATTACTTTATTAGACTGCTAAATGTTAATGTTGTGTTATATTCCAGACATACACAATCAAGTATGCTTCATAAGAACAGGTTTCCTGCTGGATTTGCATATTGGAAAAATTTGGAACAAATGTGATTTTGTTGGAAAGCGGCTCACAGGGGACAATGAGATTGTAATACGCTTCATAAAAATACATGAATGCAAAACAGCCTGTGATGTGAAATATATCAGGCATCAGAATCCGTCTCTGACACGGAGAAGGACCCACCTGCACTGTGAGAGGGAATTAGGGATGCATTTGTGGGATATTTGTAAGCCTCACTTACGCTAGGCAATGCCTTTAATCCCTGTGCATGCTGGGAATGCGTCTCTAATCCCCATACAGGTAAACCTGCATTACTCCTGATATCGATTTAACCAGCCTTAATCTCTATTAGCTCAAATCCAGAAGGGGTGGATGCATGTGAGGGGGAAAAAAGTTGACAAAGAACAAGAGAAAATGGACAAATCTATCAAAAAAAACATCTGGATCTGATCATATGCCATTCTAAAATTAAACGAAAAGGCTCCATTTTATTTTATATAATTTTTTTATTTTGCATAAAGAAAATATAGACAATTATTTGACCACAAATATTTACACAACCAGTCAAATGTTGAAGCAGTCTGTTATATTTACCACTGTAAAAAAGGTACAATCAACTTGCATGTTTAAGTCAATTCAACTTAAACTGCATTAAACTGACTTAAAAAATGTCTTGTTTAACTTTCTTTCTTTTTTTTTTTATAGAAAATTGCTTAACCCTTGTGTATTGTTCAGATTCACTACCCTTTCGTTACATCCGGGATGAAAACTAAATTAAACTGCTGTAAAAATGTATCAGATTAATTTAGCATAAATCTGTTAATCAACCTCAGTCCTGATCAAAACTACTAAATGTTTAAAAAATCCAGGATTTTTACTCTTTAATTACCAAGTTCACAAATGACACACAAAAAAAACACACAACATGACTTATTTTCAATATAAAAAGTGATTGTGAACTGGATCGTTTTAAACCTTTTATCACAGTCTTGGACATGTGAAAGATTAGCAACAACATTGGCTTTGCTGCATTGTTAGTTTTTGTGCAGCATCAGATTTAATTTTTTTCTCCCTCATTTATATGCAGTTATACTCCATATAAAAGCCAGAAACTAAGCTTTTTTTTGTAGCACAGGCCTATCTAAAGGGTTAATGGTGCCACCTGGTGATCAACAGTAAAAATTACAAATTGTACCTCTTCCCAACAGGGAAAACCACCAACAATCAAGAATGCATGATTATATGGTGTCATGGCTTTGCAATTAAAAAATGTGGTTATAATGGAAGTCAATGGGGCAAAAACAGCCACGAGGAACAAATGAGGGAGAAAACATTCAAATCTGATGCTGCACAAAAACTAACAATGCATCAAAGCCAATGTTGTTGCTAATCTTTCACATGTCCAAGACTGTGATAAAAGGTTTAAAGGTCCCGTTCTTCGTGTTTTTTTGAAGCTTTGATTGTGTTTACAGTGTGCAATATAACATGTGTTCATGTTTCGCGTGTAAAAAAACAGTATTTTTCACACAATTTACTCATCTGTACACCGCTGTTTTCACTGTCCTAAAAACGGCTGATGACTTCCTTTATTCTATGAAGTCCCTCCTTCAGAAATACGTAACGAGTTCTGATTGTTCCAGCGGTTCCCGTGTTGTGATTCGACAGCAGCTTAGCGCACGTGGAAAGGTCACGCCTCTTAACGGGAGATGTATGCGCTCAATGATCTCTACAGCGTCCCTGTGAAAGCCAAACAAAGGTGATTTGACTCCGGGATGAAAATAACAGCGTCTGGACGACATGGCGACAAACACACTCAAACGCACCACTTCCTTTTCTCCACGCGACACGTCCTCTTCTCCACGTGGGACAGCAACAAGACCACGCCCCCTTTTTCCGCGTATTCTTGTGGGCGGAGGTTAGTCTGTTCTACTGTTCTACTGACTGATGTAATTAATGAAGGAAGTACCAGGATGTAGTCCAAGCCGGCCGTTCGCTGTAGGCTTTGAAAGGGAACTTCTGTTAAATAAAATATCTCGCTTGGCATTGAACTTTGAGCTTTATAATTTTACAGGTATTATTTATGCTCTAACAGCAACATTACACACTAACTAAAGTTTGAACAATGGGATCACGAAGAACGGGACCTTTAAAACAATCCAGTCCACAATCACTTTTTATATTGAAAACAAGTCATTTTGTGTGTTTTCCCCCCCAAATCAGTTTTTGAAAATTATTGGCAATTAAAGAGTAAAAATCCTGGATTTTTTTAAAACATTTAGTAGTTTTGATCAGGACTGAGGTTGATTAATAGAATTATGCAAAAAAATATTTATCTGATGCAGTTTTACAGCAGTTTAATTTAGTGGATGTTTTCATCCCGAACATAACGAAAGGCTAGTGAATGTGCCCACAGTGTATCGTTGAGTTTTAATTTTTATTTTTAAAGGGTTAGTTCACCCAAAAATGTAAATTCTGTCATTAATTACTCACCCTCATGTCGTTCGACACCTGTAAGACCTCCGTTCATCTTCGGAACACAAATGAAGATATTTTTGTTGAAAGCTGGTGGCTGAGAAAGGCCTCAGCAAGCCCTCCATAGGGATTCAGTACATTTACACTCACAAGACCCATAAAAGGCACTAAACACGTCATTACAAAGTCCATCTCACTACAGTGGCTCTACAATAATTTTACAAAGCGTCGACAATAGTTTTTGTGCTCAAAAATAAAATAAAATAACGACTTTATCCAACTTGTTCTTGTCTTCCGTGTATGCCTCTGCCGTGAACTCATGAAGCAACTGTTATGTACTTTTGATATATACTGACAACCACCAATCACAGCGGAGATGAGAGTCACATGATGAATCAAAGCTTTTAGGAGAACAATACTCATATAGAGAAGGTGCACAGTGTCACTCACAGAAACACTGAACACCATCGTGGTAACACACGACATTTTAAAAATGCAATAAACATTAATTTAACAGCATTAGATGTAACATAAAACCCTAATGTACTGATTAGAAAAGCGAAGAAGAAACAGTTATTTTAATTCAAATACATCAAATGTGAAGTGTCATGCAGGGAATTCTGGGAATGTCAATTTACGGGTTTTCACTGTAAATTACACAACGACTTGTTCTTTTTCACTTCCAAAACTGTAAATTTAACGGTATTTTAATTTTTAAATTAAATGTAAGGTTAGATCTATTAGTTATTCACCGTATATAGTACAGAGACCTCTGTTAACCAATACATAGCATTTTTACAGTATTTAACCATGATTATTTTTTACAGTGTATTCAAAAATTTCATTTATTCCTGTAATATCAAAGCCACTTATGTATATATATATTCCATACGTTTGTCCAGAGAGGACATAACCATAATGCATTTGTATTTTGAATGGATTCATTCTCAGTAAATGAGAATTTGAATAAATGCATAAAACTCACATTTATATTCATCTCCAAACTAATTTCAAGCATCTAATAAGTAACTGACGGATCAAACAGAGCCATAAACTCAGTCAAGCATGTCTAAACTTTGATGGACAGTGTGTTTCTGATCCTCCTCTTTGTCTTCATCCCTCCAGTATGTATGAGACTCGAACCCGCTCTCATATTTGGCACTTGTCCCGTTCACACACTCAACAGGGGCTCTTTTGTGCCCTCTGCATTAGACGCCTAAATATACAGCACACTTCCTCCAGCCCCCATCACACTGACAGCTCAAAGCCGCCACACGCAGCGTTTCCTCACACAAGAGCATCATGTCACGACCAGAGCCTTCGACCCCTTCCCTGAGAAACATCACATCAGACCAAACCACAAACCATCACGTTTTATGAGAAACATCAGCTCGCAAGATTAAAGGGGCCATTCATAATATCCAGTACTTTAACATTAAAACTCACAGCTAAAATCATGTTAGTTTTATGACGTGAACATTGGGGTGAATTTTAAATCATATGTCGTTTCTGTGTCCTCAATATTACGTTTCATCCTGTTAGTGTCTTATACAGAACATGATATATACGACTTAAAACAGGGTTCATACAGATACTGTCAAATTAATGTACTTTTTTGGTTTCCAAGGACTACAATCAGAGATCTTGCTTAATAAACAATTGGGGAGAGCGGGGCACAACCTAACACTTTTTGACTTTCTCTGTGTAGATCCACTTGGGGTCCAGAGTATTTATTTTTCCCTACATGTCTAGTACAATTATGTGGTTTTGTTTCCTTAAATACAGTGTGTCCTTGTTTCTTGATGTACCCCGAAAGAATGGAAGTGAAATGTTACAATGTACCCCACCTATGGGGCATGTTGTCACATGACAGGTTAAAATATCCAATCAAAAAAAATATCCAAGACAAAATAAAACCAATTTTTCATCATTATAAATATACTAATTTTTAAGTTTGACAACAAACATCTCTAAATACAGCATAGTTAAAAACGTAATTCCTGAACATTGACTCATATTTCTAATTAGCTTTCCTGTAGCTCAAACAATAGAGTGTGACACCAGCAACACCAAGGTCATGGGTTCGAGTCCCAGGGAAAGCAAGAGCTGACAAAATGTAAAATGTGTACCTTGAATGCAATGTAAGTCACTTTAGATAAAAGCATCTGCCAAATGGATAAGTGTAATAGTGGCACATTGTGACAACATGCTCCACCTGCACAACTGGGATTTAACCGCAGCTCGTGTCTTCTGCTGGTTAATCAGCATTAAAGAACCATCTCGACTGTTAAATAACAGATAGAAGATTACAATATCAGATGTCTTATTTTAAATCAACACAAAAAAAAAAAAAATTAAAAGAAAAGAAAAATAAACTTAAGTAAGAAATGTACTTTTGCTATGGTTAAAAATAAATGCTCAGTAATATCTTCCAAAGATGTTTTTAATTTTGGGGCCATTTTTTCTCTAAATATTCTTGATATGGCAACGAGTAAAATACACTAAGATTCGTCATCCTGGCATTGTGTGGAAAGTGTTAATGTTTGTTACAACGAACCCCGCTCTATCTTTATCTTTCAAATTCTAAACAAGGTAAAGAAATACTTTTTTTTTTTTTAAAGTACAAATAAAGTGCAGCATATGCAGTTACTGAGGTAACTTTAACCATTGAAATGATACTATGACAAATATAAATCACTTTCCTTATTCTTCCCCCATGAATATATGATTGACCTGCATCATATATACTTGGATATTTAAATGAGCAATATCAACCATAGCTATGTGAAATGGCTTTATACTGTCTGTCTGTCTGTCTGTTATATATAGGGGTGTAACGGTACACAAAACTGACGGTTCGGTACGTACCTCGATTTTGAAGTCCCGGTTCGGTATGGATTCGGTACAGCAGTTTTACAAAATTGCTTTTTATTCATTTTTATTCAACAGTGGTTTAATGAAAAAAATTGTGTCCATCCTTAAATGAATTAAATTATAACTAAAAGTTTCTTAAAGATAATGTTGTAAACTATATAGGGAGCCCTTACTTACATACAGCTATTAAAGATTAACAACAGAGCCCAAATTATTAGCCTAAATTCAGTTGCTATTTATTTTTAGATATAATAATCAACACTCATAAGCTTCACATAAGGCATTTTTGCATTAACTTCTAAATCTAATTATTTTTATTCGTTGTTGAAATATAATCATTTAGTGGCTGTAATTTTCATGACAGGTTTATTTAAACATACATTAAATAAACACATCACTAACAGGCTAAGTAGTATATAATGAATATATAACGGCTAATATAATGAATATAACGGCTAATATAGTGCATGTATTCAGTGAAAGAGTTGATTTCTCTAGTGAGCTACAGCTGTGGACACTGAATGACTTCTGAGTAAACGTGATTCTGCATGACATTGTTTACAAGCTGTTTTATTGTCTTTCCGCGGTTGAAACGCAGATGGAGCGATTACACGACATATGATACATTTCAGTAAGTTGTAATGTATCCTAAACATACTTTAAGATATATTAATTTATGTTTATTCTTTAGGAAGAGATGATCGCATTGACTCACGCGCCGCTTTAAGTTGAATTGATACGCGTCTATCAGTCACGTCACATTAAAGAGCGTTAAAACGGCATTTATCTTTTGAATTTCGTGATAAAATGGACTGAATACTCAATATGTTCGTGTGGGAACTCGGATTGAAGTGTGTTCCGCGCTTACAACAAGCCGACTGTTAACTGTTAAAGATTGCATTCATAACCGTTCGGTACACGCGTGCACCGCACCGAAAGCCCTGTACCGAAACGGTTCAATACGTGTACCATTACACCCCTAAAATATATATATATATATATATATAGTTTTATTGATAAAATTAAACACTAATTTCACATATATTATCTTTTAATAATTTAAGCACTTTAAATATATATGGCTGTTTTCAAGGGTTTTTCAGGACTTAATTTTAGTCAAATTTAAGGACTTTAAAGGAACACTCCACTTTTTCCACATTTTCCAGCTCCCCTAGAGTTAAACGGTTGAGTTTTACCGTTTTCTAATCCATTCAGCCGATCTCCGGATCTGGCGGGAGCACTTTTAGCATAGATCATTGAATCTGATTAGACCGTTAGCATCTTGCCATGGGTGGAGCAGCGCAATGATATTACACAGCGCCTGAAAATAGTCCCCAGCATGCTCTCTGTGACAGCAGTTTGTCACGTTGGTCATGTTGACGGAAGTTAGCCTATTTTCAGGCGCTGTGTAATATTGCGCCGCTGCACTCATGGGACGGCTCAAAGTTCCTTGATTATTACGCAGGAATGAGAGTATAGTTCCTAGAAATATCAGTCAAGAAAAAAAAAAACCAAACACAACTTTTCATTTTCCATCGGTCTTAGTACACGATGTAACTACAAAAGAGTCAAGTTTTAAATAGGAAAAATATCAAAACTCGTTGGTCATTTGAGTGAGATGCTAACGGTCTAATCAGATTCAATGATCTATGCTAAGCTATGCTAAAAGTGCTACCGCCAGACCTGGAGATCGGCTGAATGGGTTCGAAAACGGTAAAACTTAACTGTTTAACTCTAGGGGGAGACGGAAAATGAGCTTATTTTCAAAAAGGTGGCATGTTCCTTTAAGCACCTTGACCTATGAACACTGTTAAAAGCATAGCTGATAATTAAAGTTAACGTCCTTGTGCGAATTTACCATCAATTTCACAATGAGAAATAACTAGCTCTTTATGAATATCCAGATTATTATTTTCTTGTCATTGTGCAAATAATATTCCATTACATATTTCTTTGATAAACCCCTATTATAGAAACATTTCCTTATAAATTCTGCAACTTATTAATAGTAGATGTTGGTGTTGTGAAAGGCATGTAATGCACAACAGGAATGACAAGATTAAACCCACATGGTCTGTCTTTAAACCGTAGATATGTTAAAAGGCCTGTAAAGTAGTTTCACATGAGTCTACTGCCACCTAACGGTCATGAAAAGAAACTACAGCCACCATTTCATTTGCTGAAAAAGTGATTTTACTAGTATAAAAAGTCTCATTTTGTGAAAGAGTAGGAAAGATGATCATCAAAAGTCGCTTCCAGAAACTCCATGCATATTAATGCACCAAATAAATGCCAAGCATTCACATCAGTAAAGCAGAAACTCTATCCAACGGCTTTAATTCACACTGGGTTACTGAATATTCCACACAGCGCAAGCACAAAACTGCAAAGCTACAAAGATTGCAACAAACAACCTGAATAGAAGTAACGGTACAGTAACTTTGTTACAAGGCTACCAAGTCAGGTCCATGATGCACCCTTCACCTACACTCGCACTTCCTGGTTGTCTTCTGCTCTTGGTGTGGTCAGAAGCTCAGCAGCGGACGCCATTGTGGCTCAACACTTGCGTGGCTGTTGAATGCAGGGGATGCGCGGGACGTGTGGTTTCTCCACGCTCGGCCTGACTCGGCTGTGCCGCACAGAAACTGGAATCTCGGGGTAATCACGATTAAACTGCAGGAGACAAACATTAGCATGTTAAATATGACTTCATTTCTGAAATGGAGGATTTTTTACCTTAATATCGCGACGGACCAAATGACTAATACAACATTAAGACACTCCAGCTTCTATGGCTAATTTCATAGTTAAATAAATACAAATGTAATAATTACGACTACCATTATTATACATTTAAAGAGATTACATTTATTAGTTGTATTGTTTTTTTTTGTCTTGTTGTATATTTATACACAATTTTATTTAACTTTTTTAGTACATTTAATTTACTTCCATTTATTTGGGTTTCATTTTATTTAATATTTTATTTAACTTTAGTACATTTAATTTATTTGGGCTTAATTTTTTAGTAAATTTAATTTATTTCTATTTATTTTATTATTTCTGTTTAATTTTGTTGGTCATTATATTTATTTTTGTACTTGTGTAATATATTTATCTACTTAATTTTTTATAATTTAAGTACTTATTTTTATTTCTAATTTATTTCTACATATTATTTCATATACTTGTATATATTATTATATATTACTGGACAAACAATATATACAAGCATATGAAAAAAGTAGAAATACAAATTAAGTACTTAAATTATAATTTAACCAAATAGATCAATTACCTAAATAAAAACTATAATAACCAACAAAATGGAAAAGATATAGAAATACACAACAAATAAAAGTTAATACAATTAAACCAAATAAAATAGAAATTAAAATGTACAAAAAAAAGTTACATAAAATTAAAGAGATCAATATAATACAAAAAATACAAATATAATAAACATACACTAATATTAATAAATCAAATTAAATAAAGTAAACAGAAATTAAAAAAAAAAAAAAGAATAGATAAATAGTAAAATAAAAAAGTACATTACCACTACATTAAACATGGAAATACTAAACATAAAAATAAATACAAAAGACAAAAAACAAAAAGACTTGACAAACTTGGTCCTTTAGTAGACGCCATTTTAGTAGCCAAACTAGTTGATAACCAGTGTTGGGGAAAGTTACTTTGAAAAGTAATGCATTACAATATTGCGTTACTCCCTTAAAAAGTAACTAATTGAGTTACTTAGTTACTTTTTAAGAAAAGTAATGCGTTACGTTACTTTTGCGTTACTTTTTCTCACCTGGGCAGGGCTTGTTTTTTTGTTTTGTGTTTTAATAGCAAAAAAAAAAAAAAAGTTATATTTTTGTGAAAATGTAAAGACCTCTTCATACCAAAATTGAACTAATACGCCTCAGGCTGAGGTAAAGATGTGCTGCCATTCTGGATAATGGAAGAGTAGAACGCAGGAGCGAAAAAGTTTTACCAATAAAAACACAAAATCTAGTAATATTTGCTCATGGTTTAACTGAATCATCGAAGGTAAGTAGCAAGACATTGGTCAATAAAGGTAGATTAAATGTATAAAAATATTTGTTATATTTAACATTTATATATTTGAGGTTTGCAAAGTATTCTGATTTTGCATTTGACTGATTTTATTAATTTTGAGGAGGACAGAATCTTTATTGTGCAAGTGAGATAAATAAATGCTCACATTTAGTCTAGAACTACAATAACACATTTACACACAACGCTTCTGCACTTACTCTCAATTTTTCTCAACATGAGGACAGGAGAGCTGTCAGTCAAATAAATGTGAAAATGTAACTTGAGTTACTTTTTTCAAAAAGTAACTCAGATATTTTGTTGTAAATTTGAAAAGTAATGCGTTACTTTACTAGTTACTTGAAAAAGTAATATTACGTAACTCAAGTTACTTGTAATGCGTTACCCCCAACACTGTTGATAACCACTGGTTTAGAGGTTTGGACACCCACAGATCACTGCAGTGGCTGATGAGCTCAGAAAGTGAATCTTATTTGGACTAAACGCAACTAAAATCAAATTAATGGCCATGTCCCAGTTCCTACTCTCACTTCAATTAAAAATTAGAGGCGAAAAACAGCAGCGTCTGTGGAGCGCATGAACACAGAAACCGCATTCATATTTGGGCATGATGTCTACTACAATAAACTTTAAACACCTTTCTAAAGCAGCATCAAAACAGTAGTGCACTATGGGATTGAAGGAGGATGCGTGCAATGCTAGTGATATCAGGGTGTAACAAACCTTCTCAAGCGGACCAGCCAGGAGAAGACCCAGATGCTGCATTCTGGACGGGGTCGACAGGGACCTGCAGAACAAATCAGCATCAGATAACACTGAATGAGGCGTGCCGAATGAAACCACATGATTCTGTGATTTCATGCAAAGCACAGACATTTTTAGCAACATGTTTCTGCTTCATCACTTTTTAGACGCCTACAGGAAGACGAAAATCATGCGTTGCTTTTTCTCACCCCCATGCATCAATTTGATGAACCACTTTCAATGTTGTTGTGGACCAGAACGCAACACTTATATAAAAATAAAACCGCAACAGCGATATGAAAACACTGCCAGCGGGTTCGGCAAACCACTGCACATTCCATCACAGCCCAAGGCAGAAGATTTTCTAGGAAACGTGTTCATTAAATGTTGAGCAAACTGCCAGAGGGGCTGATTTTGAAAACAGCTGAATTTAATTTACACTCAGTCAGAAAGATCTGCATCTCTGTCTTAGTTAGGCAGAAGATATTGTACCTGGCTTTGTCAAACTTCTTGGTCTCTCTCTCCACATTGCTGTTATCATCAGCGGTCTTCTTCACCACTCTTTTCCCTCCTGCTTTCACTGAAGGAAGAGCACATTAACAGTTTCAGTAGAAGTCATGAAAACAACTGAAAGATGTTCTATGGCTAATTTCAAGTTTAAGTCCAAGTAAATAAAATAAAAAAGCTGTTAAACTACTAAAAACAATGTGCAAGTTAAATAATTTATTCATTTCTACTTATTTCATATAGTTGTATTAAATAAAGACAAAGAATATAAGTAATATATAACGTACAAGTATATGAAATAAGTAGAAATAAATAAATATAAGTACTTAAACTATATATAAAAAGAAAAAAAAATAGATAAATATTTTACATAAATAATATAATAACCAACAAGATTAAACAAATAATAGAAATACATTAAATATACAACAAATAAAAGTTAAATAAATTAAACAAAAGGATTAATAAATTAAAATGTACTAAAAAAAAAAAGTTATGAAAGGGAGCCAATATATTACGCAAACCTAAAAATATAATAAACATGCACAAACAGAAAAATCATACAATATAATAAAATTAAATAAACTTGGATTATATAAATACAAAATAGAAGTAGAAAAAGAAAGTAAATTATAAAATTAAAATACATAAATATAAAAGACAATAAAACGAAATCAAGAAATAAATCAATTAAATATACTAAAGAATAAAATTCAATTAAATATTTTATGAAAATAAACATGAACAACAAAAGAGAAAACAGAAATAAATTTGATATAGAACAAAGAATTAAAATAAATCTAATTAAACCTAAAGAAATATTAAATAAATTACATAAATGTTACACAATTTTTAAGAAACATTAGAGCTTTAGTTCACTTACACTCATATTAACCTTCTTTAAAGAAAACAGCAGATAATAAAACTCTTCGCAATGCTACACTTCACTCTAGGTGACGCAGGAACAAGACAACCCCCACAAATCCGCATTCCCAATTCCTTCCTATAGGATGCTTTATCCTTACACAAGTCTAGACTCTCATCAGGTCCAGTTCGTGAGAGTCCTGTAACCGTCCGCTACCATCATCTCAGTCCATTGGCCCTGTTGTTCTGAATATTTGGCAGGCCTATCGAGGCCCTGAGGGTGAGCGTGCAAATATTTGCTCAATAAAACGGGCCGCCCGCTCAAATCAGCCTAAAAGAAGTCAGTGAACGGTACAATAAGGGAGTGTTCAGTGCTTGCGGTTTTAAAGGGCCCAGGAGATTGTGAAATGGCCAGGCGACTAAAAATGGCATAGCAGGTTGTTTGTTACACATTCAGGGTTTGAGGTCAGACTTAAACCACCACCTTTGACCTTTAAAGCTACATGAATGTCCTACTTGCATGTCACTGAGACACTAAATATGATTGAATAGGTTTACAAAAGCATGAGATCCTCTACACAGTTACACAAAGATACATTTTGGGCTGTCCCAGATGAAAGATGACCAACCGTGTGGATTTCTGTGGTTGGGTTTCCTAAATGGTGGTCCTACGTTGTATAGTGAGATCATGCATGATCATCTCAGTGTGTTTGCTCTACGTCTCTAAGATGACCTACGTCTACGGACTAGCCAATAAAAATGCAACATGAAAGGGCGTCTTGATCAACGCATGTCGAAAAGATTGTATCCACAAGTTGGACCCACATGAACGCAACCACAAAGTCATAAATACGAGTGGGAAGCTTGGTATTTTCTTTAAGCCCCCGATCTTTACGAGTTGGGGGCGTGTCAGTGAGAAACATGGCATTACATTAGCATTAGCACTGACTTTATTTACAACAAAATAAGCTATTTTTCGGGTCGTTGCCCGTTAATCACGCCTCTTTTGGTCTGATTGGTTGAAAGACGATCCAATTGCGTACAGAGTACTTTGAACTATGCCCACTGATCACGCCTCTTGTGGTCTGATTGGTTGAAGGACTATCCAATTGCGAAGTCATTTGAACTATGCCCATTGATCACGCCCACGCTTGTAGCACTCCTCTCAGAAACTGAAGCCTCCGCGCCTCGATCGCCCCCCCGGTGGTTGGTCCCAGTATAGCTGGCAGCTCAAACTCAAACGCCACCTCTCCATGTATTAGAATGGACGCGAGACAAACTAAAAACAATTGAATTACACTTATATATTGTTATATATACACACAATAATTGTTTCCTAAAAATGGTTATCACAATGATTTCATTTCAAGTGTTTGTTTTTTTTAAACAAGTTTTAGGTAAAGTTAGTTATTTGATGCTATAAAAACGTGTGGTGTGACGTCATGATTGACAGCTGAGATTGACGGCTTCTCTGAGTGAAGTTGTCACTGAGGCACTAACAGACTTTTTTCAGGATTTTTGGGAGGAGATGGAGCTTTAGCTTCTACATTTCCATAACTGTTTATTCCACACCAACATAATGAGTTGTTCTGCATCTGTGAGAGTGTGGGCGGGGTTTTGATAAATCGCGCCTCTACTTCCTGCTCTGTACTGCGCAGACTCGGCCCCAAATCTGCGCAAGATGTCAGCGCCGTGTGCGGCCTCCGAAAGCTTCAACTCTCGTCAGCGGAAGTCAATGAATTCGCAACGTCCATTTTTTTTATGGTCTATGATCACGCCTCTTGTGGTCTGATTGGTTGAAGGACTATCCAATTGCGTACATTGTCATTTGAACTATGCCCGTTGATCACACCTCTTGTGCAGTAGAAAATACAGAGCAGACTCACCCAGACCAATGTTCAATTTTAAAGCTACACTGTGTGATATTTTCCCCCATCTAGCGGTGAAAAGGTATATGACCATCCAGTAAATATTAGTTTCTGTTCCTCCCAATTCCGATTTCGTTTTAACTCCTACGGTGGCCGATTTAGTCCAAGATTAACATGGCTTCCAGTTCGACCTCGTCCATTAGTGTTCCTTCAAGTGATGAGGTTACTTTAGAAAACGATTATAATTTGCAGTTATTTAATTTGTCAGTTAACATGTAGGTTATGACATCTATGTAAAATGAATAATAGTTTTACGTTTTCGTAATTTACCATTTCATTGCTAACATCAGCTATCAGGTTCCCAGACGAATGCAAGCTAATCTTAGTAAAGTAACTTTTATCAGTGCTATCGTTATTCTGTATATTGTACGACATCACTAGCGTAAGGCAAAGCTTACATTGTAGCAGTCTCAAGCAATCCCCCTCTTCACATTCGACACGGTGCCATCGAGTGTTAAAACGCGAAAGGCGAAGCTTGAATTTACGGGTATGTCCCTCTTTGGCTAATGTACTTTCAAGATGGAGGGGCAACATGGCGACCCCCATTCGAACCCCTTACCCGTATGTATTTTCAATGGCATATTATAAACTTACGAGAAAACTTTATTACTTGAAAGAAGTAAATATACATTAATGAGCACATATTTTTGAAAGAACTAAGTGTTTTTAGCTAAGAATAAACTAAAAAAGTTACAGTGTAGCTTTAAGGCCTGTTCACACGGGACGATTTTCGCGTGTGTTTATCGCCGACGTTTAACGCCTCATGACTGTGAGTGCACACTGACGCACAAAACGCCAGGCGTAAAAGCGTAATTAAAAAAAAAAAGCCTCGGGTTTGTTTTTTTATTTTGACGCGGCGTGTTAAAAACTGGCCGACCAATGAGATCAGGGCTTTTGTTCACGTGCCTGGAGCTGCTGAAGTGACAGTAAAATACCACTTGGTGGCACTCAAGCACAAAACGGTCTTGCCGAGCACACACTGATACGACGAAGAGGAAGTAGACAAAGAAGATGAGCTGCTAATGCTGCTTGCCAGTTAGCAAAAGTGTGTGAATGGTTTCGGCAAGCACGTAAATACCGACTCTTCTTCTTCTTCTGTGTGACAAGCGAGTGTCAGAAGCGTAAAGTGCCGCAGCACCACCCTGTGTACCGGGAGCGCCATCATCTACTGAATGTGCACGGTCACTCGACGCATCGCCAGTGAAAATCGCTTGGGTGTGAACACAAAGACGAGCCGAAAAACATCATGAAAAACGCATGCGCGATATTCGTCCCGGTGTGTACAGGCCTTTAAATTGAGCTTGGTCTGGTGATAGCCAGACAACTAGTTTCCTGCACAAAATAAGGCATTGTGTAGTCCATTAAAGGGACGGTTCACCCAAAAATGAAAATCGTCATTTACTCACCCTCATTATGCTCCAAACCTGTATAAATGTCTTTCATCTGTTTAACAAACACTATACTTTAAAGAACGTTGGCTATCAAACCGCTGACGGCACACATTGACTTCCCTAGTAGGGAATTCATCTTTTGGTTTTCAACATAGTAAATGATGAATTTGAATTTTTGGGTGAACTATCCCTTTAAGAGAAAGTACGCCGCAATCTTGCTCTATTATTAATTTTATTTTTTTTATTGAAGGAACAGGTAACAAACATAGCATAACCGACTTGGTCGGCATTACTGGGAACGCCCACAAAAACGTCATATTCGCCATAACAAGCCATTAGAATGAAAGCACGTAGACCTTGTTAGACACTTTATCTTTACTCTTTGTAATGATTACGATTGATTTTTGCTTTGTGCAGTCCCGAAAAGGTGCCATGTGGCGTTCTGCACCTCTAGTAAGTTATCTGAAGTTTTAGAGTAAAGATAAAGCGTCAAACAAGGGTACGTGCATTCATTCTAATGGCTTATGGCGAATATGACGTTTTTGTGGGCGTTCCCAGTAATGCTGACCAAGTCTATTATTAATTTTTATATAGAAGGAGGAACAAGTAACAAACATAGCATCCCATACAGTAGTGCACAACAATGTGTGGCATTAATTAGTAGCAGAGGAAATTATATCGTAATATTTTAAACATGTTAATGACTTATTTTTTAATTTAAAAGACGTAAAAGAGTCAAATTCCACTATAAACACCTTAAAGTTTGGATGAATTTACATAGTTTATGTATATAATATTGCCAGCAATATAAATTGATTAACAACGTATTCAAGATCTTTGTTTTCATAATATACAATAATATCCTTTAACGTAAAATTATAATTAATCTGCCAAGTCCCTCGAAAAACGTAATTTTAGATTAAAAAAATAAGCCCTCTCACGTTTACAAAAGGAGTACCTTGAAATTAATGATTTAACAGGGTAGATGGTATGCAAAGTGTTATTATTAACACAATATTTAAATATATAAATAATTTTCCAATTAATATTATCAATAATAAGAGTTCCAAAAAATTATCTAGGTGCCATTTTCTTTTTTTTGAAAAATAGTACAAATGTTTGTTGCAGTTTAATCAATCAATTCAACGCCGAAATTTTAATTTTGGGTTTATCAATATTGTTGAGTATTTGTTTACCACTAGCGCGTGCGGATGATGTCTTATTCTCAAATACTAACTTGCATCGTAGGTGTCGTCTAAAGGCCATCTGGACCTTACCAAACAAATATTTATTGGTAAATAAAATAAAGGAAGTAAGTTTCAAAATCTTACACAGGTACTACCCAGTAAATCATTTTCTTGTTAAATTTAAAAAGGATATTGATCTGAACTGTTCTTTTTGCAATACATTGGCTGAAACGTTGTTTCATTTATTTTGGCATTGCGTTCATGTAAGACAATTTTGGAAAGATTTGTCCAGATTTATAGTTGACAACATTGAGCCCACTTTTTCTTTGTGTTTAGAAAATGTTATATTTGGTTTTTATAATATCCCCTCAAGTAAAAGGAAAGAACACTATATTATAAATTTAATTTTTGCTAAATTCCATATACATAAATGTAAGTACAATAAAACCCAACCTTTGTTTTTGGTTCTTGAAAAAGAAATACAGACATATAATCAATACTATCCTTCATTCCCGCAATAAGAAAGCAATTAAAACTGTTTCTGTTTGTGAATCCTTTGATATTTTTATATAATGTTTAGCCTCCCCCCCGGCTGACTGTTTTGTTTTCCTATTTGTATGTATTGCAGTTCTGACTGTACATTGACTTTGTTTGCTTAAAGTGCAATAAATAAAAAAAAGGGGAAAAAAAAGGTGTCGTCTACATTCATGTCGAGCCCACGTTTATTAGATCCATATCGTACAGTGTGATTTGTAATAATCTTATAGGGTGCGTCTCAATAAGCTCCCTAGTTCAGTAGTCAGGGCACTAATCAGGGATCAGCCCATTGACTTATGTCCTTATCAGTGCCCTGACTACTGAACTAGGGAGCTGATTGAGACGCACCCATAGTATCACGCAGCATGAAAAACAATATTTTTGAACGGTGAGTGGATTCTAGCTTAAACGCCTCTGATTGGCTATTGCGTTCAATAGATTGGCCACTGCGTCTGTGATTGGCTACATTGCTAACCGCTGCAAAAAAACATTGTAAATAGACGCATTTGACGCGTAAACACATACGTTTGCCAATTTTTTTCGCCAATGTTATTACAGTATCATCTGAGGAGCTCTTGCTCGCGTTTGACGGTGCTTTAGTCGTGTTTAAATCACAGCAGAAGTAGAAACTGAAACTAAAGTCTTCTAAACTCACATCCTGCGACACCCAGCAAGAAAACAAGAGCTGATGTTCGCTTTCCTCCCATTTCAAAAAACATGAGGTAAAAAAGCATGCAATTCAATATTCATCACATTTAAAAATGCATTATTTAACCTGACGTGCTGCAGTAAAATCTCAAACTACGTATACAGCGCAAACAAAACAAGAAATCGTAATTAAAACTGGTTTAATATGTAACTATATGTGCAAACCTGCAGGAGGATGACCAGCTTTCAGTGAGTCTCTCGCTTCAGTTTTAGAAAGTTGCACCATTTTCAGTTTTTCTTCACAACAACGACACAAACGCTCTGACTCGAGCCGCCCACGCGCACGCTTTTATACTCGTGAACCTCAGTGACGTCACGGGGGACGCGCGTGCACGAGAAGCGTACGCAGCAGTAATACACGAATGCAAAAACATTTGTTGTGCCAATGAATATAAACCTTATTCAGACTCACAACTGCGCCATGACTGGGAGGGATAGACTTTCATTACATTTTGCATCATTTTCAGCTGTTGTTTTTTTATTCTACTGAAATTTCTGGGACATATATTTTGCAGGGAGATAACTTTATAGTCTGTTATTCAGAAAAAATATTGTTTCACAAGAAAGTAACACAAATAAATACAATATTGTCAAAAAATTATTGACACTGTGCACATTTTGTCAGTGACATGACAAAATGCTTAGTGTACGATAAAATTAAGTAATTAAAAGGGATTTAAGGTAATAAAAAAAGAAATTAGACCAGTAAAAGTTCCAGGTCTATTGTTGTTTTGAAGTTAACTATCTGCAAATATTTTTTTAATATGCACACATTCACTCTTCGTATGTCAATTAAAACAAATTGACTCATGTAAATAATGGAATATTTTCAATATTCTTTCAAATGTTGAGTTGTTTGCATCACTGAATATTACTGTCGGATGCTAAACGTTTATATCGTAAAGCAATTGTCAAATATTGATTGTTTAGCTACTTATGGCCCTGCATTATGTTATGCTAAAAATGATTTAAATGCAACATTTGGACATTACTAAGAATTGTGAAAAGCTTTGAACGTTTCATTTTGGTGAACCACCACTTTAAAAAGTCTGGGGGACTGAAATATTACCCTTATGAGTATACACACTCACCTAAAGGATCATTAGGAACACCATACTAATACTGTGTTTGACCCCCTTTCGCCTTCAGAACTGCCTTAATTCTACGTGGCATTGATTCAACAAGGAGCTGAAAGCATTCTTTAGAAATGTTGGCCCATATTGATAGGATAGCATCTTGCAGTTGATGGAGATTTGTGGGATGCACATCCAGGGCACGAAGCTCCCGTTCCACCACATCCCAAAGATGCTCTATTGGGTTGAGATCTGGTGACTGTGGGGGCCATTTTAGTACAGTGAACTCATTGTCATGTTCAAGAAACCAATTTGAAATGATTTGAGGTTTGTGACATGAGGCATTATCCTGCTGGAAGTAGCCATCAGAGGATGGGGACATGGTGGTCATAAAGGGATGGACATGGTCAGAAACAATGCTCAGGTAGGCCGTGGCATTTAAACGATGCCCAATTGGCACTAAGGGGCCTAAAGTGTGCCAAGAAAACATCCCCCACACCATTACACCACCAGCCTGCACAGTGGTAACAAGGCATGATGGATCCATGTTCTCATTCTGTTTACGCCAAATTCTGGCTCTACCATCTGAATGTCTCAACAGAAATCCAGACTCATCAGACCAGGCAACATTTTTCCAGTCTTCAACTGTCCAATTTTGGTGAGCTCGTGCAAATTGTAGCCTCTTTTTCCTATTTGTAGTGGAGATGAGTGGTACCCGGTGGGGTCTTCTGCTGTTGTAGCCCATCCGCCTCAAGGTTGTGCGTGTTGTGGCTTCACAAATGCTTTGCTGCATACCTCGGTTGTAACGAGTGGTTATTTCAGTCAAAGTTGCTCTTCTATCAGCTTGAATCAGTCGGCCCATTCTCCTCTGACCTCTAGCATCAACAAGGCATTTTGGCCCACAGGACTGCCGCATACTGGATGTGTTTCCCTTTTCACACCATTCTTTGTAAACCCTAGAAATGGTTGTGCGTGAAAATCCCAGTAACTGAGCAGATTGTGAAATACTCAGACCGGCCCGTCTGGCACCAACAACCATGCCACGCTCAAAATTGCTTAAATCACCTTTCTTTCCCATTCCGACATTCAGTTTGGAGTTCAGGAGATTGTCTTGACCAGGACCACACCCCTAAATGCATTGAAGCAACTGCCATGTGATTGGTTGATTAGATAATTGCATTAATGAGAAATTGAACAGGTGTTCCTAATAATCCTTTAGGTGAGTGTATAAATATATATAATACTATTCTTATATTTCTGCTATAGAAACATATGGTAAATGTAGTATGAGTAGTATAAAAATAAGCCAACTGTGGGTTATTTTAACCATAGACTGTAAAAACATATGGACGTAGTGTCCGTGACGTCACCCATATGATTCTGAAGAGCAGTTTTTAAGAGTAAAGTAGGGTCGAGCTGGCCGTCGCCATCTTGGCAGCGCAACACTCCCGGATAACAGAAAATGGGCAAAGAGGCGGGGCGTGGGCAGGGCTGAGGTGACGCGATGACTAACAGACAGCAGACAAACGGCTATCCACCTGTCACTCAAAGTGGCCACGCCCTTAATTATGCAGAACTTTAAGGCTTTATATAATGTAAACGAATGAGTTATAAATAATCACCCCCTCACAGTCGTCATGAAGGGCAAAATTAGCCGTATAGACCAAAACCACAATTTGTCCCAGACTGTAAACATGTGTTCTTCTGCTGTAAAGTTGGGCATTTTAACATGAGCTCAATGAGATTGTCCATATTTGACCCAAACTTAGAGTGTGTAACTTTCTAGATAATTGTGTGAACATATGTGGGCGTTTTTGTGTATCTTTCTTTTGCTGAATTTGGAACCGCATACTACTCTTACTATTTCTGCCATAGAAACATATCGTAAACGTATGAGTAGTAGTATGCCATTTGATCCTAACCCTGATGCTGGAGCCCAACACTGCACATTTTTGATGGCTGAATCCCAAATCACATCCTCCCCTATACTATAGGCCTATAGGAGGCGAAAAAAACAGTGTGTGACACAAGAAGTATGTCGAGATTCACAGTACTCATAAAAGAGTAGGCAAAAGTACCCGGATGAGCTACTTCTTCCGGCAAGATTCTGGAGTGTACAGTGTATATTTTGAAGGGTCAAGGTCAACATCACCTGTCTCTTCATCAGACACATATCCTTCAAGAATGGTTTTATGATCAATATTGAAAATAAGAATCAATGATAATCAAGTTATAACCATTTTCTACATTTGATAAATCAGTTAATCTATAACCTCTCTATATTTAATGAGTGATTTTAGTATTATATTTGCTGTGTGCTTTTGGATCCACATTCTTTAGGTGCAGCTCTGATGTCTGCGTCAAGGCGAGCTGACAGGCGAATGTCCTTGGAGTGTGAAACACTCTGGGAGTGAAGAGGCCTCTCTGCATGTGTTGAGCTATATGTCATCCTAAAGTGACCTTATGTCTACATAGGTTACCGGTCTACGTGACTTTTTGGGGACTCTTTTATGCCTTTCTTACTAAAACGAATAAATTCACTTCTGTACTAAGATGATATATCAGCATGTGCCTTGTTGATAGTTAGTTAAGATGTTCTCAACCTTGAGGAAACTGTTATTCTCTGGAGCTTTTGTGTATGTGCGTTGCATGATCTGTGCAGATTCAGTGTTGGAGATGGACTTTTCTGCAGACGATGCCAGACCTGGAGACGCCATTTGTGATCTAAATCTAGGACTGGGCGACAACTAGTCTACGCATTTTTAGTGATATGTGCTCCTATCTGTCTAGGTGTGGAAAGTTGCTTACATTGCATGTTGTTAGAACCAATCAGAATCATCCCACATGATAGTAATGACGTGGTTAGACCTTGAAAACAGTATAACTGTTCAGAAATTGTATGTATGTTAGGCGGAGGCGGGGAGTCTCCTTGTGAGACTTGAAGCTGCTTCTGCTGATGAAACTGCAAACTATTCTTCAGTAAATTTTTCTTTAATTAATCTAACTCCTGACTCTTGGTCTTCATTTTTCACTATTGGTCCTGGGTCCTAAGCTGTTACCCTAACAATTTTGTGTGCCATTATGGCTTTGATTTGCCAGCAGTTTTTGAGTTCAACATGTTTTAATAAATATATATTTTAAATAATGTGTTTTACTTCAACAAAAATCGGCGAAGGGTCTTTAAAATGAGACCAAATGTAAGCCATGTGCTCCAAAGCTTCACATTATTATTACTTTTTTTTAAATTGATGCACAAGGTTTACATATTTTAACTTAGATTTAGTTTTTTTAAAAACTGCGTATGATTAATTTTCTAAATACCTCACATCATTAGACACATATCAAACAAATAATTTTTCTTGTTCAGATTTAAACACCTTTTATTCTCAACCATAACAGACAAAAGGGAACACAAAACTTGCATTATCTACTGCTCATGTGTCCCTCACAACAATTTATTAACTATTTTCATGGTTCTGAAATTAAAAATAGATAATATTAGACGATATTACCAGTTTTTAAAATCACATCATTGCCAACTGCAGGGTATATCATAATATAGGGCAGAGGCAAGTTTGAGCAAGAAGTGCTCAGAGATAAACTGAACAAACAAGTACGGTCAGTTTTATTATGAACAGTGTGTTGATCAGAGGAGCTCAGATCGTGCTTTATGAAAACAGATATATTTACCAGCGAGTTTTATGAGTAACATCACTGTAACACACGGCCTACACACTTTAAAATCAGCATAATTTCATATTTGATCATTTCCTCATACAGATGAACCAAACTTAAGTTAAATACTCAAGGGTGATTGCAAATTGAACATTTAAGTACATGTTATTTATTTTATCTGAGAACTTAGGCATCATCACATATGCCGACTCAATGATCAACACGGTTCAGTTATTAGCCTATAATAGTGAAGATTGTGTCAGGTGACTCGCATGTCTTCAAAGTCTGAGAACTGCTGTTGTGTTTGGCTGCCCTTCACATCAGTGCTCTCATGTGAGGAATGTCTATCCCAGATAGAGAACCAGATGCTGAAACAACTCTGGGACCATTTTTGTGATTTCCACCTGGATTTGGCCTACCCAAATTGAAAAGCTTCCCATACCCACACATTGTCTCTAAATACACATTTTGGTGTCATTTTACAGGAAACCCTTTGAAGTGACATAAACCACTGCTAAAAGTTATAAACATTTAAGTATGTGTTGTCTGAGCTGTAATAAACACCCCCCAAAAAAGTGGTGATTTTTTTTTTTCGGTTATAAATTCAGTTTTGAAAGTGTTCTAGCACCCTGCAGACAGTTTGGAAACACTGGAAAAAAGAATTTTGTCTGGATCATGTATGCAAAATTTATTCAAATGAATCTGAAGTGAGGACAATAGTTCTTTTCAGCTCTTCTGCATTGTTGGGTCTGGCATATCGGATCTTCCTCTTCACAATATGGGGTTAAGGTCAGGCGAGTTTGCTGGCCAATTAAGAACAGGGATACCATGGTCCTTAAACCAGGTACTGGTTGCTTTGGCACTGTGTGCAGGTGCCAAGTCCTGTTGGAAAATGAAATCTGCATCTCCATAAAGTTGGTCAGCAGCAGGAAACATGAAGTGCTCTAAAACTTCCTGGTATACGGCTGGACCTCAGAAAACACAGCGGACCAACACCAGCAGATGACATGGCACCCCAAACCATCACTGACTGTGGAAACTTTACACTGGACCTCAAGCAACATGGATTGTGTGCCTCTCCTCTCTTCCTCCAGACTCTGGGACCCTGATTTCCAAAGGAAATGCAAAATTTACTTTCATCAGAGAACATAACTTTGAACCACTTTTTTCCCTTTTTGTCTTTGGCACAGGCGAGACGCTTCTGACGCTGTCTGTTGTTCAAGAGTGGCTTGACACAAGGAGTGCGACAGCTGAAACCCATGTCTTGCATGCGTCTGTGCGTAGTGGCTCTTGAAGCACTGACTCCAGCTCCAGTCCACTCTTTGTGAATCTCCCCCATATTTTTGAATGGGTTTTGTTTCACAATCATCTCCAGGGTGCGGTTATCCCTATTGCTTGTACACTTTTTTCTACCACATCTTTTCCTTCCCTTCGCGTCTCTATTAATGTGCTTGGACACAGAGCTCTGTGAACAGCCAGCCTCTTTTGCAATGACCTTTTGTGTCTTGCCCTCCTTGTGCAAGGTGTCAATTGTCGTCTTTTGGACAACTGTCAGGTCAGCAGTCTTCCCCATGATTGTGTAAACTACAGAACTAGACTGAGAGACCATTAAAGGCCTTTGCAGGTGTTTTGAGTTAATTAGCTGATGAGAGTGTGGCACCAGGTGTCTTCAATATTGAACCTTTTCACAATATTCTAATTTTCTGAGATACTGAATTTGGGATTTTCCTTAGTTTTCAGTTATAATCATCAAAATTAAAAGAAATAAACGTTTTAAATATATCAGTCTGTGTGTAATGAATGAATATAATATACAAGTTTCACTTTTTGAATGGAATTAGTGAAATAAATCAACTTTTTGATGATATTCTAATTAAATGACCAGCACCTGTACATGTATACATTTTAGATATTACAACAATAAATGTAGTATTGCATACACCAATTATTTATATTATAATATAATTATTTATCACCCTGTTTTTAAACATTTTCTTACATTTACAAAATAAATTACACTGTTTAAATTCCATCTCAAAATTATTCCATAGATTAACCCCTTTGACAGATACACATCTATTTTTTATATTAGTTCTTGTCCTTACTTTGTTAAACATATGAATTCCTCTGAGTTTATACTGACTTTCTCTTATTTCAAACAGCCTCTGAACACAATTTGGAAGTAAATTATTATGTACTTTATACATTGTTTGTGCAGTATAGAAATCAATTAAGTCAAAAAATGTTAAAGCTTGTAAATGAATAAATAATTTATTTGTTGGTTCGTAATAGTCAACGTGTTTTATAATTCTTATTGCTCTTTTTTTGTAATATATATAGTGGATTTAAATTAGGTTTTGTATGTGTGGCCCCACACCTCCACACAATAAGTCATGTATGGAACTATGAGCGCACAATACAAAATATAGTGAGCTTTCATTCAAAATGTTTTAATCTATTTAATATTGATGGTGGTATAAATGCAATATCCCAGTGCCATTAAAGGATTAGTTCACTTTTAAATAAACTTTTGCTGATAATTTACTCACCCCCATGCCATCCAAGATGTCCATGTCTTTCTTTCTTCAGTCGAAAAGAAATTAAGGTTTTTGATGAAAACATTCCAGGATTTTTCTTCATATAATGGACTTCAATGGACTCCAAACGGTTCAAGGTCCAAATGACAGTTTCAGTGCAGCTTCAAAGGGCTTTAAACGATACCAGACGATGAATAAGGGTCTTATCTAGAGAAACGATCAGTTTCTGTGAGAAACCGAGCAGTATTTATGCTATTATTTGACCTCTTATCAGACGAACGTGATCATCTCTGAGCTCCGCCATAACTTCCGCTAAGTGAGGTCAAATATGAGCGTGGTCATAGATGTATACGTAGATGCCTCATTAGCGCTTGCACGGATCAGTAGAATGAGGCATCTACGATCGATATATCTATGACCACGATCGGAATTTGACCTCACTTAGCGGAAGTTATGGCGGAGCTCAGAGATGATCACGTTCGTCTGATAAGAAGTAAACTAATAGCATAAATACTGCTCGGTTTCTCACAGAAACTGATCGTTTCGCTAGATAAGACCTTTATTCATCGTCTGGTATC
>CM042243.1:4735881-4840881 GCA_023566225.1 Romanogobio albipinnatus | reverse complement strand
TGTATGTCAGTCTATCTATCTGTATGTCTGTCTGTCTATCTATCTGTATGTCTGTCTGTCTATCTATCTGTATGTCTGTCTGTCTATCTATCTGTATGTCAGTCTATCTATCTGTATGTCAGTCTATCTATCTGTATGTCAGTCTATCTATCTGTATGTCAGTCTATCTATCTGTATGTCAGTCTATCTATCTGTATGTCTGTCTATCTATCTGTATGTCAGTCTATCTATCTGTATGTCAGTCTATCTATCTGTATGTCTGTCTGTCTATCTATCTGTATGTCTGTCTGTCTATCTATCTGTATGTCTGTCTATCTATCTGTATGTCTGTCTGTCTATCTATCTGTATGTCTGTCTATCTATCTGTATGTCAGTCTATCTATCTGTATGTCAGTCTATCTATCTGTATGTCAGTCTATCTATCTGTATGTCTGTCTGTCTATCTATCTGTATGTCTGTCTATCTATCTGTATGTCAGTCTATCTATCTGTATGTCAGTCTATCTATCTGTATGTCTGTCTATCTATCTGTATGTCAGTCTATCTATCTGTATGTCAGTCTATCTATCTGTATGTCAGTCTATCTATCTGTATGTCTGTCTATCTATCTGTATGTCAGTCTATCTATCTGTATGTCAGTCTATCTATCTGTATGTCAGTCTATCTATCTGTATGTCAGTCTATCTATCTGTATGTCAGTCTATCTATCTGTATGTCTGTCTGTCTATCTGTATGTCTGTCTGTCTATCTATCTGTATGTCTCTCTATCTATCTGTATGTCTGTCTGTCTATCTATCTGTATGTCTGTCTGTCTATCTATCTGTATGTCTGTCTGTCTATCTATCTGTATGTCTGTCTGTCTATCTATCTATCTGTATGTCAGTCTATCTATCTGTATGTCAGTCTATCTATCTGTATGTCAGTCTATCTATCTGTATGTCTGTCTGTCTATCTATCTGTATGTCTGTCTATCTATCTGTATGTCTGTCTATCTATCTGTATGTCAGTCTATCTATCTGTATGTCAGTCTATCTATCTGTATGTCAGTCTATCTATCTGTATGTCTGTCTATCTATCTGTATGTCAGTCTATCTATCTGTATGTCTGTCTATCTATCTGTATGTCAGTCTATCTATCTGTATGTCAGTCTATCTATCTGTATGTATGTCTGTCTGTCTATCTATCTGTATGTCTGTCTGTCTATCTATCTGTATGTCTGTCTATCTATCTGTATGTCTGTCTATCTATCTGTATGTCAGTCTATCTATCTGTATGTCAGTCTATCTATCTGTATGTCAGTCTATCTATCTGTATGTCTGTCTGTCTATCTATCTGTATGTCTGTCTATCTATCTGTATGTCTATCTATCTGTATGTCTGTCTATCTATCTGTCTGTCTATCTATCTGTATGTCTGTCTATCTATCTGTATGTCTGTCTATCTATCTGTATGTCTGTCTATCTGTATGTCTATCTATCTATCTGTATGTCAGTCTATCTATCTGTATGTCAGTCTATCTATCTGTATGTCTGTCTGTCTATCTATCTGTATGTCTGTCTATCTATCTGTATGTCTGTCTATCTATCTGTATGTCTGTCTATCTATCTGTATGTCTGTCTATCTATCTGTATGTCTATCTATCTGTATGTATGTCTATCTATCTGTATGTCTGTCTATCTATCTGTATGTCTGTCTATCTATCTGTATGTCTGTCTATCTATCTGTATGTCTGTCTATCTATCTGTATGTCTATCTATCTGTATGTCTATCTATATGTATGTCTGTCTATATGTATGTCTGTCTATCTATCTGTATGTCTGTCTATCTGTCTGTCTATCTGTATGTCTGTCTGTCTATCTATCTGTATGTCTGTCTATCTATCTGTATGTCTGTCTGTCTATCTATATGTCTGTCTGTCTATCTATCTGTATGTCTGTCTATCTATCTGTATGTCTGTCTATTAATCTGTATGTCTGTCTATCTATCTATCTGTATGTCTGTCTATCTGTCTGTCTGTATGTCTGTCTATCTGTATGTCTGTCTGTCTATCTATCTGTATGTCTGTCTGTCTATCTGTCTGTCTGTATGTCTGTCTATCTGTATGTCTGTCTGTCTATCTATCTGTATGTCTGTCTATCTATCTGTATGTCTGTCTATTAATCTGTATGTCTGTCTATCTATCTGTATGTCTGTCTGTCTATCTGTATGTATGTCTGTCTATCTATCTGTATGTCTGTCTATTAATCTGTATGTCTGTCTATCTATCTGTATGTCTGTCTATCTATCTGTATGTCTGTCTATTAATCTGTATGTCTGTCTGTCTATCTATATGTATGGCTGTCTATCTATCTGTATGTCTATCTATCTGTATGTCTGTCTATCTATCTGTATGTCTGTCTATCTATCTGTATGTCTGTCTATCTATCTGTATGTCTGTCTATCTATCTGTATGTCTATCTATCTATCTGTATGTCTGTCTATCTATCTGTATGTCTATCTATCTGTATGTCTATCTATCTGTATGTCTATCTATATGTATGTCTGTCTATATGTATGTCTGTCTATCTATCTGTATGTCTGTCTATCTGTCTGTCTGTCTATCTGTATGTCTGTCTGTCTATCTATCTGTATGTCTGTCTATCTATCTGTATGTCTGTCTGTCTATCTATATGTATGTCTGTCTATCTATCTGTATGTCTGTCTATTAATCTGTATGTCTGTCTATCTATCTGTATGTCTGTCTGTCTATCTGTATGTATGTCTGTCTATCTATCTGTATGTCTGTCTATTAATCTGTATGTCTGTCTATCTATCTGTATGTCTGTCTATCTATCTGTATGTCTGTCTATTAATCTGTATGTCTGTCTGTCTATCTATATGTATGGCTGTCTATCTATCTGTATGTCTATCTATCTGTATGTCTGTCTATCTATCTGTATGTCTGTCTATTAATCTGTATGTCAGTCTATCTATCTGTATGTCTGTCTGTCTATCTATATGTATGGCTGTCTATCTATCTGTATGTTTATCTATCTGTACAGGGAGTGCAGAATTATTAGGCAAGTTGTATTTTTGAGGATTAATTTTACAACATTAATAATTAAACAACAACCATGTTCTCAATGAACACAAAAAACTCATTAATATCAAAGCTGAATATTTTTGGAAGTGTTTTTTAGTTTTAGCTATTTTAGGGGGATATCTGTGTGTGCAGGTGACTATTACTGTGCATAATTATTAGGCAACTTAACAAAAAACAAATTTATACCCATTTCAATTATTTATTTTTACCAGTGAAACCAATATAACATCTCAACATTCACAAATATACATTTCTGACATTCAAAAACCAAACAAAAACAAATCAGTGACCAATATAGCCACCTTTCTTTGCAAGGACACTCAAAAGCCTGCCATCCATGGATTCTGTCAGTGTTTTGATCTGTTCACCATCAACATTGCGTGCAGCAGCAACCACAGCCTCCCAGACACTGTTCAGAGAGGTGTACTGTTTTCCCTCCTTGTAAATCGCACATTTGATGATGGACCACAGGTTCTCAATGGGGTTCAGATCAGGTGAACAAGGAGGCCATATCATTAGATTTTCTTCTTTTATACCCTTTCTTGCCAGCCACGCTGTGGAGTACTTGGACGCGTGTGATGGAGCATTGTCCTGCATGAAAATCATGTTTTTCTGGAAGGATGCAGACTTCTTCCTGTACCACTGCTTGAAGAAGGTGTCTTCCAGAAACTGGCAGTAGGACTGGGAGTTGAGCTTGACTCCATCCTCAACCCGAAAAGGCCCCACAAGCTCATCTTTGATGATACCAGCCCAAACCAGTACTCCACCTCCACCTTGCTGGCGTCTGAGTCGGACTGGAGCTCTCTGCCCTTTACCAATCCAGCCACGGGCCCATCCATCTGGCCCATCAAGACTCACTATCATTTCATCAGTCCATAATACCTTAGAAAAATCAGTCTTGAGATATTTCTTGGCCCAGTCTTGACGTTTCAGCTTGTGTGTCTTGTTCAGTGGTGGTCGACTTTCTGCCTTTCTTACCTTGGCCATGTCTCTGAGTATTGCACACCTTGTGCTTTTGGGCACTCCAGTGATGTTGCAGCTCTGAAATATGGCCAAACTGGTGGCAAGTGGCATCTTGGCAGCTGCACGCTTGACTTTTCTCAGTTCACGGGCAGTTATTTTGCGCCTTGGTTTTTCCACACGCTTCTTGCGACCCTGTTGACTATTTTGAATGAAACGCTTGATTGTTCGATGATCACGCTTCAGAAGCTTGGCTATTTTAAGACTGCTGCATTCCTCTGCAATATATCTCACTATTTTTGACTTTTCTGAGCCTGTCAAGTCCTTCTTTTGACCCATTTTGCCAAAGGAAAGGAAGTTGCCTAATAATTATGCACACCTGATATAGGGTGTTGATGTCATTAGACCACACCCCTTCTCATTACAGAGATGCACATCACCTAATATGCTTAATTGGTAGTAGGCTTTCCAGTAGGCTATGTATGGCTGTCTATCTATCTGTATGTCTGTCTGTCTATCTGTATGTCTGTCTATCTATCTGTCTGTCTGTCTATCTATCTATCTGTATGTCTGTCTATCTATCTGTATGTCTGTCTGTCTATCTGTATGTCTGTCTGTCTACCTATCTGTATGTCTGTCTATCTATCTGTATGTCTGTCTATCTATCTGTATGTCTGTCTGTCTATCTATCTGTATGTCTGTCTGTCTATCTATCTGTATGTCTGTCTATCTATCTGTATGTCTGTCTATCTATATGTATGGCTGTCTATCTATCTGTATGTATATCTATCTGTATGTCTGTCTGTCTGTCTATCTATCTGTCTGTCTGTCTGTCTATCTATCTATATGTATGTCTGTCTATCTATATGTCTGTCTATCTATCTATCTGTATGTCTGTCTATCTATCTATATGTCTGTCTATCTATATGTCTGTCTGTCTATCTATCTATATGTCAGTCTATCTATCTATCTATCTGTATGTCTGTCTGTCTATCTATATGTATGTCTGTCTGTATGTCTATCTATCTGTATGTCTGTCTATCTATCTGTATGTCAGTCTATCTATCTATCTGTATGTCTATCTATATGTATGTCTGTCTGTCTATCTATCTGTATGTCTGTCTATCTATCTGTATGTCTGTCTGTCTATCTGTATGTCTGTCTATCTATCTATATGTCTGTCTATCTATCTATCTGTATGTCTGTCTGTCTATCTATATGTATGTCTGTCTGTATGTCTATCTATCTGTATGTCTGTCTATCTATCTGTATGCCTGTCTATCTATCTGTATGTCTGTCTATCTATATGTCTGTCTATCTATCTATCTGTATGTCTATCTATCTATATGTCTGTCTATCTATCTGTATGTCTGTCTATCTATCTGTATGTCTGTCTGTCTATCTATATGTATGTCTGTCTATCTATCTGTATGTCTGTCTATCTATATGTATGGCTGTCTATCTATATGTATGTCTGTCTGTATGTCTATCTATCTGTATGTCTGTCTATCTATCTGTATGTCTGTCTGTCTATCTATATGTATGTCTGTCTGTATGTCTATCTATCTGTATGTCTGTCTATCTATCTGTATGTCTGTCTATCTATCTGTATGTCTGTCTATCTATATGTCTGTCTATCTATCTATCTGTATGTCTATCTATCTATATGTCTGTCTATCTATCTGTATGTCTGTCTATCTATCTGTATGTCTGTCTGTCTATCTATATGTATGTCTGTCTATCTATCTATATGTCTGTCTATCTATCTATCTGTATGTCTGTCTGTCTATCTATATGTATGTCTGTCTGTATGTCTATCTATCTGTATGTCTGTCTATCTATCTGTATGTCTGTCTATCTATCTGTATGTCTGTCTATCTATATGTCTGTCTATCTATCTATCTGTATGTCTATCTATCTATATGTCTGTCTATCTATCTGTATGTCTGTCTATCTATCTGTATGTCTGTCTGTCTATCTATATGTATGTCTGTCTATCTATCTGTATGTCTGTCTATCTATATGTATGGCTGTCTATCTATCTATCTGTATGTCTATCTATCTATATGTCTGTCTATCTATCTGTATGTCTGTCTATCTATCTGTATGTCTGTCTGTCTATCTATATGTATGTCTGTCTATCTATCTGTATGTCTGTCTATCTATCTGTATGTCTGTCTATCTATCTGTATGTCTGTCTGTCTATCTATATGTCTGTCTATCTATCTATCTGTATGTCTGTCTGTCTATCTATATGTATGTCTGTCTGTATGTCTATCTATCTGTATGTCTGTCTATCTATCTGTATGTCTGTCTATCTATCTGTATGTCTGTCTATCTATATGTCTGTCTATCTATCTATCTGTATGTCTATCTATCTATATGTCTGTCTATCTATCTGTATGTCTGTCTATCTATCTGTATGTCTGTCTGTCTATCTATATGTATGTCTGTCTATCTATCTGTATGTCTGTCTATCTATATGTATGGCTGTCTATCTATCTATCTGTATGTCTATCTATCTATATGTCTGTCTATCTATCTGTATGTCTGTCTATCTATCTGTATGTCTGTCTGTCTATCTATATGTATGTCTGTCTATCTATCTGTATGTCTGTCTATCTATCTGTATGTCTGTCTATCTATCTGTATGTCTGTCTGTCTATCTATATGTATGTCTGTCTATCTATCTGTATGTCTGTCTATCTATCTGTATGTCTGTCTATCTATCTGTATGGCTGTCTATCTATCTATCTGTATGTCTGTCTATCTATCTGTATGTCTGTCTATCTATATGTATGTCTATCTATCTATCTGTATGTCTGTCAGTCTATCTATCTGTATGTCTGTCTGTCTATCTATCTGTATGTCTGTCTATCGATATGTATGTCTGTCTATCTATATGTATGGTTGTCTATCTATCTGTATGTCTGTCTATCTATATGTATGGCTGTCTATCTATCTGTATGTCTGTCTGTCTATCTATCTGTATGTCTGTCTATCTATCTGTATGTCTGTCTGTCTATCTATCTATCTGTATGTCTGTCTATCTATCTGTATGTCTGTCTATCTATCTATATGTCTGTCTATCTATATGTCTGTCTGTCTATCTATCTGTATGTCTGTCTATCTATCTATCTATCTGTATGTCTGTCTGTCTATCTATCTATCTATATGTCTGTCTGTCTGTCTATCTATCTGTATGTCTGTCTATCTATCTATATGTCTGTCTGTCTATCTATCTATCTGTATTTCTGTCTATCTATCTATCTGTATGTCTGTCTGTCTATCTATCTATCTGTATTTCTGTCTGTCTATCTATCTATCTGTATTTCTGTCTGTCTATCTATCTGTCGGTCGATCACTTAAAAATATTACTATAATTGAATTACCAAACATAAGCATTTATATAATTTATTTAAGAAAGATGCACAAGCACACAATCAATACTTTTGACAAAAAGTAAAGTTAGTTAGGTTTGAAATATGAACATTACATTACTTCTGTTCACTTCACACATACTTTAGGGCCACCGTTTTCTGTCTCACTGCTGTCAGTCGGTCGGTCTGTAGGGGTTCTTGACAGAGTTGCATCTTTAAGTGGCGTTTGAGTTTTCAGTCTTGCAGTAGTTGTTGTGATCTGGTGTTTTGTGTGTCTGTCAGTGGTTGATGTGTACCAGCAGTGGTGCGGACCCTGCCGCGCCGTCGTCAGTCTCTTTAGAAAGATCAAGAATGAGCTGGGAGACGAGCTGCTGCATTTTGCCACAGTAAGATAAGCCGCTCTGAAGATTAGATTGCCCACAAACAATCATTCTAAATGTCGACATTTCTGTCACACTGTCTTATCATCCCTGCAGGCTGAGGCTGATGGGATTGAAGCTCTGGAGAAGTACAGAGGAAAGTGTGAGCCCACCTTTCTGTTTTATGCGGTGGGTCTGAAACTGTACATCTGTCTCAGTGTTTCCAAATCCTTGCAAATTCTTACTGCTCTTAAAATTAAGTTAACATGACCAAATAATTACATGGATGTATGGATAGATGCAAGTGGACACATGCAAGCGAAGTTTCATCCCAAAATGAATGAAAGAACACCATGTAATTGTGCATATTTACAAAGATTCTGCTTTTAGGAACAAAGTTTGTTTTTTAAACATTTTTTAATTCAGCAAATTATACTATAATCTCATTACTGTAATGTGATAAAACTAACAAATATATATATATATATATCACTTAAACTGTAACTGTTGTTAATTAATGCTGATATAAATAAAAAATACTGCAGTGCAGTAAAGAGAGTCAAAACATCCAGATACATAACAAAAACTAGCATTTTGGAGGAAATTGTGCTTAAAGGGTTAGTTCACCCAAAAATGTAAATTAATTCCTGACCCTCATGTTGTTCCAAACCTGTAAGACTTTCATTCATCTTTGGATCACAAACGAAGATCTTTTTGATGAAATCTGAGTGACTTCTGTCCCTCCATTGACAGCTACGCAACTACCACTGACGCTTCAAAAAGTTCATAAAGAGATCATAAAACTAATCCATATGAATCAAGCGGATTTAGTCCAAATTTTGTGAAGAGACTCGATCGCTTTATATGATGAACAGATTTAATTTAGGCTTCTGATCATATATAAACACTGATCAGCGAACATAAACTGAAGCTCAAAAGAACATGCTTGACTTGAGAGAACAAACCTCATCGCTGAAGCTCAAACGTGATGTGGGACACGAGAATGAACCTCATTGGTTCTCGCTGAAGCTCAAACGTGATGCGTAACACAAGAATGAACCTCATTGGTTCTCGCAGAAGCTCAAACGTGATGCGTAACACGAGAATGAACCTTATTGGTTCTCGCTGAAGTTCAAACGTGATGCGTAACACGAGAATGAACCTCATTGGTTCTCGCTGAAGCTCAAACGTGATGCGTGACACGAGAATGAACCTCATTGGTTCTCGCAGAAGCTCAAACGTGATGCGTGACACGAGAACGAAACTCATTGGTTCTCGCAGAAGCTCAAACGTGATGCGTAACACGAGAATGAACCTCATTGGTTCTCGCTGAAGCTCAAAGGTGATGCTGTGGATTTTTTTTAATCTCTTTATGATCTTTTTGAAGTGTCAAAGTGTAGCTGTCAAAGGAGGGTTAGTAAATGACAGAATTGTTTTAAATTTTGGGTGAACTAATCCTTTATTCGTCATGAAAATAATGCATACAATGCAAAAAATGGTCCTAAAACAGGCTTAAATTTCATATATTTGATGTTGTGAAAAGTGCCATGGACATGTTCCTGTGAGATGCACTCAAATATCATGTTTTTAGGGTGGGCAGCTCGTGTCAGTTCTGCGGGGGCCGAACGCTCCTCTCCTGCAGAGGATGATACAGGAAGAGCTGAGCAAAGAGAAGAGCGTCCTAGAACACAGGGCAGAACGCAGTGAGGTGAGCTACTTCACACACACATGCTGTCATTACTGTGAAAAAAAGAATTGATGCAGTCCAATATGAGGTATAATATGCATCACAGAAACTACTGCCTGCTGAATAATGCATTCATATTATGCATATTATATAATAAGGTTTATAGGAAAAAACACATTTTAATTCAACTATAAAACTATAATATATATATCCCTAGGATTGTTGGTGTAAGTGGACAGAAAAACACATCATCAAAATGTAACCATTTAAAAAAAAAATTAGATTAATGTCACGAAAGAGATGACATTTGGGTTTCACGTGTCACTCCAGGTGAAAGATGAAGGGCTAACTGAAGAAGAGATGAATGATGACATTGAGGATCACCCACATGATGAAGATGTGACTGGTAATGATCTTTCCTTCATTGTGCTTAATTGTAGTTTGTCCAGTTTGCTGAATTTCCCTGCGCTGGTTTTGTGTTTTTAGTTCCTGCTAATAAGTCTTACACAGTGGCAATAATAAAGCCGGATGTGGTGGCACACGGCAAAGCAGAGGAGATTATTATGAAGGTAAGAGCTCCGTTTAAAGCTGAAATATGTTACATTTTTGCAATAAAATATGTCCAGTGTTATATATTTTGCTCAGTTGAGTACTTACAATATCCCAAATGTTTCCAACTATTTGTAAATCGTGAGGAAATTGCTATTTTACCCGAGGAACCGGGGCGTGTGAGGGAGTGGCCTGTCGATGACATCATATCCGCGTTCTCCTCGGTTTCTGGTTTTATTCTGCAGAAACGCTTTACTCTCACTGCAGTGTGAACAAGTGTCATAGCAGCCGCCCAGAGAACGCACAGAGTAATGTCATCACATCACTAACACACTCAGATGTGTCTAATATGATCATCAGAGCTGCGTTACCTCACACTCATGAGCGGAGGAGAGGAAGTGGCGCCGGCGACTGTGGCATAATAAAAGTCCCGCTGCTCGTGAGGCGTGTGTTGCGTTCATCTCATTAACAATCGCTCCAGCGGTTCCTCAGCTCCACAACACTCGCTCCTGCTCTGCTTCAGACTACAGGAACGTTAATAATCACATCAACATGATTTCTGCCCGAGTCCTGTCCCGATTCTTTCCCACCGGCTGTGAGGTGAAGACCACATGTCCCAAGATCCTGCGCTCAAACGTGCCGTCATCAAAGCCTTTGTTTTGAATAGGCGACCTCAAGCGGACGGAAAAGTTACATAGTGCACCTTTAAGGGACAGTAATTAATTAATGGCCATCATGTTGTTCCAAACCTGTATTTTTGAGGAAATTACAACAGATTTTTTATATTTCTTTAAATGGATAGTTCACCCTAAATGTTAAGTCATCATTTACTCACCCTGGTGTTGTTGTAATGCCGTATGCCCTTCTTTCTTTTATTGAGCACAAAAGGAGAAATTTAAAGGAACACGCCACTGTTTTTCCAGCTCCCCTAAAGTTAAACAGTTGAGCTTTGCCGGTTTCGAATCCATTCAGCCGATCTCCGGGTCTGGCAGTAGCACTTGTAGCATAGCTTAGCATAGATCATTGAATCTGATTAGACCGTTAGCATCTCGTCAAAAAAAATGACCAAAGTTTTGATATTTTTCCTATTTAAAACTTGACTCTTCTGTAGTTACTTCGTGTAGTAATGGTGCGTTCACACCAGACGCAAATTAAGCGTTAAGCGCGAGTGATTTACATGTTAAGACATTCTGCGGTGCGAATTGAGCGTTTCGGGCGTGTGACAAAAATCAGAAAAATCTTAACTTTGGCGGATATTCACGCCGCGTTAACCAATCAGGAGCTTGCTCTAGTAGTGACAACAATGAGGACAAAATCATATGTGGACCCGGAGCTGTACGATACATCTTCATACTTTATAGAAACAGGAATAAAAAGGATCTTGCTTGGAAGAAAGTGAGTGAGGAGGTCAGACAATCTGGTAAGTTGCAAAAAATGCTCTTTATTCAATTTGAGCTATACATCGGGTGATATCAGGGTGATTGGGACACTTTTTGCCATTGAGATGACTTGGAAAAAGTGTCCCAATCACCCTGAATTCACCCTATTGAGACTACAAGCAAGTTAAAGCCGGCAAATTGAGCTTATTCGCCGTATTTTAAAACAATCCATGTCAGCCATTTCACAACGAGACGAGCCGCCTGGCAGAAGCCCCTCCCATGACGCGAAGTCGCGTCTCTGTTGTGGAGTGGGTCTCCAAACTCGCTGTCCTGCAGAGTTTAGCTCCAACCCCAAATAAAAACACCTGAAGGTGTGTTTATTTTGGGTTGGAGCTAAGCTCTGCAGGACAGCGGCCCTTCAGGACTGAGTTTGGAGACCCCTGATCTATGCTAAGCTATGCTAAAAGTTCTACTGCCAGACCTGGAGATCGGCTGAATGGATTCGAAAATGGTGAAACTCTAGGGGAGCTGAAAAAAGAACCTATTTTCAAAAAAAGTGGTGTTCCTTTAAAAAAAATGTCCCACTCACACTCGTCCATAATGGCAGTGTATAGTAATCAGCATCAAGCTTTAAAAAAAGACGCATATATTCCAAGAGTTCTGGGGTTTATGATAGGGTTTGGTGAAAAACAAACTAAAATGTAATGTATTTAATGGAAATCCTGACCTTGGCCGTTGGTCTTCTGTGCTCGAGAGACTCTGTTAGCGCCGCAGTTTACTCCGACTCACTCAGAAAAACACACAAGTTGTGAGAAATGAAGATGAATAAAAACGCAAAATGAAATACAAACTATGCACCTTCTTCTCTGAGGTGAATATTTTACTTGTGATCATCGACACAAGAAGTCATTGCATTCACATCTGTCAACTGTCACTCTCACAGTTCTGGGGCCCGTTCTTCGTGCCTCGCTAACTCAGTTAGCTGGATTTGATTGTTGATGATTTGGCATGATCTTGGATTGTTTGGTTCTTCGATGCTCATCCTGGACTTGCTGTCATAGCAACAGGTCCAGAAGCTTAAACCTGCTCAAGAGCGGCTTATTTCATGGAAACAGGATTAGATCGCATCTTGAGGTGATGCTTAAAATCTGTCCCAGCCACTGCTACTTTATTACAAGAGTTCATTACTGAACCAGGGGCAATAATAATCATTTTAAATAATAATAATATACAAATTTTATATTGTATATGTATATGAGAATGTATTTAATATTATAATGTTGTGTATAATACTATAGACACAGCCACTTGATTGAGCGATTTATTTGTGATGGAATAATTACTTTATAATTTTATTGGAAGTTTGCACACATGTTGTACAGTTAATCTGAGCCGTGCATTCATTTAAGTGATGACGGATATTATGGGATGGCTTGATGCAGCAGGAGATGCAGAGAATTTGATCTTGACCCTTAAGAAAATTTAATACTGTCACGTTACAAATCTGCTTCAAATTTAATGAAAAATTGAAATAAAAATGTAAAGGGTGTACAAATACTGTATAAAATCGTGAATATAAATAATTGGTAATCATGAAAAAAAAAACATTTATCATTGATCTATTATAACTTTTATGTTAGTTTGGTCGTTTAGCTGTTTCCTTATAAAGGTCCAGATATTCGTGGGGGGTTTTTTGTGTAATTTGTCAAGTTTTTTGCCAGGTGGCTTTTTTAATTACATGATGTCATTACGTTGCTCTCTTGACGCCAGCCAATCGCTGCATTGCTGATCATGGTTTCGAGTATCGATGCATATGCCCTCTTCAGGGAAAACAAGAACGCGCAGTGATCTTAGATCATTTAATCCAGATATTTAAATCCAATCCGCAAATTCGTTTGAAGAACCAAATTAGCCAGACATCAGTTATCATGATTAAAAGATCTGGGATCTGTCAAATCATCTCAGATGTATTAAGCGAGGTACGAAGAACGGACCCCAGGCCTGGAGATATTTAACTCAGTGAAAAAAGTACACAGAAATTGGGGATTCTAGGAGTTGTATTACATGTCGCGTTTTTATTCATCTTGATTTCTCACAATTAGTGTGTTTTTCTGGGCGAGTCAGAGTGAACTGCGGCGCTTACAGAGTCTCACGATCACACAGTCGAGCATAGAAGAACAAAGTCAGGATTTTCATTAAATAATGCATTCAATTTCAACTTGTTTTTCACCAAACCCCATCACAAACCCCCAGAACACTTGGAATATACGACATGCGTTTCATGGGTTCATTCTGTGATACATTTGCATCTTTTTTAAAGCTTGATGCTGGTCGCTATTCACCGCCATTATATGGACAAGTGCAAGCCAGACATTTTTTTTAAACTCTTTTTTGTGGTCCATAAAAGCATACGGCATACAGCATTACAACACCACCAAGGTGAGTAAATGATGACTTCTTTTTCATCCCTTTAAATTGCTTATATTGATGCGATATTATCCCTTTTCTACACAGATAAAAACATATTTCTGAATGCATATTATATGATTTTGTTTCTAGATTCAGGATGCAGGTTTTGTGGTTTTAGCCCACGAGGAGAGAACGCTGAGTGAAGCAGAAGCTGAAGACTTCTATAGACACAAAGCAGCCGAGGTAAATGAAGGGGCATCAGTTAAAGTCTAAAAATAGCATGCGTTTTAATATTTTGGCTGATGGTGTGTAATGGCAGAATGTCCAGTGTGTCATGTAAAGTGGGTGTGTGCTTGTGTGTTCTTCCAGCCTTACTTTCAGGAACTCATCCAATTTATGTCGAGCGGCCCGTCGCATGTCCTGGTCATTTCTAAGATGGAGGGCTGTGAGGACGTCATCCCAGCCTGGCGGGAATTCATTGGTCCACCGGATATCGAAGAGGCCAGGACGCAGCAGCCAGAGAGGTACCTCATTCCCAGGAAGACAAATATATAGACTGACACATGAACATAAGCCGCCCCTCGGACGATTTCATTAGGATAATGCAAAGAAAAATCTCATTCAAAAATAGGAATTTATATACATATACTGAATTTAATTGATGCTGATTTAAATAATACAAATGAAAAAAATCAGCAGAATGAATGAAAGAGTGAATGAAGAGTCCACACAGGATGAATTTCATTATGATGATGAGAATTATATTTTTATGACAATATGGGAGAAATTAAATCATTAAGAATAATGTCAGAATGCAAGAAATATAAATATCTAGATGGTCCTTATTGCTAACTAAAACTATTATAGATTGTTTCCATTAATTGAAATAAAACTGAAATATTAGTTGAAAAGATTAAATGTGTCAACTAACTGAAATAAAACACGTTTAAGTTAAAGTAATCAAATGAAATATAAATAAACTGAAAAAAGCACATACAATTACTCAAATGAAAAGTGAAATGAAAATATACATGTGAAAAAACATGAATTCAGAATATTAATACATACATAATGCACCAATGATGCATAATAACGCTGATTAAAAATAAGTTTGATTTTTTTGTGTGATAAAACTCAAATCTCAAAACCCGCAAACTATCAATACTTGCAAAAAGTGTCAACATTTATTGGCAATGTTTCGGTCTCATGACCTCCATCAGGCATACGAGACTGAAACGTTGGCAATACATTTTTGATACTTTATTGATAGTTTGCGGGATTTCCTTTGACTTTTGAGATAGTTTGGTCTTCTTTCCTTCCCATGGACCTATCTATAGACCAATAGTCTGTTTATAAACATACAGGATGCGCGCGCAGCTAGGTTGCAGAAAACCAGGGAGAGATAGCGTTTACACTTAGAAAATTACATGGATACAATACAAAATCGTAAGATTATAGATTATTTATAGATATATATTTATAGATGACTAATTATAGATAATTAGATGTTATTTTCAAAATGTTGTCCGCATATTACAATAGTTTGTCACCCAGCGATAGGGCTGTGCGTGACAACCGCACCACAGTGGCTGAGTAGTGCTATTTTACGTGAATATTATGACACGAGTGAAGCACAAACATTGATTTACAAAAATAATAGGTTCGCAATTATGTTACATCGCAGCCATGGAAACATATGATATTCATGCCGAACAAAAGAGAGCTTTGTGAGTTGAACTAAATTTAAACTTTGAGATCTGGTCATCACCCGATTTTCCACAAATTTAACAACAGACTTACTCCATTTTATTCTACTGGACATGAAATCTCGTATTTATTTCCCCAACTCTTCATTTACGTCTCTCAGGGGATTATACACATTTATTCCTTTTGTTTGCTTTTAATTAGGAGTATATTCACATCATTTACTGTGGTAAAGTAGAAACCGGTGTAGGACAGATCAAATTCTATTTAAAGGTCCCGTTCTTCGTGTTTTTTTGAAGCTTTGATTGTGTTTACAGTGTGCAATATAACATGTGTTCATGTTTTGCGTGTAAAAAAAAACAGTATTTTTAACACAATTTACTCATCTGTACACCGCTGTTTTCACTGTCCTAAAAACGGCTGATGAGTTCCTTTATTCTATGAAGTCCCTCCTTCAGAAATACGTAACGAGTTCTGATTGTGCCAGCGGTTCCTGTGTTGTGATTTGACCGCAGCTTAGCGCACGTAACTTGCACGGAAAGGTCACACCTCTTAACGGGAGATGTATGCGCTTAATGATCTCTACAGCGTCCCTGGGAAAGCCAAACAAAGGTGATTTGACTCCGGGATGAAAATAACAGCGTCTCGACGACATGGCGACAAACACACTCAAACGCAACACTTCCTTTTCTCCACGCGACACTTCCTCTTCTCCACGTGGGACAGCAACAAGACCACGCCCCCTTTTTTCGTGTATTCTTGTGGGCGGAGGTTAGTCTGTTCTACTGACTGATGTAATTAATGAAGGAAGTACCAGGATGTAGTCCAAACCAGCCGTTCGCTGTAGGCTTTGAAAGGGAACTTCTGTTAAATAAAATATCTCGCTTGGCATTGAACTTTGAGCTTTATAATTTTACAGGTATTATTTATGCTCTAACAGCAACATTACACACTAACTAAAGTTTGAACAATGGGATCACGAAGAACGGGACATTTAAGACAGTTTGTGCTTGTTATTCGACTTAAGGTGCGTCAAGTTTATGTGTATAGCGCATTTCACACGCCGGAGAATTTTAGTTATGCTTTCTCTCGCAGCGCATAATCAAATAAAGCCTAAAGTTCTTGACCCTGTGGAAGATATTTTCGTTCTTCACACCTTTTACTACAATTATTATTTTTGGTACATCAGGAGAAAACATGAAGATATAATAAAAGAGATGCTCTCTTTCCTGCTGTAGCCTACATCCCTTTCCGCACAAAGTGGCATATGAGCACCTCTGTGGGGATATATAAAACTTATTTAACTAATATTTATCTTATGTCATTTATATTGCTATTATTTATTTAAATGTTTTACAGGCTGTAGTGTGTTGTTTCACTGACGAAAGTACTAAAATAAACACGCATGCTTAAATGGATGTTCGAGTCATTTATGTTTTTTATTTTCGAAATGTATGCTATTTAATTTGATATATATATTTTAATCTTAAACTTAATCTTTCCTATTTTCATTCAGTGTCAGCCATTTAATGAAACATTTAATCAAATTTTACTGCTTATTTGCTGAAATCATTCAACTGTTGGTATAGCCTAAAGCACGATTTAAACCAATGTGTTTCATACGGTAAAACTTTTCCCTGATCGTCTTTTGCAACCCACATGCGCAGTTGAACCTGCGTGACGTCAGTGTGACGTAGGCTAAAAGTTGGCCTATTACCTGCAGATGTGCAATGGTAATTGTGATAAAACTATAATATAAATGTAATATATTATTTCATGTTTTCCTTTAAAAATAATTGGTTGGTTTTTATATATTTTATTAGTAAATTATTATTATACAACTGATTTACAAATGGCATGGTCTCTCTGTGGCCTATCATAGAGGCTCAGCGATTCCCTGACGTGTGTATAATTTAATTTGGTAAGTAAACATAATTTAAAAGTGATACGAGGGAGTTGAGCTGACGTTCCATATTGTGCTCACAGATTTGAGCACTAACAGTTATAGCACAACACATCCTGTGTGGACTTCTGCCTCCCCCCCTCTGCCCTGGCGGAGACCCAGCAGTGAGACCATCTGCTCTTCTCTTTCTGTTTCTCCATCCATCTATCCATCCCTGCTCACCTCCTTCTCTTTGGCCGTTGTCTGTTCTTCAGCTTGCGGGCTCAGTACGGTACCGAGACCCTTTTGAACGCCCTGCATGGCAGCACTGACAGCGAGCAGGCCAGCAGGGAGCTGGCTTTCTTCTTCCCGAACTTCAGGATGGCGATGGCGGCCTCGAGCTTGGAGCGGGCCGGGCCGGAACAGGAGCATGTGGAGAGGACGCTGGCGCTCATCCGCCCAGACGCTGCCAGGGAAAACAGAGGCATGTGCCAACATTACGTTCACACGCACAGAACTGCGGCCCCGTGGGCGCAGACAGATACTCCTGCCTTCACTGAGCATTTTAAACTGAAGTACCAACATACACTGCCAGTTAAAAGTTTGAAGACGCTTGACTTCATTTGTTTCACTTAAAGCCACAATGTAACACTTTTCAGGTTTATCAACCTACATATGACTGGCATTTATTGCTCACTACATCATTCTCATAGCATCTCAGTGTTATTTTAGTATTATTTATATACTATTATAGTATTTATTAATATCTTAAAGGGGCTATATTTAAAATCCAGAAACACTTGTTATTAGCGACACCGGTGGTCATTAAGTGAACTGCATACAACAACTTATTGCACACGTGACGCACGAGACTGAACGTGATTCAAAGCCCTGATGTACTCATGGCGAAGGTATTTTTCATTATTTGCTTACAAGTAAAAAGAAGTTGGAGATAGCTTTGTAGTGATGTACTGTTAACGAGCATCCCAATGCTGTCCATCACGCAATGTTTAGATGAGTGCTGCGTGTGTAACGGAGGCCAGCTAGTAGTCACTGTAAACCTCACTCCTAGCGACTTATGCTAGGGGTTGCAGCCTTTAGGAGGGGTTACATTGGTGCCGTGACCCGAATGGGAGTGAGGTTTAGGGGGGTGAGTGTAACGGACAGTGTTGGGGAAAGTTACTTTGAAAAGTAATGCATTACAATATTGCGTTATTCCCTTAAAAAGTAACTAATTGAGTTACTTAGTTACTTTTGCGTTACCTTTGCATTACTTTTTCTCAACTAGGCTGGTCTTGTTTTTTTTGTTGTTGTTTTTTTATAACAAAAAAGTTCTATTTTTGTGCAAATGTAAAGACCTCTTCATACCAAAATTGAAGTAATAAGCCTCAGGCTGAGGTAAAAATGCAACAGTAGAGGGTGCAGCTCTGCTGTGCTGCCATAATGGAAGAATAGGACGCAGGAGAAAAAAAGTTTTACCAATAAAAACAAAAAATCTAGTCATTTTTGCTCATGGCTTAGCGGAATCATCAAAGGTCAGCAGCACGACATTGGTCAATAAAGGTAGATTAAATGCATTAGAAAATATTTGTTTTATTTAACATTTAATTATTGGAGGTTTGCATAGTATTCTGATTTTTGCATTTGACTGATTTTATTAATTTTGAGGAGTACTGAATCTTTATTGTGCAAGTGAGATGAATAAATGCTCACATTTAGTCTAGAACTATACAATAACCATCATGTTTACACACAACGCCTCTGCACTTACTCTCAACAGGAGAGCTGTCAGTCAAATGTTTTTTGAAAAAGTAACTCAGATATTGTGTGTAAATTTGAAAAGTAATGCGTTACTTCACTAGTTAATTGAAAAAGTAATCTGATTACGTAAATCAAGTTACTTGTAATGCGTTACCCCCAACACTGGTAACTGAGGTCAGCTAGTAGTCGCTGTGCGAGTAAACCTCACTCCTCTAATCTCAAGAGACGCTCTAGTGACTGATGCTAGGGGTTGCAGCCTTTAGCCTCCTTGTTAGAGTGTCTGATGCCGGCGGACCCGGGTTTGAGTCCCGCTTGGAGCGGGGTGGTTCGAACCGGAGGGGTTACATTGGTGCCGTGACCCGGATGGAAGTGAGGTTTAGGGGGGTGAGTGCAATGGAGGCTAGCTAGTAGCTGCTGTGCAAGTAAACCTCACTCCTCTGATCTCAAGAGACGCTCTAGTGACTGACGCTAGGAGTTGCTGCCTTTAGCCTCCTCGAAGCGGGCGGTTCGAACAGGAGGGGTTACACGTGCTTTCCTCTCAATAACAAAAATGACAGCAGTGAAAAAACAGCAGTTCAGAAAGCATCTGATCGTAGAGATGTGGATATGTTTGCACCAGCTCTGTGATTCACCTGCATCATGTCGACAGATGAGGTAATTAAAATTACACTGTTATGATACTTTGATTATAAAGTATATTTGAGACTATAGACTATATAGATCAGACTATGTGAGACTTTATTTTGAATGAACCCCTTTTGGATGACCTTTTGAAAGTCCATATAAAATTCAGTCTACATGCTTTCATATAAAACCTAGGAAGTCGAGGAAAGTCTAGTTTTTTAAAGGGTTAGTTCACCCAAAAATGAAAATTAGCCCATGATTTACTCACCCTCAAGCCATCCTAGGTGTATATGACATTCAGATGAATGCAATTCGGAATTAAAAAAATATCCTGGCTCTTCCCAGCTTTATAATGGCAGTGAACGGTGGATTTGATTTTGAAGCCTAAAAAAGTGCATCCATCCATTATAAAAGTAATTCATACGGCTCCGGGGGTTAATGAAGGCCTTCTGAAGTGAATCGATGGGTTTGTGTAAGAAAAATATCCCGGCGGACCATCTTCCGTCTTCAACTTGCGAAAAAAGCATAACTGGTGCGGCGATGACATCAGATGTAGCGTAAGCATTTTGAACTGTGTGTGGAGTACTTTTATAATGGATGGATGCACTTTTTTGGGCTTCAAACTTTGGGCTGCCATTATAAAGCTTGGAAGAGCCAGGATATTCGTCTGAAAGAAGAATGTCATACACACCTAGGATGACTTGAGGGCGAGTAAATCATGGGGTAATTTTCATTTTTGGGTGAACTATCCCTTTAAGAAAGCATCTGATCGTAGAGATGTGGATATGTTTGCACCAGCTCTGCAATTCACCGGCGTCACGTCGACAGATGAGGTCATTGAAATTTCACTGTTATGATAGTTTGAATATAAAGTATGTTTGAGACTAGAGTATAGATCTGGCAATGCGAGACTTTGCATGACCTTTTGATTTTCCCGGCAGAAACGTTCCAAATCCTTCATATAATAATCAGTCTACAGGCTTTCATAGACTAACTAAGAAGTCAGGGAAAGTGTAGTTTTTTTAAGTTTCTTTACAAGCTGTTCATAAATTGGCTATAAAAACTGATTAAAGACAAGTCTTACATATAGCCCCTTTAAATTAGCCTTTATTTTTTATATTTTCAGATTTCACATTAATTTTAGTTTAAGTTTTAGTCATTTTATGTGCTATTGAACTTATTTTAATTCAGTTTACGTTTAATTTTTTCATCTAATATTTCCGCTTTTAATTAAATAAAACGATTGCTAATAGTTTTAGTTCACAATAACAACACCGTTCTGTTATTTATTTTGTCGTTTTGATGGCTTTATTATGACTACATTTTATTAACAGTAAAGAATGAGTAGATGTTTCTAAATTGGAGCACTTGCGGTCAGGAAGTAAACGAACATTAAACGTGTGTAAATGTGTTTGTAGAGGAGATTCTGGGCAGGATCCGTGACGCAGGTTTCACGGTGGCCATGCAGAAAGAGGTCATGCTGTCTAAGGATCAGGTCAGACACTTCTACAGCTCTCTTCTGGAGCAGGAATCCTTCCCCAATTTGCTCCAGAGCATGACCAGGTGAGCGCTCACACAGTGGAAAAGTACAAAAGCCATGAGAGGCCCTGCCGAGTCAGGTGGTTTATTACTTAAAACAGTGATGTGTGACCCTGGAGCACAAAACCAGTCCAGCGTCTCACGGGTATATTTGTGGTAATAGCCAACAATACATTGTAAGGGTCAAAATGATCCATTTTTCTTTTATACCAAAAATCATTAGGATATATAGTAAAGATATTTAGTCAATTTCCTACCGTAAATATATAAAAAATGTATTATTATTAGTAATATGCATTGTTAAGGACTTCATTTGGACAACTTTAAAGGTGATTTTCTCAATATTTAGGCTTTTTTGCACCCTCAGATTAAAGATTTTCAAATAGTTGTGTAGGTGCGTTAATTCTCTGTTATTTCGCATTGGTTATTCACGGTCAGGTGGGCACAGGTGTTCCCTTCTGTTTTCTTTTATTATTTCCTTTGTCGGATTGTTTGTGTATATATATATATATATATATATATATATATATATATATATATATATATATATATATATATATATATATATATATATATATATATATATTTACCCTTATGAGTTATGACTGGTTTTGCTGTCCAGGGTCACATATGATAAAAGACACCAATTTTCAACAAATTGTTGCATGCATTATTAATCAGAACCCTTCAGACTCATCCAATCAGAATTTAGAATCAGAAGTTCTATCATACATGGAAATGAAATAGATTTGAAAAGCTTCAGATTGAGTTGTATAGTTTTTTAGGTCATTTTTAAGCAATTTTTTGGATGTCAAAACAATAAATTATAGATATAAAATATCATACAGTACCTGCAAACTCCGGACCTGAAATCATTGCAGAAAATGATATTAGAAAAGACCTACATGTCTTTTCAAGCAACTTTATTTTGAAACAACAACAATGTCTATGGTAACATCCTGAACTGTAAAAATAAATTTAAGATGAATTATCGTTAATAAAATCGATCTCAATATAAAAGAATAGCAGAGTCCACACCACACAACTATAACAATAACAGCAGAGAAACAATATCACTGGAATCACTTTCAGGACCAATCAGAATCCATCCTGCTTTAAAGAGCTTGAGCATTTAAAGCGGCAGACAACAAAACTCTAATAAACAGAACTATATATCATGCGTTGGTGTGGACGCCAATATAGTTATCGTCTTCGGTGTGAACGGGCCTTAATAACATATTACGAAGGTTATATTCAATTGGTCTGAACAAAAACGGCAGATGTGCTGAAAATGCTAATTCAGTCTCTGGCAGATTTGCTGAAAGGTGAGGAGTTTGCAGGTATGAATATCCTATTCATCCTGATTCTGAATTATGAAAGATAATGGAATTACTGTCTAAAGAGTAAGGAGTCGGACAATAAAAACATGCGTCATATCTTCAGTTTAAGCTTAATTGCATACAGTATCTAATGATGTAAAGAAGACTTACAGTGGTCCTGGTGTAATGGAGAGTCTCTCTTCTGCTGTGGTTCACAGCGGGCCGGTGTTAGCATTAGCTCTGGTAAAGGAAGGAGCCGTGGAACACTGGAGGAACATCCTGGGACCCAAAAACCCCATCCAGGCGAAAAGTGAAGAACCTAACAGGTAAACTCATGTCTGTAATAGTTTAATTTCTTCAGGATGTTTCCCTCATCCGAAAGTTCCTGCGCAACTTTATTGTACATCACATCATGTTATATATCATATATCATATCAGCGGTTCTCAAGGCCCCCCATTGTCAAAGACAATATTTGAAGGCCCCCCAAGATATTTCTGGTACTTCTAATGTAATTTAATTTAATATTTATATAAATATTCTAAATTAAACGTATAATAACAACATTCACTTAAATAAATAATAAAATGACATAATTAGAAGCAGTTTATATTTTATTATTAATAAATTTACATGACTTTTGTTTACTCAAAAATAGAAAAAAATTATATTTGTTATAGAAATGTTCATAACTTTAAGATTTTACTAATTTCCATGACTTTTCCAGGTGTAGAAATCACGCTTTTAAAATTCCTCATATATCCAGGTTTTCTGAGACTGTGGGAACCCTGGTTCTTACATAAAAAGGACAATAAAATAAGAAAAATTACACCAGCTTACATCTTGAGTTTAAGCTGTCTTAGTTTATTTTAAAGTATATTTTGTTACATGTTAAGCTGTCTTGAGGCCCCAGAACCCCGTTTTGTGACCCACTGGTTTCCGATGGACGGTGTGCACTTGATTCTGACCGTTTCTCTCTGTGTGGTTCTGCTCTAGTTTGCGAGCTCAGTTCAGTAATGAGAAGTCTGTTATTAACCAGCTGCACGGCAGCAGCAGCTCAGAGGCGGCGGAGATGGAGATCGGCTTCTTCTTCCCACCAGAGGACACGCTCGCTGTCATTAAACCCCACACCGAGCACAAAGGTATAATTTCAGCAGCTCTGAGGGGTATTAGCTTTGAGTTTGTGCTTTTAATGCAACTGTATCACAGCGGCGCTGACAAGACAGCAGAACACCAGTGTTTAAGTTGTAGTCTTTGGCTCTGTGTAAATGAAATACCGCATCAGAATGCAAAATAAGGTAAATGGTTAGGCAGAAAGACACAGTATTGTATGAAAATATGATTTTGAAAGTTGGTTCAATGCCAAGGGGAGATTTCAAAATATACTACATATAAAGTATAATTTAATTTTTTTTTACAAAAACAGTCAACACTGAATTAATTGCTGAAATGTAATACCTGCGGCTAGACTTTTTGATCAAACCAGAATGATTTAGAAATATATCAATACAGCAATGCTTTTCAAACACTATAAATACACCAATCAGGCATAACATTATGACCACTGACAGGTGAAGTGAATAACACTGATTATCTCTTCACCATCTGTTAGTGGGTGGGATATATTAGGCAGCAAGCGAACATTTTGTCCTCAGAGTTGATGTGTTCCAAGGAAGGAACAGTGGAGAACCGGCCACAGGGTCATGGCTCATTGATGCACGTGGGGAGCGAAGGCTGGCCCGTGTGGTCCGATCAAACAGACGAGCCACTGGAGCTCAAACTGCTCAAGAAGTTAATGCTGGTTCTGATAGAAAGGTGTCAGAATACACAGAGCATCTCAGTTTGTTGCGTATGGGGCGGCACAGCCGCTGACCAGTCAGGGTGCCCATGCTGACCCCTGTCCTCCGCCCAAAGCACCAACAGTGGACCACAACTGGACCACGGAGCAATGGAAGAAGGTGGCCTGGTCTGATGAATCACGTGGATGGCCGGGTGTGTGTGCGTGGCTTACCTGGGGAACACATGGCACCAGGTGCACTATGGGAAAAAGGCGTGGCAGCGGAGGCAGTGATGCTTTGGGCAATGTTCTGCTGGGAAACCTTGGGTCCTCCATCCATGTGGATGTTACTTTGACACGTCCCACCTACCTAAGCATTGTTGAGACCATGTCCAGCCTTTGATGGAAGCGGTATTCCCTGGTGGTTGTGGCTCTTTCAGCAGATAATGCGCCGCCACAAAGCTCAAATGCTTCAGGAATGGTTTGAGGAGCTTCTGTCAATGTTGACTTGGCCTCCAAATTCCCCAGATCTCAATCCAATCGAACATCTGAGGGGTGTGCTGAACAAACAAGTCCGATCCATGAAGGCCCCACCTCACAACTTACAGGACTTATAGGATCTGCTGCTAACATCTTGGTGCCAGATACCACAGCACACCTTCAAGGGTCTAGTGGAGTCCATGCCTCGACGGGTCAGGGCTGTTTGGGCAGCAAAAGGGGGACCAACAAAATATTAATGTTATGCCTGATTGGTGTATGTTTTTCTAAAATAGCTGTTCTCTATGTGAATATATAGTAAAATGTAATTTATTTCTGTGATGAATTTTCAGCATCATTACTCCAGTCTTCAGTGTCACATGATCCTTCAGAAATCATTCTAATAGGAACATTTCTGATTATCATCAATGTTGAAAACAGTTTAAACTGCTTAATATTTTTGTGGAAACTGATACATCACCCCCCCCCCCCCCCCCCTCCCAGGACTCAAGTTAAAAAAAACAGCATTTATTTGAAATAGAAATCAATTGAACGCATCCCTGCTGAATAAATGTATTCATTACTTACTTTAATGAAGTCTTACCAACACCAAACTTTTGAACGTCAGTATGTGAAATTAAATTGTAAGAATATTAATAATGAGAAACGAAGATAAATGTCACAACTCACTGTTTATCCGGTCTGTTTCTGCTCATATCAGAGGAAATCCTGGAGGAGATTCAGTCCAGAGGATTCACCATTTCCCATCTGAAGGACGCGGTTCTGTCCCGAGAGATGGCAGAAGAGTTTTATAAAGAACACCGGGACAAACCCTTCTTCGGTCAGCTGGTGGATTACATGTGTGGGTGAGTTTGGCATTAAACCTGACGTCCATGCAGCTCATTGAGATTAGCAGGTAATTGTGAAATGCGTGTCGGTAAGATAAAACACGGTTCATTCGTCTATAGCGGCCCATGTACAATGATGGTTCTGACGAAGGAGAATGCGGTGGATGAGTGGAGGGCAGCCATGGGCCCGACGGACCCCAGCGAGGCGAGACAAACGGCCCCAGGTTCTCTGAGAGCACGCTTTGCTAAAGACATGCTGGAGAACGCCATCCACGGATCCTCCAACACGGAGCACGCACACCAGAAGATACAGTTCATCTTTGGAGACATTGGATCCGAGAGTGTGATCATCGACGGCGCTGCTTCACCTATGTTAGGTGACCAAAACGTTCATCTGTTGAGATACAAATTTGTTCTGAGAAACAAAAATCAACTGTGTTCATCTGGGAATAAAACTCTACTAACACATTGCATAAGTGACCCTGGAGCACAAAGCCAGTCCAGCGTCTCCCAGGTGTATTTGTGGCAATAGCCAACAATACATTGTATGGGTCAAAATTATACATTTTTCTTTTATGCCAAAAAGCATTAGGATATTAAGTTCCATGTTCCATGAAGATACCATAAATATATAAAAAATGTATTATTATTAGTAATATGCATTGCTCGGGACACCTGGCACTCTTTTTTTGATCACCTTTTTTTCGTATCATATATTTTAGAAATTATCATAAATTAGGTATCATCGAAAGCTTACGAACTAAAAATTCATCCTGTGAAAACCATTTTGAAATTGGATGTTGCGTTACCATGGAAATGGTACTTTAAATTCTTTTAGCAGGCTCCTCCCCTAGTGGGCGGTGTCATGTTTCATATTACAACATTTATTTTAACTACTTTATAATCAAAATATTTTCTAATCTTGACAAAACACATATCGTCGGAAAGATCTGAGTCTCAAGGTTCCATATTTGGTGACCGTTTTGAGATGGAAGTGACATTTGGACAGAAAATTACAGGAAAATGCATCAAAAAAACAATCAATGGAATGTGGATAACACCCGGTGGCTATTTTTTTTTATAGCGCCTAAACAAAATCTCATGGGAACTTACATTTTTGTGATATCAACTTCAAATTTGGAACACAACTTGGTTAGACATATGGCTTTGATTTTATAGTAATTTTAGATTAAAACATTTTTGTAAAATATATATTTTATATAAAATAAAAATATTTAGTACAGTATTTTTTATTTACAGTAAATTTAAACTTCCATAACTTTTTCATACTTTCATATTTTGAATTGCTTTCACTGCAGCAATAATCTGCCGAGTGTCTTCTTTAAAACAAGAAAAACTTAGACCAAACTTAGGTCTATATTCCAAAGCATTCTTGAATTACAGCCCTTTAAGTTTGGATTGAGTGTTTGAGTGTATTCTCAAAAAGGGGGGATTTTTTTGCACCCTCAGATTGCATCATAGTTGCATCTTGGCCAAATATTGTCCTAACAAACCATACATCAATGGAAAGCTTTTTTAAATTTTAATTATTCAGCTTTCAGATGGTATAAATCTCAATTTCAAAAAAGTAACCCTAATGACTGTTTTTGTGGTCCAGGGTCACATAATATTTAAGAATAACATTTAAATTCAACATCAAACGCTTCTCAAACAAGAACAAATGTAGGGCGGGGCTTTATTTTTTCTATGGGGAATTAGTTGAATTAGTAGAATTCATTGGTTTGCTATTGGTGGATCTCATGTTAGTGACAGGTTGCCCGATCTCACGTCATCAGATATGCACTGACAAATAATTTAAAATAAATACTACAATATTACATAAAAAAAATAAGAACGATCCACTTTGATTTCATGGTGACTTTAATGAATGTCCTGTTATCTACAGAAACGGAGGAGAGCTTTGCGGAGCTCAAGAATCTACAAGTTTCAAGATCTCCATCGTTTGATGACTCGAGGAACCAGAGAGAGCCCAGCACTACAGGTTCATAATTGAAGAAAACAAGTCCAAATATATAAACTGTCATTATTTACTCAACCCAATTTACTTTGCCTATCACTATGATCTGACACTGCATATAGAGAATTAATAAGTGAGTAAATAATAACAGAAGATTGATTTTGGGTGAACTGTTTCCCAAACATCAATGTGCTTGTCAAGTAGTTGAAAAGCAAATTATTTTATTTTTGTCTTGTGACTTGACTTGCATATCATGTGACCATTAACCGACACCAAAAAAACATGAACATGCAAATGTGCCGTTAAATGATTTACTTCAACTCAATATTTTATATCTAAGGGGTTCGGTTGACAAAAACGTTTGGGAATCCCCGATTCAATCCATTAACTTGATGTGAAAAGTCACATGTACAGTGAGGAAAATAAGTATTTGAACACCCTGCTATTTTGCAAGTTCTCCCACTTGGAAATCATGGAGGGGTCTGAAATTGTCATCGTAGGTGCATGTCCACTGTGAGATACATAATCTAAAAAAAAAAATCCAGAAATCACAATATATGATTTTTTAACTATTTATTTGTATGATACAGCTGCAAATAAGTATTTGAACACCTGTCTATCAGCTGGAATTCTGACCCTCAAAGACCTGTTAGTCTGCCTTTAAAATGTCCACCTCCACTCCATTTATTATCCTAAATTAGATGCACCTGTTTGAGGTCGTTAGCTGCATAAAGACACCTGTCCACCCCATACAATCAGTAAGAATCCAACTACTAACATGGCCAAGACCAAAGAGCTGTCCAAAGACACTAGAGACAAAATTGTACACCTCCACAAGGCTGGAAAGGGCTACGGGGAAATTGCCAAGCAGCTTGGTGAAAAAAGGTCCACTGTTGGAGCAATCATTAGAAAATGTTAGAAGCTATGACTGTCAATCTCCCTCGGACTGGGGCTCCATGCAAGATCTCACCTCGTGGGGTCTCAATGATCCTAAGAAAGGTGAGAAGTCAGCCCAGAACTACACGGGAGGAGCTGGTCAATGACCTGAAAAGAGCTGGGACCACCGTTTCCAAGGTTACTGTTGGTAATACACTAAGACGTCGTGGTTTGAAATCATGCATGGCACGGAAGGTTCCCCTGCTTAAACCAGCACATGTCAAGGCCCGTCTTAAGTTTGCCAATGACCATTTGGATGATCCAGAGGAGTCATGGGAGAAAGTCATGTGGTCAGATGAGACCAAAATATAACTTTTTGGTTATAATTCTACTAAACGTGTTTGGAGGAAGAAGAATGATGAGTACCATCCCAAGAACACCATCCCTACTGTGAAGCATGGGGGTGGTAGCATCATGCTTTGGGGGTGTTTTTCTGCACATGGGACAGGGCGACTGCACTGTATTAAGGAGAGGATGACCGGGGCCATGTATTGCGAGATTTTGGGGAACAACCTCCTTCCCTCAGTTAGAGCATTGAAGATGGGTCGAGGCTGGGTCTTCCAACATGACAATGACCCGAAGCACACAGCCAGGATAACCAAGGAGTGGCTCTGTAAGAAGCATATCAATGTTCTGGCGTGGCCAAGCCAGTCTCCAGACCTAAACCCAATAGAGAATCTTTGGAGGGAGCTCAAACTCCGTGTTTCTCAGCGACAGGCCAGAAACCTGACTGATCTAGAGAAGATCTGTGTGGAGGAGTGGGCCAAAATCCCTCCTGCAGTGCAAACCTGCTGAAAAACTACAGGAAACGTTTGACCTCTGTAATTGCAAACAAAGGCTACTGTACCAAATATTAACATTGATTTTCTCAGGTGTTCAAATACTTATTTGCAGCTGTATCATACAAATAAATAGTTAAAAAATCATACATTGTGATTTCTGGATTTTTATTTTTAGATTATGTCTCTCACAGTGGACATGCACATACGATGACAATTTCAGACCCCTCCATGATTTCTAAGTGGGAGAACTTGCAAAATAGCAGGGTGTTCAAATACTTATTTTCCTCACTGTAAATATACAAAAGTCAAGATTACCCTTCATCTCCACATGCAGAAGGTGCTGAAGAAATCAAGCCTGAGACGACAGAGAGTCACGCAGCGTCATCCGATGAGACCGACGCACTAGAGACGCCCGCCTCCAGCCAGCAGGACACAGGTCTGTGTTTGAGTGACTAGTGATGTACAAGAACAGGTTTACACACGGAGAGACACAGGAGAGCTCAATTCCTCCTGGAAATGCTGCTTATATCTCTGAGGCGGTGAGGACTCAGAGCCTCAAACGCTCCGGGCCATCCGAACGCCACAGAGCTATCGCCCCACAAAGATGAAAGTTCTATCGACTATCCACCTTTTTCCAAACGAGTCAATTTCGTTTTAGATTATGGGAAGCACTTCCAGATTTCGGGAAGTTCTACTCAAAAAGACTGAAACAAATCTCGAATCTTAAGGTTTTGCTACAAATGATCCTTATCCGTCAGTTTCACTGAATGAGCTGTAAAATGTCCTTCATGTTCTATTTCCAGATGTCAGGAGAATAACAAAACGCTTGGTATTTATTTATAGCTTATGCTTAGATTTTAAGTAAGGTCACTTCATCTTTCAGTGTTTAATTTACAAGCTTAAATGTTTGAAATGTAAGTCAATGACATTTGCTGGAAGCGAAGGTCTTTTCCAGCCAAAATAAAATCTCAAGGGCTAAAATGTTTGAAAGTAAAGAATACGTTTATGCAAATGTGCCATTAAATGATTCACTTCAAGCAAATATTAAAGGGTTTGGCTGACAAAAAAGTTTGGGCACCCCTGCTTTAGTCCATTTACTTGAGGTGAAAAGTCACATGTAAACAGGGTTTCTGCAGGTAAATTTAAGACCTTTTTAAAGACCAATTAAAGAAAATGTAAGGAATAAATCGAAGGGACCATAACACGTCAATGTTCTCAATGTAAATATTGAAGTACACAATGAGTTGGGATAAGAGATTTTGGGAAACCTTGTGATCTTGTGAAAGTGATTTTATGATTAAAACAAGAACACATACCTGCCAATGTATTTATAACAATCAACTTAATTCAAATGCAAGTCATTTTCATAGCCAATGACAGATATTTGTTCTTGTTTTGAGCATAAACTCACATAATTTTGTTCAATTTCTCAGAAAACAAGACTTAATTTCTTCACGTTACATGTCAAGTAAATGTCTCTTGATTTAAGGATGTTTCGAATTTGTACTGGACAACAAAAATCCTGAGGAACATACACATTTTTTGCAGTGCATGCAATTTAATTTCGCATTTAAATGTAGGGCCCTATGAAATCAGTTGTATTACATTTTTCTGGACTCTGCTTTAAATCAAATTTGACTGACTTTCGTTCATCTTCGGAACACAAATTATATTTTTAAAGGAACACGCTAACTTTTGGGGACTTTAGCTTATTCCCCGTATCCCCCAGAGTTAGATAAGTCCATACATACCATTCTCATCTCCGTGCGTGCCATAACTCTGTCTGACTGACACACTCACTGCTAGCCTAGCTTAGCACAAAGACTGGAGGTAAACGGCTCCAGCTAGCCTACTGCTCAATAGGTGAAAAATAATGCCAACATTTTTGTTCCTTTAATGAAATGGGAAAGATTTCTGTCTCTCCATTGACAGTCTAAGCAACTTCCACTTTGACGCTTCAAAAAGTTCATAAAGAGATCGTAAAACTAATCCATACGCATCGAGCCGTTTATTGAAAAAAATCTCTGAAGAGACCCGATCGCTTTATATGATGACCGAAAGTCATTAGGGGGAGTAAATGATGACTATTTTCATTTCAGGGTGAACTGTCCCTTTAAGTGTACTGACCTACTTTTAATTTATTATTTTCGTGACAATCAGCATTATACAGTAAATTTCATTTTTATGAATGGATTCTGCAATTCCGACCATGTTTCCTGCATCCTGAGGCCCTAATTTAATGCCATGATATTGAATTTAAGACTGTCTGATCCAATGCTAGACATTTTTAAGGCTTTCAATTGTGGAAGGTCAAATTAAGACTTTAAGACCTACAGAAACCCTCTGTAAACTCAAAAGTCAAGATTACCCTTCATCTCCACATGCAGAAGGTGCTGAAGAAATCAAGCCTGAGACGACAGAGAGTCACGCAGCGTCATCCGATGAGACCGACGCACTAGAGACGCCCGCCTCCAGCCAGCAGGACACAGGTCTGTGTTTGAGTGACTAGTGATGTACAAGAACAGGTTTATACACGGATTCTTCAGACATGAGACAAACACTTCCACTATGACATTAATTGTCAGCACTGTCAGATATTAAAGGGGTCCTATCAAGCTCATTTACAGGTTCATCATTTAGGTAAGAATATTGTCAACTTGCTCAGATTTTCTTCATTTTATCTGGTGGCGTTGACAAAACAGCAAGCAAAAACTGAAAAAATGGAAGAAGCAGGTTGTTGCACCCAAGCGTAAAGGACACATTAATCAGAAATAATTCCTTGATGCATGAACTTTTCTTTATTTATTTATGCATTTCAGTTCTGTAGTCTCTTTTGTCCCATGTCTCAAGAATCAGTGATCTGTTAGACAAACATGACAGATGAACTCATGTCAGAAACGTGATAAACATTAATCAGTCAGTAACTTAATACTGGAATTGCAAATAAACTTTATTTCATCTTTTACTTGTGATGTAAATGTGAAAAGCTTGTCGTCTGTATTTCAGAGGATCCAACAAATGCTTGAAATCTGCAGAGTCATCTGTCAAAAAAGAGGAGGTAAAGATGAGGTCAGGTGACTAACTTTACATCAAGAACATTCATGACAACCAGTGTTTCTACAATTAAACTGATTCACAAACAAATCTGACAGATTCATTAAAAGTATGCAAGAAATGTTATTTTTATCATCGTTACACTATTATAGTTTTTGCTAATGTTTTTGAATTAGACTATTTTAATAGTTTCTGTTTTCATTTTAATTTTAGTTAATTTTGTTGTAATTTAAAAAAATGTCTTCAATTTGAATGTGTTATTTTAATACTTAAAGGGGGGTCTAATGCTATTTCATGCTTTCTGACTTACTCACACTGTTAAAGAGTTGATTCTCATGATAAACATGGACAAAGCTTCAAAAAATGAGCTGGACGTATGACTGTGCCAAAAATACTCCTTCCGGTTTCTCGTAAGTTTCGTAACGTTTTTTTCCCCGAGTATGGCCCTGTATGTCGTAATAAAGGGCGGAAAATCCTTGCATGTACACTTCTCCCGGAAAAGCGCACACACACCAACCAGAGCAGGAGCGAGAGCTCGCACATCATTCGGGTGACACTGGCCTGTCGCTAAGAAACACGGAGTTTGAGCTCCTCCAAGGATTTATTGGGTCTCTATTGGGTTTAGGTCTGGAGACTGGCTAGGCCACGCCAGAACCTTGATATGCTTCTTACAGAGCCACTCCTTGGTTATCCTGGCTGTGTGCTTCGGGTCATTGTCATGTTGGAAGACCCAGCCTCGACCCATCTTCAATGCTCTAACTGAGTGAAGGAGGTTGTTCCCCATTAACAACGTCACCAAAGAAGTGTGTTTTTGGTTGTGAGGGAAAGACTACCTTCCCAAAGACCCCAGCGTTAAGGGAACAGTGGATGCAGTTTGTGTTTCAAGTGTGTTCCCGGCATTTTCAGTGATGAATGTTTTAGAAGCAAGGCTCATTGGATTTGTAGATCGTTGCAGGCGGTGAGTGAAACTGCATCAAATGTGTGTGTTTTGTTGGCAATCGGCGTGTAAGTGCATATAGTGTGAACAACACCAGCGTATAGTGAATCAAAAGTTATCCATAATGCGATGCAGTGGCGTAACTTTGTTTTAAAAAGTGGGGGAAGTCATGAGAAGTCATGTTTAACGTGGTAGTTTCACCCTTAACGTTACATCTCCTAACTATAGCATAATACAATACTGTCAGTCCCAGGATTCTTCACATAGATTTGCGGCCCAGTGGTAGAGCGTCTGTCCGGCGAGTGTGTCTGAGGTTTGAATCCACCATCGTATAGTTTTTTTCTCATTAAAACCAAAAGGTGTTCATCAGTGATTCTGTATCAAGAGCAGGGACACGTTTGTGTACATTTTATTTAATGATTTAACCGGAACGAATAGAGAGTCTATGATGGGATGACGTGCTGTGTGTGTGCGGCACACTTTTTTCGGAAAGAGTCGGTACAGCTTATCTGTCTTTTATAAATCTAATAAAACTAAAGACTCTGAGATATGAATGATGCAATACTACTCTATAGGTACTTAAGATTAACATGAGATTGGCTGAAACGGCTAAATGAATTGGCTAAATGAAAATGAGAAATGCTGCCCGAATGTAGCTGATATAAGGGGGGATCGTTTTTGTTAACAATAATAACCCTGTTTGTAAGACATGATGTTTTTCTTTTGTTCTCCACCAGTTTGGGCCTGAAGGCGTCTGGATGTGTAGCAGCTCAACAAACAACCAGTGATTTGTGGTTTCATCTTCAGTCACACGTCTCTTATAAATCATTAACATCCTCTTCTGAATAAATGCTCTTGTCTGTTTAAATACTTGGTGAAAGTCTGATCTGTTTGAAAACTGACAACTTTTAGGCTTTATTTAATTGCCGTCACATACAAATGTGAGGCACCTGACAAAAACAAGCCTGATGATTGGCTTTCAACCAACCCAAATATTTTGTGTATGTAATAATTTGGCTTCTTACTGATGTTGATCGACTAAAGCAAGCATCTCCTCCTCGTCAAAGGACCTCTGAAACATCTCAGTGATGGTCAGCTGCTGAGGGTCCTGACAAACAGCAAAAAAACAGAAAACACATTGTTCAACAATTATAGAATTATAGATTGTGCAATAATAATATATATTCATTCAATATTTATGTAGTTATGTAGACAAACTTTGATTATTCTAAAAGTGAAATCTATTCTGAATAAAAATGGCGCAATGGAAATCTACATGTTTTTTATTGATGGTCAAATGCTGAGTTTGGATCCTAACCTTGCTGTGGAAGCTGGCAGATTCTGCGTTCTCTGAAATGTTGGATTCAGACAAGCCGACCTGCTCCAAAACGTTCATTTTGTCCTGTATCATGGGCCTGAGGAACACAAGCAAACAGAAATGAAGAGGCCAATCACATACAGGACGTTACACACCAGAAAAAACAACTCAAATTAACAAAACATTGCAATTTTAAAGAAAAAAGTATTACATATTTAAAATGTATACGTGTAACTATGTTCCATATTAAATTATTTTAAACTATTTAAAATGAACTAATGAGGGCACAAAGTGTGATTTAAAATGATAAAAAATGAATAAATAAATGAAAAGGTGGCCAGTTACAGCATCTAATATACACAGATGTGGGGAAAATTGACATTATATGTTACATTATTAATAAATTGTTAAATATTTTGTAAGCATATTGCATAGTTGTACTTGGAATCGATTGTTTTATTTGTGTTAATAACGCAATGAAACATGACAAATTGTGCCGATTTGTCCAGGCTGTCATACTGAGAAATCATGAACACAAGAGAACCAATGAAATATTAATAACGGATTATGTTGTAGTCAATGTTTGCATTTTTTTTTACATAGTTAAATACAGAGTTGTCAGTTCTTTTTCAGAGTTTTTACTTCTCCTCCTTACATTTTCAGACAATTATCTGTACTTTCTACTCCTTACATCTTAAAAATAGCCTCGTTACTCCTATTTCATTTCGGCTTCTCATCGTTCAAAAAAACCCCAAAACATATCCAGATAAATCTCGCCATCCGGAAAGAATTAATTTGATTGTGGTTGGATAGGAAGTATAAACATATTCCACTCCGAGTGGATACACCAATTCTCTTGTCCGTTGCCCTCACAGATTCCTGCAGCTAAGCTCGGAGGTACATTTACATTTCAATAAAGGTTATTGATAACATGCCTCTGAAGTTTGACTTTTTGCACCATTACAATACTTATAGGCAGCTATCATCATATCTTCCGCTCCATGAAACACATGTTAATGCTCAGTAGTACACTTTTATGGTTCTTTAATGTATTTGCATATATGTGGCTGAAACAGGAAGCCTAGTGCATCCCACGTTTTTCAACATTAACATTTTAATATAACATCATAGTCATTATGGGGTAGTGCACTATAGGCCCCTGTGGCGCGCCCTAAGCTTTTGCCCTTAATGGCATTTTTTTCCTTACATTACTTTCACTTTTAGGCTTTTGAAACCAGTACTTTTACACTTATACTTGAGTAAAAAGCTTGAGTTGATACTTCAACTTCTACAGACGTCTTTTAAAACCCTAGTATCTATTTGTGATGAGGTGGGCGTGGTTTCGCGAGGTCTGCGGGCGGAGAGAAGGAAAGGAACCGAGCGGTGAGTAAGCGGCTCGAACGCAGATTACAAACACCTGTCTCTGATTGCAGTAATTGGCGTGGAGAGAGCATATAAAGCCGGTGCGAGAGAGAGACGGGGAGAGAGAGCGACTCGGACACCACCGCTGCTGGGTCAACGCGCTGTGCCAAGGATATTGTTTGTTGAGAGTTTTTGAGAGACTGTTGCGGGCTTGAGTCCTGTGCGCACCCACGAGTGCTGTTTGTTTTGAGTGTAAATAAAAGCACGTATCCCAGTCACGCCGACCCCTGTCTTCTTCCTTCCTTGCCTGATCGAACCTTCATCACACTATTCTTCTACCTGAGTAATGAATGTGAATACTTAAGACACATCTGGTTAAATAAAACCCGTAGCTGTTGTTTACTTTTGCCAAATTAACCAAGTTTATAATTTTTTAACCAAGTTTAGTGTTTTGTTCTTCCCTCATATTTAAAATATATATATAAAAAACATTTTCCTCATATTTTGACGGTTTTATTGAATCATATGCTCAAAACTAAATATATAAACTATATGTAAAAGATATATCACATATTATTATTATTGCAAAAATTATGAAGCAAAATTTGCATCGACACTAACAAAACCAATAATTGAATCATTCTCTCCCACCAACTGTTCCAGTTCTGAAGAATTAATTTTATTAAATGTCCTGATATTTGCATGTTTTTTTGTGACTGCAGGGGGAAACAGGAATAAAGGATCTGCAGATTGCCCTCACCAAAGGTAATCATCCGCAGTGCCTTTAGCAACCAGGTAATGAATGTCCACATTACTGGTCTGTCCAATCCTGTGCACCCGGTCCTCTGCTTGAATCAGGACCTGAATGAAACACACGCGTGTCACAAGTGTTCTGGCAGCGCTCTCAATATCAATTACATTTATTAAATCATGTTTCTTTTCAGCTGGCTTTCTGAACCCAGATGAGGGCATGTTCTAGACTAAATTACTCTGCTGATTCATGGGAAATGCTTTTCAACTCGAGACAAGCCTTTTATTTGAGACTGGCAGTCTAATCGTTTCTACAGGTAGAGATTATGCAACAGGAAGTCAGACCAAAGCGTCACCCGAGAATCAGGGCTATTATTATGAAAGTAAAATAATGGCAAATGTTTTTGAATCAAAAAAGATTGTTGAATTGCATTAACCATGCTTGCATTTTAATGCATTGTATTTTTACAATTTTGCATTTTAATGCACATCTTAAATATACAACCATGTTGAATTTCAGCCCATAAAAATACAATGCATTAAAATGCAAGCATGGTTAATCAGTCCCTCCAGAAAAACGCGATTATGCGATCGCGTGATTTAACGCATAAACAGCCAAAGTCTGCATATTCATGCGGGGGCCGCATTTTTTCAAATACGCCGCACTTTCGCCGCATAAATCGCCTATTTCCGCGTGCAAAATATGCGGGGCTAGCATGATTTCATAATCCCCGCATTTTCGTTGCAAAAAAAGTCATATATTAGCAGAAAGTTGAAAAATGTTCGTTTACTTCACACAAGAGCCGCCATTTCAGCCTATTGCCATGGGAACGTTTTGAAGTGACGTAATTACCCGACATGAACATCATCAAAAAGCTGCAAACCCCCGTGGTGAAACCATAGATATCAGTGAAACCATAATGAAGCGCGAACTCCCATTTGCCAACAAAAATAACAGCAAAAGACGCGCAAAGCAGTTTCCCGGTGTGTTGACCGATTTCAAAACACAGCATCATGAAGCTTTGAAGCGTTATGAATCAATGAGTCGATTCAGCGGTTCGGATGGCCAAAGTCACGTATTTCAGCAGTTTGACACGCGATCCGAATCATGAATCGACTCGCTGATTCATAGCATCATGATGCTGTGTTTTGAAATCGGTCATCACTATATAAGTCGTTATTTAGAGACGAACGGAGGTCTTACGGGTGTCCAACGACATAAGGGGACGTCATTAATGACAGAATTTAAATTTTTGGATGAACTAACCCTTTAAGAGATTGCACTTTGTGCATTGGAAGCACTCAAATGTCTGTTTTGTTAAGCCACCTCTGTAAAACAGGAAGTTGTAGCATATTCCTTTTGTAAAGCTACAGAACTTGTTTGACTCAATGTTTTGTAAATTTGAGCCTTGTGTTTATTAAGGTCTTCAATAAAACAAGATGAGAACTTAAATATTCCCAGCACTTTCTGTGATGTAGTGCTTTTTTTCTCTTTTTCATCAAACCGCAGTTTTTGTAAGTTCCCGCAATTTCATCGCATAAAATTGCATAAATATCCCGCATTTTCCATCGCATTTTTTAAGAAAACATGCCGCATAATCAAGGATTTTTGCCCGCAACAATCACAAAAAAAAGCAGCATTTTTCTGGAAGGACTGGTTAATGCCATTCAACAATCTTTTTTGATTCAAAAACATTTGGCATTATATTTCCATATATTATATCCTAACAACTAAATTCTTGATATAAAAATATGGCCACGCTTTAGATTAAGGTCCAATTCTCACTATTAACTATAATGTAGTTTAGTTTAGTTATTGGGTAGGATTAAGGGATGTAGAATATGGCCATGCATTAATATATGCTTTATAAGTACTAATAAACAGACAATATCCTAGTAATATGCACGATAATAAACAACTAGTTAATAGAGAGAATCTAAACTAAAATGTTACCAAAACGATTTTTAGCAAATTAAAATAATAATAATAGCAAGTACATTAAAACCACAATTAAACTAAAAACGAACTAAATTAAGATAGATAAAGTCTAACATTTAAGCTCGAGTCAAAGGTCTTGTGTATCATCTGAATTCAGGGCTCCCACACCTCATGACCAATTAATCTCCATGATTTGAAGTCGTAGTTACTGAATAATCATTTTTCAAAATTGCATTCACAAACAGCAATTTCCAGCCAATTATATATTTTAGATATCCGCACGATTTTTACGGGCCTGAAGCCACAGTTTTAAGTTTCCCTGATGAGTGTGGGAACCCTGTAAATGTGTTTGAGTCTTACTCCAGGGTTCCAGAAGAGCTCAGCGAAGACCACGAGGTCGGCCGAGTGCAGCGTGAGTCCCATGTTGGCGGCCGTGATGGACAAAACAGCCACGCAGCTCTTCTGTGAGGACTGGAATCTGTCACACAGCTGCTGTCGCTCCGCTGACGGTGTCGATCCGTCTATTCGAATGTAACTGATTCCCTGCACACAAATACAACAATGTCAACACAGTACTAGTGCTCATATATATATCCAACTCAACTATTACACAGAGACCAGGCTGACACCTGGTATTAAGATGCGTTTTGATCGATCGGATCACAAGTGGACGGGGGAGACACATTCCCGTTTACAACTGGTGTTTTAATCCGTCTCTTTTGTCCACTTTCAACCACTTCTGTCCTGATTTCTTCGAGGGGAGGGTCTATGGGCGGGTAAATGTGTGGGACTTTTTCAGATATTTCGATCTAATGGATGAAATAAGCCCAAGAAATTTACATATGAACACACCCGGAGGCGATGGAAAAACACGGAACATCAGCTTTAATTTCTGCTCTGACAGTCGTAAGACCAGCCGAACGCTGTGAGTGTGTTAGAAATCAGAAATGTGAGAGAGAACATTGTGCTTGGTATGTTTTTCATCTTCAAACCAAACTTGGGTCTCCAGACGACAAAGTTTAAATCCCGTCTGGCTAGCTCGCTTCCCATAATGTTCACGCGTTAGGTCAGTAGACGGAGAGTAGGGCGTCTTTTAGAGGCTGTTCCAGTGCATTTGACCACATGAGCGTTTACACTACGAAAGCAATCCGGTCAAATGTGTTTTCCACTACATCTGGAAGTGGTCGAAAGTGGACAAGCTCAAAACATTTCAGACCCCGTTTACACCTGTATTGTTGAAACAGGGCTCTAGACAGCACCTGAATACACAAACTATGATGGGTTATTAACTATTTTGGTTAGGGATGCTCTGCTCTGATATAGAAATTCTGGTCGATAACAATCTGCCCATTATTTTCACATTATGGCTGATAAATTTAACAAACAAAACTAAAACACACTAGACTAAAATGACACGCTAGAAATGAAGGCATCACACACATACACTACTGGTCAAAAGTTTGGCATAATTATGATTTTTTTTTTTATGATTAATTATGATGTTTTTGAGTCTCTTCTGCTCACCAAGGCTGCATTTATGTGATCGAAAATATAGTAAAAACTGAAATATTACAATTTTAAACAGCTGTTTTCTATGTGAATGCATGTTAAAATGTAATTTATTCCTGTGATTAAAGCTGAATTGATCATCATTAGTCTTCAGTGTCACATGATCCTTCAGAAATCATTGTAATATGCAGATACTGTATGCATCATAATGTACAGCATGATGACGCGAGAACTATTCCTGCAATAGAAAAACAAATTTCCAGCAAATTCAATATTTTAGATCTCTCTGCATGAATTTTAATATAACAGTTCTCAGGCCAACAGTTAGAAAATACATCTCAGAGAGTTTATAAAGTTACGACAGAATTTTTATGAAATGTCAAATGAAAGTTCAAGGTTAAATATTCATTACTGGATTATCAATATCCGATATAGGCCAGCAGCCATATCACCCTTTAGCCCAAGACTGGTTTCCCACTGAAGCTAAGCAGAGCTGAGCCTGGTCAGTACCTGGATGGGAGACCAACTGGGAAAACTAGGTTGCTGCTGGTAGAGGTGTTAATGAGGCCAGCAGGGGGCGCTCACTAGGGTGTCCATTTCCAGAATGCCAAAAAGGAGGACACTTTGCGGAATTTAGTGAGGCAAGAATAATTGCATAGGACACTGGTGTACTCACAACTACAATACAATTTTGTCCATCATATCAATGGTGATACAGTGATTCTGCAATAGCCTACTCTGTTCATTGCCAGACCATTTGACCTACGATATATCTTGATGTAGACGTAACAGAAGAGGCAAAACAGTGTTTGTTCACAGTATTTGTATTTATTCAAGACATTGTGATGTCTGTTTCAAAAACTGACCACTGAGATGAACCGGTCTTGCAAAGTGCTCAGTGCCTGAAAACATAACATTTCTGGACTTCTGGGAATAACAGAAATACATAAATAAACAAATAATGGATGCGAAAAATAAATAAATACACATTTCAGTTCTTAACAAAGAGGTTCACCCTCTGCAGCAGCCCTTTTTTTTATCTGAAATGTGTATTTATTTATTTATTTATTAATTTGTATGTGTATTTATTTATAAATGTATTATTTATACATTTATTATTTGTTTATTTATGTATTTCTGTTATTTACAGAAGTCAAGAAATGTAATGTTTTCTGGCACTGAGTCTGATTATTTGGTTATGTATTTCTGTATGACAATCATTCAGTCAAGCATAACCAATAATAGACTTTACAAAGCTAAGATTGTCATCCTGAGGTGATGTTGCTTCTCGAAATAATGACCTAAGGGAAGACGTAGCCTACCTGCGGCTCGTCTCAAACTTTTATGTTTTTCCCGTGCTGGCATGTCGGTCAATGGCAGCTTTCCCTTGACTACTAATGTCCACACAGCGACACAGGGTGCTTTTTGATATAAATTTGTGCTCTTTTGTCCATTGCGGATTAAATTAGGTCCGACATCCTATTTAACGTTAAGATATGACGCCAGCACATCCTGGAGGCTTGTTTACGTTTTTAACCAGTGATATTAGATATTTATTTGACACCGCTTTCAGCCAATCATTTGTTTGACCAGAGATCTCACGGCATTAGACGCTGTGCTGCTGCATCTAAAAAAAGATTCTAGAGTGGGGTTTTATAGGCCGATTCAGCGCAACTCCAAAAAGGAGGACAAATGAATGTCCGGCTTGAGGCTGCGCCGGACGCCGGACAGGGAGCTTAAAATCCGGACTATCCGGCCAAAATCCGGACGTATGGCCACCCTAGTGCTCACCCTGTGGTCTGTGTGGGTCCTAATGCCCCAGTATAGTGATCGAGACACTATACTGTAAAGCAAGGAACACACCAAACCGACGCCGACCAACTAGTAGCAATGAACGCAGACTGCAGAGTTGGCTCACCTCGGCAGCGTCTGGGTCCAAAGTTGCCCTGACACACCAAGCCGACGTTCAACATCTGACGGCCAAGTAGCACGTCCGTTATGCGCCTGCGTAAGAGTAAATCGCTTTCCGTACCAGCTGGTAGCAGTAGTCCGTTTTCGTTACTCAAAGCGGGAAACCGGAAGAGCTACCCTGTATACCCTATATAAACAAAGCACCTCATAATCTCGCTCACCACAGATGGTCACACTTTCTCGTGCACTGGTTCGCTAGCAGAACAGCCAGAACGATCAGATGGCCCGAACATGTCAAATCGGCTGAAAAATAGCCAACGAGGACTAACGTCAGCCGACAGTGTGGAACACACAGAGAAAACTTAGTTGGCCGACGCACGAAAGCTGCCCGATGGCCGACCGACGGCTTGGTGTGTTCCAGGCTTTACAAGCGCCGTCCTTCGGATGAGACGTTAAACTGAGGTCCTGACTCTCTGTGGTCATTAAAAATCCCATGTCGTTCAATAAAGAGTAGGGGTGTAACCCCGGCATCCTGGCCAAATTTACCCACTGACCCATGTCCATCAAGGCCTCCTAATAATCCCCATATACTGATGGCTTCATCACGTCTCCTATCCACCATAAGCTGGTGTGTGGTGGGGGTTCTGGCACAAAATGGCTGCCATCGCATCATCCAGGTGGATGCTGCACATTGGTGGTGGTTGAGGAGATTCCCCCCTTCTATGGAAAGCGCTTTGAGTGCCTAGAAAAGCGCTATATAAATGTAACAAATTAAATGATAGACCAATAGATTAAAAAAATAAAATAACAATATTGGCAATAAGTGATAGGGCCTTGATGTACTGTCAGCTCCATTAAAACACATTTGACCAAATTTGAATTCATTCAAAAAAATTTAAATAAAGTCTGCAGGTTCTGGGGCTGCTGTCAGCTGATGGCGAATATTTAAGAAATAATTTGTTATTTTTGTGGAGGAAAAAATTAATTTGGACAGACCTTCTCACCAAGGTCTTTGGTTATACTATCCAGCACCAGCTTGTGATGAGCAAACACCAGAAACTTCTCTCGTCCGCACTCCAGTGTGTCTGAGATGTATTCCCTGGGGAATGGATTAAACCACTGTTATTTTAATATCTTTGATATATAATATACACAGTCAAACCAGAATTTATTCAGACACCTTCATCATTTTCTCACATTATACGCTATAGTTTCGAAAATGGTACTAAATTATAAGTACAAACTGTGTCAGAACAAAATCATCTTGAAAATGTCAGATAACTTTGATAGAAAGGGATGTAATGGATTACAATCAACCAATCAGCTGTTAAATTTAGGTACACAATTAGATAATACCAATTTAGGTCAACCAATGACCAAGCAATGCACTATGAAACCTTTTTCACTAAAATATCCAAAACACCACTAGGCCAGTGTTATATATTTTGTTCAGTTGAGTACTTACAATATCCCAAATGTTTCCAACTATTTGTAAATCGTGAGAAAATTGCTACTTTAACCAAGGAACCAGGACGTGTGAGGAAGTCGCCTGTCGATGACATCATATCTGCGTATCTGTCATCCATCAACATGATTTCTGCCCGAGTCCTATCCCAATTCTTTCCCACCGGCTGTGAGGTGAAGACCACATGTCTCAAGATTCTGAGCTCAAACGTGGCCTTTGTTTTGTATAGGCGACCTCAAGCGGACGGAAAAGTTACATAGTTCAGGCGAACGCAGATATGATGTCATCGACAGGCGACGCCCTCACACGTCCCGGTTCCTCGGTTAAAATAGCAATTTTCTCACGATTTACAAATAGTTGGAAACATTTGGGATATTTTAAGTACTCAACTGAACAAAATATATAACACTGGCCTAGTGGTGTTTGGATATTTTACTGAAAATATTTTACATAGTGCACCTTTAAAGGGGTGGTCGATTATGAATGGACTTTTTTAACTTTATTTAGTGTGAAAATGTTGCCGTTTGAGCAGAAACATCTGAAGTAAAAACAAAGCATGAACACATGTTAGACTGCACCCCATAAACACAATCAAGCCTTGAAAAAAGCTGATCAACCACCCCTTTAATGCATTAATAGAGAATGTGTATTTTACAATGGCTTCATTTTACTATTTGAATGTGCATTCATCTTTTAATAATAATAATAATGCATGTTTCTTCATATTAACGTTTTGAAGAACCTGTTTGAAGTTTCTTTGAGCTCATAATAGTCAAACGTACATGATGGCTCTGATCTTGGCCTCTGCTGTGTGGTTGAAGAAAACCAGGAGCGCGTCCTTTTCTTGGGACTTCTGCACATGAACACAGAAAAGATCATCACACAAATCCTGTGACTATTCATTCACTCTCAACACATACGCTGTTATTATTTTCTGTGGAACAGAAATGAAGAATTTAATACTGAACGAAAGTTGAAATATGACTTATTTCCACAGATTTATTGTAGTTTGCGCTCACGTTGTGGCATCCTTTGGCGAGCTGTTTGGCAGCGGCGTTGAGGGCAGCTTTGGTGCGTGAGTTGATGCCGTCTGTCGTCACAGTGACCACCTTGCGCTGTTTGGCAGGAAGCTGCGAGAGCACCTCTGATTTGAGCCGTCTGAGCATCAGGGACTCCTCGAGCAGCAGCTTCAGTTCGCTCAGATGAGACGAGCCGGAGTAATCCCAACCCCATGGGAGCTGCAGTCAGACAAAGTTCACACTTCTGATTGCTTTTTCCCAATAGAACTTATGACAGGAGTGAAAATGAGGCTGTGAGGGATAGAATTACAGCGCGTCCAATGGATTGAACAGCATAACGATTGCTCAGCTGACAAAACGTTCCAAAAAAAAACTTTCAGTAGACAAAAACTCCATAATTTGAAAGGGTGTTGTGAAAATTACGTGATTTCGGACCTTTATACAGTGCATGCCATTGTAAAGACTGTTGACGATCCTTCACAGCCTCGTTTTCATCCGTGTTAAAGGGTTAGTTCAAGTCAGCTTTATTCCTGTAGCTCTCTTCACACACAGATGCTTCAGAGCAGCTTTACAGTGATGATAGGAAATGAGTTTTTTTGTTTTAGATGAAAAGCTAAAGTAAGTTTTGATTGATTAGTTTCTGATTTAACTGATTCAAAATGTAAAAACGCATGTAAAAAATATATTGCACAAAATGAAAACAATAATATAACTATTATTATTATAAGTGTGAATAAAAAAAGAAGGAAAAAAAAGCATGATTTCATCTCTTAAATGTCTTAGTGTGTGTTTTGGTCATAATTTAGACTTGTTTAAAATCTAATTCCAGCTTTTTATCTCATAATTAGGACTTTTAATCAAAAGAATAAAAAAATAATTTTTCCTAAAAAAGTCCTAATTTCAACCGTTCATCTCACAATGGCTTAGCATGTCATATTTTTGACTTTTTATCTCACTATTATAACTTTTAAAATCATATTTTCAACATTTTATCTTATAATTATGACTTAGCATGTCGTATTTTCGACTTTTTATCTCACTATTATGACTTTTAAAATCATATTTTTGACTTTTTATCTAATAACGAGGACATTTAAAATCACATTTTCAACATTTTATCTCTTAATTATGACTTTATGATAATTGAAATGAGCTGATCAGTAATATAGTTGAATATTTAGTGTCCCCAACTGAGCAAGCCAAAGCCAAAGGCGACCGTGGCAAGGAACCAAAACTCCATCAGATGACATAAAAAATTAAAATTAGTTCACCCAAAAATTAAAATTATCCCATGATTTACTCATCCACAAGTCATCCTAGGTGTATATGACATTCTTCTTTCAGACGAATAAAATTATATTAAAATATAATAGAGTTATTTTAAAAATGTCCTGGCTCTTCCAACATTTATAATGGCAGTGACTTGTTGGGTCATTTTTGAAGTCCATAAAAGTGCATCCATCCATCATAAAAGTGCATCCATCCATCATAAAAGTGCATTTATCCATCATAAAAGTGCATCTATCCATCATAAAAGTGCATCTATCAATCATAAAAGTGCATCCATCCATCATAAAAGTGCATTTATCCATCATAAAAGTGCATCTATCCATCATAAAAGTGTATCTATCAATCATAAAAGTGCATCTATCCATCATAAAAGTGCACTTATCCATCATAAAAGTGCATCTATCCATCATAAAAGTGTATCTATCAATCATAAAAGTGCATCCATCCATCATAAAAGTGCATTTATCCATCATAAAAGTGCATCTATCCATCATAAAAGTGTATCTATCAATCATAAAAGTGCATCTATCCATCATAAAAGTGCATTTATTCATCATAAAAGTGCATCTATTAATCATAAAAAGTGCATTTATCTATCATAAAAGTGCATCTATCCATCATAAAAGTGCATTTATCCATCATAAAAGTGCATCTATCCATCATAAAAGTGCATCTATCCATCATATAACTGCTCCACACGACTGCGGGGGGTTAATAAAGGCCTTCTGAAGCGAAGTGGCGCGTTTATGTAAGACAAATATCCATATTTAAAACTTTATAGACTAAAATAACTATCTTCTGGTGGTCAGCAGTGAGCGAGTCGACTTGCGCTAAAAGAGTAATCCCTGACGTGATGTACAGGAGCATCTCAAGCTTTGACGCCTCTCGTGGATAGTGCTGGGCAACAAACTCAAGCCCATCTTCTCTTATATCGAAATCCTCCGCCATTTCTCTTGAAAAATTCTTGTTTTAGACTCAAATTCATGACCGGTGTTTTGCTCTATCCTCTGCATTTGTCAATACACACACATCAAGGGTTCAAGGGTCAAGGGTTACTCGTTCACTGTAACTCAGCTTGCGTACCACTGACCGCCGAAAGCTAGTTATTTTACTCTATAAGGTTTTAAATATGGATATTTTTCTTACACAAACGCATCGCTTCACTTCAGTAGGCCTTTATGAACCGTGTGTAGCAGTTATATGATGGATAGATGCACTTTTATGGACTTCAAAAACAAAACAACAATTCATGCCATTATAAAGCTTGGAAGAGCCAGGATTTTTTCATATAACTTTAATATAACTGTATTCGTCAGAAAGAAGAATGTCATACACACCTAGGATGACTTGAGGGTGAGTAAATCATGGGCTAATTTTCATTTTTGGGTGAACTAACCCTTTAATCGCTCCTCATTAAAAGTAGGGAAGATGGTTGGCGCATGTTGTGTTCACAAATGTTACAGCGACTCAAACTCAGTTTGTGTGGAGCAGCATTTGAAACCGCAAACACCGGCGGATAATGAGCTGCTCACGTGTAAGTACACAGAGCCGTGCTTCACCTAAATTGCATCCTTTGTGATTTGATAAGCCATTTCACCATTTCAGTTTTATTTCGATTAATCACGCAGCCCTTCACTGTACTTCTAGGTATGAACCATGAAGCTCTAAAAGAACACACAGATGGACGCACCTGTTTGGCATCACAGTAACGTGTGCCGAAGTCATGGAAGCGTGGAAAGAGGGCAGGCCTCACGGCCAGGATCTGTGTGTAGAGCTCAGCCGGTCTGGACATGGCAGGCGTTCCCGACAAGAGGATCACTCTCTTAGCGGCCTGTTCCATTAGCATCACACAGATGTTTCATCAGCAGCATCAGAGACTACCAGGACAAGCTAATCACATCATCTGAAATCTTTCAATACGTGCAGGTCAAATCCAGTCCTCTCATATAAAACATATCAGTAAATGCTAAGCTAAGGACAAAAAAAGAAGGAAATTCTGTACAACCTCTATTTGCCTTTAAAATAACCAATTATAAATTAAAATTAACATACTAATATGTATGGCTTTTATGGTTTTCTGGGCAACATTTCAACCAGGCTTTCTCGGAAGGCAGCACATTTGGTTTTGAGACACAGCCAATGTCTGTGAACTCTAGACAGACTTAAAACTTTAATAGCACAGGGCAGGATCAACCAAACCGCAGCGTTTTAAAGTTCACCTCTATGAGTGATGCCTAAAATAAGCCTGAAGCAGCAAACCTTCAGCAGAGGAAGAGCCGCCCGACAGCGAGCAGTTTTCATGTTCTTCAGGAAGTGAGACTCATCCTGCACAAAAACAAACAAACAAACAAACAGAAAATAGAAAATAGGAAGAATTCAGATCACATCCTGCTACTGGATCCACCTCGGAAGAGCTCAGACAGCTTTATCCCAGAATCCCAAGGATGCTGAGTGAATGCTACTACAAATAATACTATGACTTTTTAAACTCTTATGCTCACCAAGATTGCATTTACTTGATCAAAAATACAGTAAAAACCACTGAGCCCTGCACATGACAAGCGGACAAAGATATATATATATATATATATATATATAATTGCCACAATTTATTAATTTGTTCCTTTGTTTTGATTTAATTAAAACAAGGTAACGAATTATGTAGTGCACACGATTTAGTAAAAGAAGGGAACAAATTATTATATTGTGCACATAATTTACTTAAAACAAGAGACTGAATTAGTAAAATGTACTGATGTATTAGTAAGTCGTGGGAACGATTCTTTAATTTGTGGCAACGATATACATCTTTTTTACCGCGTGTCATGTGCGGAGATCCATAAAAAACCCCAGTAATATTGTGAAATATTATTAGAATTTAAAAGCCCTGTTTTCTATGTGAATATATAGTCAAAAGTAATTTATTCCTGCAATCAAAGCTGAATTGATCATCATTACTCCAGTCTTCAGGTCACATGATCCTTCAGAAATCATTCTAATAAGCTGATATTTCAATGCTGCTTCATATTTTTGTTGAAACCTTGATACTTTTTTATTTTCAGTATTCTCTGATGAATAGAAAGTTTCAAACAACAGCATTTATTTGCTTTTGTATTTATTCATGTTTTATTTATATAAACAGTCTAAATATCTTTAGTATCACTTTTGATTAATTAATGCATCATGGCTGAATTAAAGTATTATTCTTAATAAAGTATTATTAAGTATAAAGTATAAATCTTGCTGACCCTTTTGAACGGTGGTGTAAACACAGATAAACATCAGGATTTTTTTTCTGATTATTGTGAGTATTAAGAGTTTTTTTTACTCTTTGTGAATCTCCCCCACATTTTTGAATGGGTTTTGTTTCACAATCCACTCCAGGGTGCGGTTATCCCTATTGCTTGTACACTTTTTTCTACCACATCTTTTCCTTCCCTTCACCTCTCTATTAATGTGCTTGGACACAGAGCTCTGTGAACAGCCAGCCTCTTTTGCAATGACCTTTTGTGTCTTGCCCTCCTTGTGCAAGGTGTCAATGGTCGTCTTTTGGACAACTGTCAAGTCAGCAGTCTTCCCCATGATTGTGTAGCCTACAGAACTAGACTGAGAGACCATTAAAGCAGTGCTAATTTTGACAGCATATTTTGATTTAGTTTTAGTCATAGTCTTTTGACTAAAATGCCATTTAGTTTTAGTCATATTTTAGTCACCTGAATTGTTTTTAGTTTTAGTCTAGTTTTAGTTGACTAAATATCATAAGATTTTAGTCGACTAAATCTACAGCATATCTAGTCTCCTAAAATCTAATGAGTTTAGTTAAATTGTTATACATTAAGCATTTACGCATTACATAACCGACTGTCACTTGAACTGACATTTTGACATCATTTTGTTTTTGACATTAAAAATACACGAAAGAGCTCAATTCACTTTTTTGTCTGTTTTTTTAAAAACATCTATATAGTTTTTATAACTTTGTATTTCTGTTTTAGTCAGTAGGCCATATCAGGTTAAGCTAAAAACTTAAAATAATTTATTTTTATTTCAGTTAACATTTATTTAATTTCAAGTAATGAAGTTTTTTTTTAATGGTTTTAGTGAACTATTATAACCCTGATACCTTATTGAATATGTGTCAAATACTGGTCTTTCCTCCTGACTATGAATTAAATGGGAATGAAATTAAATATAGATTATTGTGCAAGCAAAAACGAATATATAATGTGTGACTTTTAATGATAAACAAGCTCGAAATACACAGGGACTCTTATTTTGAAATGTCTGCGCTTTACTATTGCAGTTGCAGGAGCTCATTCAAGTTCAGATGAGAGAAAATATGCATTGTTACAATCGTCTAAAACATATTACTATATAAACATCGTAAAGTAAACATTGTCATTATTCATCAGCATTAGTTCATAAACAATTGCCTGTCATAAATGTGTGCTATTCATTGATTGAGCCGCTCTGGATGCGTGTGTATTGGGGATGCGTGAGCCAGTAAAAGCGCAACAGCGCCATGTTTTCCAGCGGTTAGATCAGCTCAAATCAAATGTGCTCATCTGTTTCACACAGGATATATTAGTTCTGACTGGATCTCTTCCCTAATCGTCCCTCTCTAACATTTTCGTCTCGTTTTTATTTGTTGACGAAAATGAAGGTTGATTTTCGTTATAGTTTTTGTCATCCAACACTAGTTTTTATTTAGTTATCGTCTCGTTTTCGTCAATGCAAAAAGGTTGTTGACGAAAATTATGACGAAAATTATTCGTCAACAAAATTAACACTGCATTAAAGGCCTTGGCAGGTGTTTTGAGTTAATTCGCTGATTAGAGTCTGGCACCAGGTGTCTTCAATATTGAACCTTTTCACAATATTCTATTTTTCTAAGATACTGAATTTGGGATTTTCCTTAGTTGTCAGTTATAATTAAGTTACAAAATTAAAAGAAATAAACATTTGAAATATATCAGTCTGTGTGTAATGAATGAATATAGTATACAAGTTTCACTTTTTGAATGGAATTAGTGAAATAAATCAACTTTTTGATGATATTCTAATTATATGACCAGCACCTGTATAGCAGACAACAATCGTGACATGAAGGCAGCGGAGCGATCACATGCTTTGCACATGAACTGGAGCGCATCTCAAATAAACCGAAACTCAGCGTAATAGGCTACTTGCCTCACAGACATGAGAAATATGTGTATATAAAGCTTGAAATGTCCACTTTTAAACGAAACAATTCGAACCGAAAAGAAATAGTCAAGCAATGCGCCCTGTTTACTAGTGGCAACGATACGCGTCTGTTCATTCATTCTTATCCAAGACGCTGACGTCAGACACACGTCCGTTTACAAACCAATCAATGTCAAGATGCAGCCCACATAGATGATGTGTGTCATGTAAAGTTCTTTAGTCCGCTTGCATAATTGCAATGTGAAACCTAACCAAATGTATAAAATTGATCAAAACATGAACTTCGGTTCGGAAGACTTTCAGGTCTGAAAACGCCCTTACAATTTATTCACATCTTGGCGTTTTCTTTTATGTGATATCCCAAAATGCACATAAAAATACAGTAGGTGGATGGAAACATAGCTATAGACATGCACAAACTAAAGTTCTTATCTAAATAAATAACTAATACAGTCAGTATGAGAGTCATTAGAAAACATGTTTACACATCAAAGCGAATCAACCCTCACCATAATGATCACACTGAACGGGCTGGACGGCTGCTGTTTGTCCATCTTGTTGAGCAGGTCGTAGCTGATGATGTTGATGAGACCGGAGCGCAGGCTGTCCCTGCCCTTAACCACCACATTAATGCTGTCGGCTCTCACGGAAGGCAGCCATCGACGGAAAGCCTGAGGGACAAGGGTGAGAAATCATAGTGTCAACTTTTGAGTGACTTCTTCTGCCATTTCAGCTATTTTGAGGAAGGTGACTAAAGCTTACAAAGGAACACTGCAAAATCTTCACCATTCCCCTACAAACTGCAAAATATCCTATCACAAATCCCTGCTGGGGAAGACGAGGATTTGTCCTTCCTCAAGGGTGCAGCGATGGAAAATATGAATTAATAAATCACATTTCACATCAGGCATCCGCTTATTTAAAAAAATGACCTGACAGCTGGTGCTTTTCAAGAGTGTAGAAACACAGATGCCATTTATTATCAATAGCAAAATGTGTACAGACCTTATTTATTTTATAACTTTATTTTGGTGCCTGCAATGTTGACAAAAGCTGCTTCATAAACTAGCACTCAGAATTGCTTTTTTAATAAAGACCCAATTATGAACAGTCCACTATTCTAATGTACAGATTCAGATGATGCCATCTCAGCATCTTAGGCTATATTCCTGGCAAGAACTAAATTACAAATATCACATAAATACAATAAAACAAAGCAAACACACACAGTAAATCATATTATATAAGATTTATCATAGAAATTAACATATGATTAAAAAAAAAAAAACCTCTTCAGGCATAATCTTTCTAAATAAATCCTTGAGTTACTATTCTAAAAACAAGTGTATTATGTTACTTATTAAACAAACAGCATGGGAGTGATATATTCTACTTTTATTCTCTAAAATATTGAAATGCAATAGGAGTGGTATTTAATATAATGTATAAAGATTATTAGTGCTTAGGTAAACGTGACATTTTAGCTGTACTCCTGTGTCATCTTAAAGCAATCGCCACTGCTTGAAACCCATGAAAAATATGAAAAAGCATGTATCTTTTATGGGCAGACACAGAAATACTGTTTATTCTGAGTCTCAGCAGGAACAAATATGGTCAGATCTACTCTATTGTGCATTAAATTGATCAGAAATGTCATTTAAGACATTTAATGTTACAAAATATTTCTACTTAGAACAAAAGCTGTTCTTTTAGAATCAATTGATTTAATGGTTTATACATTTCGACCAATAGGCGGCGCTGTGACCAAATTGATATGTTGTGGTCAGAGTGAGGTGGCAATTACACATGCAAAGTTTGGTATCAATATGTCAAAGCTTTGCAGAAATACAGCCTCAAAGTCACTTTGGCATCATGCCAGCAACTTTGTTGATGCGGTATACGAAAACGGTTTTGTCTATCGACAAAATCCACACCTTTTTGCCGGCACAGTCTGAAGATGATACAATTCGATTTTGGTGAAAATTGGACAAATGGTCTAGGAGAAGGTGGAAAAAGTAGGTTTTTAAAGAAAAACAAAATGGTGGACAGGAATTTCAGCTGACTATGGCAAAATTGGTATCTATGTTCTCGGTATGATCCAAGGACCAAAGTTATTAGCATTTTTTGAAATCTCATTATAAATTTTGACCACAAGGTGGAGCTGCCCCAAAACTTTTTGAGTACTGTCAGGGCATGGTGAGTTTCGTAACAATACGCCAATGTGTTCGTAAAATATAGCATCATGTGACTCGGCATGCTGCACCAAAGAGTGTTCAGAAGTTATATGCAAAAATAGGCATTTTTTGTGTCTCCGGACCACTAGGTGGCACTGTGCCGAAACTCTGCAAGTTGCCTCAGGTCATGGTTGTCATAACATAGACCAAGTTTGGTCAGAATATGCTAAAGCGTTGCAGAGATATATCCTCACGTTCATTTTCACAGGCACTTCGTCAAATTGGTTCACGCATTATTTGAGAACGGTTTGACGAAACAACTTGATTACTATAAGTTGTCGCCATGGTATCTAAGATGATCTGGTCCAATTTTCGTAAAAAAAAATCTGGTTATAGGAATCGTAATTTTGTTTCTAGCCCATACGGTTCAAACGTTATTAGCATAAACGTGAGTGCAAATTTGGACCAGTGTTAATTTTGACAGCAAATTTTGATTTAGTTTTAGTCATAGTCTTTTGACTAAAATGCCATTTAGTTTTAGTCATATTTTAGTCACCTGAATTGTTTTTAGCTTTAGTCTAGTTTTAGTCTCCTAAAATCTAACGAGTTTAGTTAAATTGTAATACATTAAGCATTTAAGCATTACATAACCGACTGTCACTTGAACTGACATTTTGACATCATTTTGTTTTTGACATTAAAAATACACGAAAGAGCTCAATTCACTTTTTTGTATGTTTTTTGAAAACATCTATATAGTTTTTATAACTTTGTATTTCTGTTTTAGTCAGTAGGCCATATCAGGTTAAACTAAAGCTTCAAATAAGTTTGATTATTTATTTATTTTATTTTATTATTTTATTTCAAGTAATGAAGATTTTTTTAAATAGTTTTAGTGAACTATTATAACCCTGATACTTTATTGAATACGTGTCAAATACTGGTCTTTCCTCCTGACTATGAATTAAATGGGAATTAAATTAAATATAGTTTATTGTGTAACCAAAAACAAATATATATAATGTGAGACTTTTAATTATAAACAAGCTCGAAATACACAGGGACTCTTATTTTGAAATGGCTGCGCCTTACTATTGCAGTTGCAGGAGCTCATTCAAGTTCAGATGAGGAGATAAAATATGCAGCTACAACCGTCTAAAACATATTACTATATAAACATGGTAAAGTAAACATTGTAATTATTCATCAGCATTAGTTCATAAACAATTGCCTGTCATAAATGTGTGCTATTCATTGATTGAGCCACTCTGGAGCGCTGGATTGGGGATGCGTGAGCCTGTAGAAGCTCAACAGCGCCGTGTTCTCCAGCGGTTAGATCAGCGCGTTCACATCAAATGTGCACATCTGTTACACAGGACATCAGTTCTGACTGGATCTCTTCCCTAATCGTCCCTCCATAACATTTTCGTCTCGTTTTTATTTGTTGACGAAAATGACAGTTGATTTTCGTCATAGTTTTTGTCATCCAACACTAGTTTCTATTTAGTTATCGTCTCGTTTTCGTCAGTGAAAAAAGGTTGTTGACGAAAATGATTTGTCAAGGAAATTAACACAGATTTGGACAGATGGTGGCGCTAGAGGGATTGAGTTAGAGACTACAAATTTGCTATGGTCACAGTTCAGACTGTCCTCTACCGGTGTGCCAAATTTCATAACTTTCCGGCCAGCGGGAAATAATATTTCACAATATTACTGTTTTTACTGTATTTTTGGTAGTAAAAACGGTAGTATAGATGTGACATGAATCCTCAAGAAACATCCTTCTGAAAGGAAGTGTGTGTACCTCAGCCCATGTGAAGCGCACTGAGGACGGGGCAACCACCAGCAGAGGCCACTCACTCCTGTAGTAGGCAGCGATGCAGATGGCCTGGATTGTCTTCCCCAGGCCCATGTCATCAGCCAGAAGCAAACGGCCCTCTCTGGACACTGCAAAACTGAGACATTAGCAGACATTACATTACATTTATGCTAGGGCTGTACGATTAATTGAAAAATAATCTAAACCGAAATTCAGAACCTCTAACCAACGTATTTTTCCCATGTCGGTTATTTCGGTTTTAGTCACATGACTCCGTCCCGTCAATCACATCAAGCGGTTTGCAGGCACACAGAGAGATGCAGGAGCAGTTATCTTTGTTTATAGATGCCCAGAATCACTGTAGTAACTGCATGTTTTTACACAGTTTATACAGGTCAGTTAAGCCTACGCGCTGCCACACACACACACACACACACACACACACACACACACACACACACAGACGGCGCGCGCAAGCCCCGAATCCAGATCGCTTTCACTTTCGTCCTCCTAAAGATTGTCAATTAAATGCGTTTAAAGGTTTGAACATTTAAAGCGATTGTGCACTATTAAAAAACAACAATATGGAAAACTTCTTCGTTCAGTTCTCAGGTTTTTCTGAGACACAGAGAGCCGAGCCGAGCCGCGTCTCTGACAACACGCGCGCGTCCTGAAAGCAGACCTCTTTCACCTGCGTCCTCACAAAGCTTTGTCAGTTGTATGTTTTTTAAGGCCTGCCAGTTTCAACATTAAAGCCATTTTAGACCATCAGATGTGTATTATGTTGAACTAATGCCTGATATATTGTGCCACGTGAACACTCAGACAGTAGCTCGCACATCACGTGAAGATCGCGCGCAGAGAGCAGCGCAGAAACTCACTGTTAACGCTGTCCTGTGACTAAAGTAAAGTCACTAAAGTAGCTTAGAAACTCAACCGTTAAAGGCATATATTTTAATACCTTTGAAGAATATACAAACCACAGCTTCATAATGAATAGAGACGGTATGAGTAATTCACACACACAATCTCTCTCTCATTAATGCATTCAAATAAATGTAATGTAGGCCTACTTTATCTGTATCTGATGTACAACAAGCAGAAATCTGCCCCATAGACAATAACTACTGAAAGTGAACCGTTTCCTTCAAGTATTTTAAAATCACAAAGAAATGCACTTTTTCATTAGAATAAAATATCCCACCTTTTAATAGTAGAAAATATTTACAGTAAAAACCTTATCAGGAACTTACTCAAAAACCTTATGAGGGCAAAAAATGGAAAGCAAAAAAAGAAGAAGCAAAATAATCGTTCATTAATCGTAATCGAGGTAAAAATGTTCAATTAATCGAGGTTTTTATTTTTGGTCAAATCGTTACAGCCTTAATTCATGCATTTGACAGATGCTTTTATCCAAAGAGTCTGGCATTGCATTATATTTTTGTCAGTTCATGCATTCCCTGGGAATCAAACCTATGACCGAGTGGCATGCTCTACTGTTTGAGCTACAGAAAATGCACCAAATAACTATAACCAGACAATGGCTGTTAATGGAGACCTACTTGACGCCGTCTCTCTGGAAAGGCATGAGGCTGCGTGTGAGCTGTGGATCTACGTGTGAGAGGTCGGCCTCAGGAGTGACTGAAGCTCTGGACTCGCTCTTCTCAAACTGAGAGCAGAAGGACTGGAGCACAGCGTGAGGTAAAGGCTCAGTCTCCACCGCAGGCAGCTCGTTCAGATCCACCACTAGACACAAGACATCACAATCAACTACTGTACATGCACTTTATTTTCTGGGAAATAAGTTACACCGGGTCAAAACTGCATTTGCAAAAATTATAAATAGGTTGCATCAGTGTATAAATCACATTTTGTTATTACATTCAGAAAATACCAGTAAATAAAATTAAACATTTATGAACATAAACACTATAAATATGTATTTTAGTTCTCACTCCTCGCAGGAATGAAAAATATAAGTATATTAAAACAACATACAAAACAAACTAGTGGCATGTGTGAGCTTGTGTGTCTCTCATTTGGCACAAATGCAAATGTGTGTGCTTTGCACATGTTAGGCATGCTTGATGTTAAATGCATGAACAAGTACATGAACAAATAATGAACAAAATTTAAAACGACTCACTAAGTTTCCCATAGTCCTCCAGAAGGAAAGTCCACTTCCTGGTCTTCATGTCTAATAATATTCAAACAAAGAATAAAATATGTACATAATACATGATACAGGTCAAAGCCTTCTGGAACTTTCCATACACGGTCACTTTTTACCCCAAAATCTTACTTTTTTTTTTTTTTACTTCATCAGGAAGGTACAAAACTTGGTAAAGGTTTCGGCACTTGCTGTGTGAACACTAACAAATCATGAACATGATTCAAAAAGGGTAAATGGTCCTGAAAAAAAGGTCACTTGTATTGTCCACGGTCAAAAATGAGTGCATAGGAAATTAATGTGAAATGTTTGGTACTGTGCCCAAACAAAATTTTTTTTTTTTTTTTTAGATATTAACCTCAAATTTGGAACTTGTTTAGATTTATGGCTTTGATTTTCACAGTTTTAGAGTAAAACATGTTTTGGAAAATATATATTTCATATCAAAATTGAAAATTTTATTTTTGCACATTTTTCATAATACATTTAACATTTTATAACTTTTTTCATGTTCAGATTTTTTTTTACTTTTTTCACTTCAGCAATAATCTGTCATCTTTAAAAAGAGACCAAACTTCAGTCTGTGCTCTAGTGTTGTAGTGCTCGAGACCGGTCTTGTGCCGATTCAGAACTTAATTAGGGATTGTGTCAAAAATGTCACCAAAAATGTATACAAATGCTAACAAAATTCAAGATATTGTTCATAAAGTTATTGTATGAGATTGGGATTTATAACATGATATAATTAACCAATATCACAAGAGCAAGAGAGCTGAGCATGACTGCAAACATGATATTGCTTTAACAAACATTACACTTTTTTTTTTTTTAAACATTATCCTCAACGTTATTTACATTTTTAATTTACCAATTCAGATGCATCTTCTGTATCACCTCTGTAGCGCAAAGATGAATTTTCTTGTTAATGATTTAATTTGACTGGTAACTGCTCTATATAGTGTCTTATCCTCATTATATTTATTATAAGTTATAAGTCATTTCTCAGGTGGTAATGTGGATCACTATGAATTTAAGGAGTGCTGGTTTGGTCTTGGTCTTGACTCGGACTCGTCCTGCCTTGGTCTTGTCTTGGTCTCAAAACACATTGGTCTTGGTCTTGTCTTGGTCTCAACCCCTCAAAGTCTTGGCGTTGTCTTGATCTCAACACACATTGGTCTTGGTCTCGACTTGGTCTCAACTCCTCCAAGTCTTGGCATTGTCTTGGTCTCAACACACATTGGTCTTGGTCTCGACTTGGTCTCAACCCCTCAAAGTCTTGCTGTTGTTTTAGTCTCAACACACATAGGTCTTGGTCTCGACTTGGTCTCAACCCCTCAAAGTCTTGCTGTTGTTTTAGTCTCAACACACATTGGTCTTGGTCTCGACTTGGTCTCAACCCCTCAAAGTCTTTCTCTTGTCTGAGTCTCAACCCCTCAAAGTCTTGGTCTTGTCTTGGTCTCAACACACATTGGTCTTGGTCTCGACTTGGTCTCAACCCTTCAAAGTCTTGGTCTTGTCTTGGTCTCAACACACATTGGTCTTGGTCTCAACCCCTCAAAGTCTTGCCGGTGTTTTGGTCTCAACACACATTGGTCTTGGTGTCGACTTGTTCTCAACCCCTCAAAGTCTTGGCGTTGTCTTGGTCTCAACACGCATTGGTCTTGGTCTTGACTTGGTCTCAACCCCTCAAAGTCTTTGTCTTGTCTGAGTCTCAACCCATCAAAGTATTGGTCTTGTCTTGGTCTCAACACACATTGGTCTTGGTCTCGACTTGGTCTCAACCCCTCAAATTCTTGCCGTTGTCTTGGTCTCAACACACATTGGTCTTGGTGTCGACTTGGTCTCAACTAGGGCTCAGATACATCGTCGATACATCAATACATCGTCATGAACAACGTCATGAACTCCTGACGATGCGCGTATCGATACTGTGTGCTTTTGAATGTAACCAACGCAACGCGAGCAGCAGTGCAAGACATTCACAATGGAGAAGAGGTTTTCAGTTAATGAATGAACGGAGCATTGCAGCCTCACATCCATTAAATAGCAATACAATACTCTTTGTGCTTTTTTGCTATTGATATAAAACAAATTCTCCGATTTCAAATTACGTCCATTTTATTACGAAATTCAAAAACATAAATACCATTTTGGCGCTGTGGCGTGAGATCGCTTTGGCGCAGCTCAGCTCTAGAGAAGAGGCCGCGCGCAGCACACGTGAACACATCTTCTCTTCCGCATTAATACTTAATACCAGTTACAGCGCGAAATAAACATGAATGAACATCTGAACGTGTGTTAAAAGATAGAGTACAACTTTCCGAAACCTGTATCATGTCACATGGAATCACTCGATCAGTGTTTCAAACGCAGAAAGGCGCCAGTAAAAGCTTGTAAACAATGTCATGTGACATTTACCTCAGAAAAAATATATATCCAGTGTCCATAAACTCGTTAGTCAGTTAGAAAAATTTACTCTAGAGGAGCATTTTGCTAAATATATGTACCATATTCCATATTCATTATAATTTGTAATGTTCTTCAATATTGAATGCATGTTTGAATTAACCTGGCAAGTTTATATGACAGCCACCATTAAAATGTTTATATTTCAAAAAAATATGCATATGGTTATGTAATTTGTAAAGTTAATATTATATAAACTTATTTAAAAAAAACATGTAATTTTGTGTAATTTAAGTGTTTACAAATCAGTTGATTTTTACCTTTAATATTATAGTACAACTGACTCCCATAGTTTACAGCATTAGTTAAGAGATTTGTTTTCCCAAATTTGTTTTAGATTTTAGATTTATCATGAGATTTGTTTTACATTCCAAAATTTGCCATGTATTGTACCTTATATATATGCAAAATAATCAAGAACCAAGCCTTTCCAAAGTTTTTTTTATGACAATTTATTTATTTCATTTAACTATTTATTTTTTTTAATGACAAAAACAAAATAGTTTTTCAGTTATCACAACTATTCTATCACTGTTTATTAAATAAACAGATATTACTGTTACTAAACTCTGTTCAAAAGAAATTTCATTCCAAACTGATCCATATCGTGATACGTATCGTATCGTGACGTCAGTATCGTGACATTGTTGGTGATACACAGCCCTAGTCTCAACTCCTCAAAATCTTGGTCTTCTCTTGGTCTCAACACACATTGGTCTTGGTCTCAACTCCTCAAAGTCTTGGTCTTGCCTGGGTCTCAACCCCTCAAAGTCTTGGTCTTGTCTTGGTCTCAACACACATTGGTCTTGGTCTCAACTCCTCAAAGTCTTGGTCTTGCCTGGGTCTCAACCCCTCAAAGTCTTGGTCTTGCCTGGGTCTCAACCCCTCAAAGTCTTGGTCTTGTCTTGGATTCAACACACATTGGTCTTGGTCTCGACTTGGTCTCAATCCCTCAAAGTCTTGGTCTTGTCTTGGTTTCAACCCCTCAAAGTCTTGGTCTTGTCTTGGATTCAACACACATTGGTCTTGGTCTCGATTTGGTCTCAAAGTCTTGGTCTCAACCCCTCAAAGTCTTGGTCTTGTCTTGGTCTCAACCCCTCAAAGTCTTGGTCTTGTCTTGGATTCAACACACATTGGTCTTGGTCTCGATTTGGTCTCAACCCCTCAAAGTCTTGGTCTTGTCTTGGTCTCAACCCCTCAAAGTCTTGGTCTTCTCTTGGATTCAACACACATTGGTCTTGGTCTCGATTTGGTCTCAACCCCTCAAAGTCTTGGTCTCAACCCCTCAAAGTCTTTGTCTTGGTCTTGTTTTGGTCTCAAAACACATTGGTCTTGGTCTCGACTTGGTCTCAAACTCAACCACTCGACCCCTGATGATCAAACAAACATTTGTCTGTAATTTATGGGAAATATAATTTTGTCGATAATAAAATTGTTCCAAAAATGTATTCAACATGATCTAGTCTCTACTGAGTGGTTTCATTTAGGCTAAATCTGTAACCTTAATTGCATAACTTTTTTATTGTATAAATAGTGGGAATTTCATTTTATTATAAGAAACGTCTTCTACCTGACTTCATTTTATAAAGTTGCAAACCTTATAAAATTAACAGGGAAAAAAACGTTTAATAAAAATAAAAAAATTTACTTTCACAGACTATTTATTGAAAAGGAAAAATCTAATTTTGCTCGGTTATCTAGCCTATTCATGGAAAGTGACTTCTCCTTACTTCTTTGGCAATACATTTATTACACTCACCGTAGCATTTGGACGGCATTTGCTTGAAGATTCCAATAACATCGGTCTGGTATCCAATATCGACTTCCAGCCGAGAGCGAGACACTAAAATGCACTTCCCCTTTATCGTGGCACCTGGTTTCTGCCAACCCTGACAGAGCCGTATCAGAGCTGCCAGGGCTGCTGCATCTTTGGGACGACTGGTGGACGCTGAAATATTCAGCCCTTCCATCCCAGCCAGAGGTTTGAGAGAGACGGAGGGGAAACTCGCTGCATGCTCCACTGAAACACAAACAAAAAATAGATGGATTTTAACAGATAATAGATGTACTCAAGTATACTCATGAAGACGTACTCAGCATCTGGTAGTCCTCAAGGCTGAAGTTCCACATTTTTGTAGCAGGATCTGTGACAACAGATAAATGATAAATGCATAACTATTATAGGACATCAACCATTTTCCTGTAAGATGAATAAGCATACATATGCACCCTTTAAACTCTCTGTAAGGGATGTCGCCTGTACTCACCGTAGTTCTTGGAGGGAATGCTTTTGAATACGATGATGAGGTCCGCATGGTAGCCGACCTCCACTCGGAAGCGATTTTCTGTGTGCGACACGCATCTCCCTTTTACGGACACCGCCGGTTTCTTAGCAGGGATATTTCCTCCTGCTTCAGGGAGTTTAGATGGTCGCTTTTCTCCTATGGCCGGTTTGCCTGCCTGTCCATAAAAGCTACAAGTTGGAGAAGCGGTGTTGGAAGTTGGAGGTGCTGTCTTTGTACAGGGACCTTTAGAGTCAAAGGGCTGAGTCTGCAAAAATGAGCACAAACATAAGACACACCACCCAAAAAAATACATGTATACACCAGGGCTGGACTGGTAATCTGGCATACCGGGCATTTTCCCGGTGGGCCGACAGCCTTCCTAGGTTTTTTTTTGGTTTTTTTGCCACGGACTGGCCCGTCATGCAGGGACAGCGGTCCATTGGTTTGTCTTCTGAATTGACAGGCCAAAGTGAGAGAGTACTACCCTCATCCATATTAGGGCTGCATTTTGGAAAACTGCAAAAAGCTAGTATCCGCACAGTGTGTTTCTGCTGCTCTATGAAGTGATGAACGGCACTTTGACTCCAAAATTTGTTTTAATCAGTCGTGTGATATGGGAACATTGCAGGTTCTGTGGTGAATCAGCTGAAAACAGCCGCGAGCATGTAAAATACATGCCGAGGTAAATTGGAAAACGTACACACAACCAGTAGGGCCTACACACAACTACAAACATGTCAATCTAGCACCACCACACCTTTATAATAATTTACCTTGCAGCTTACCAGTGAAGAATTATGGCGTTTTGGCAGAAATGTATTTATTAAAAATGTTGCTATTATTACTTACATTAAATATTGCAGAATATAAATCACTTTTATAGAGGCTGGTTTCACATTTTCTACATGTTTACAATATTTTTTATTACAAATTCAATTGTTTATTATTATTTATTTATTTTAGAAACCCATGGTAATGAGGAGCATGTTTTACCTGTGACTACCATGATCTTACAGTTAAACTATAAATACAATTTAATTAGGGTAATTAATTAATTAAAGGATAATTCTTTAAATAATTAAGGACAAAACTTTTTTCTCTTTAAATGTTTTATGAACTTTTTAATAGATCTAATGAAATTTAACTAAATGTTATTTCAATGAGAGCCTCATGTAAGATAGTTATCAGTGTCTTACATAAATTAGGTATTAACTCTAGGGATGCTCATATTGACCGTTTAACCGTTAACCGATAGTATGAATTTTGACCGATTAATACTATCAGTTAAACGGTTTTTTTGCTGCATGGTCACCACATTTTTATAAGAAACAATATCGAGTCTATAAAACACGAAAGAACAACAAATATATCGGTGAGAACACTCGTTTTAACAGCCTACATACACGGGACTGCATTTGACTGCATATCACAATTCTCCCAATATTGATTCTTCTTGCAATCGTAATGCAATGGACTGTGGCCTACATTAAAGGTCCCGTTCTTCGTGTTTTTTTGAAGCTTTGATTGTGTTTACAGTGTGCAATATAACATGTGTTCATGTTTCGCGTGTAAAAAAACACAGTATTTTTCACACAATTTACTCATCTGTACACCGCTGTTTTCACTCTCCTAAAAACGGCTGATGAGTTCCTTGTTCTATGAAGTCCCTCCTTCAGAAATACGTAACGAGTTCTGATTGTGCCAGCGGTTCCCGTGTTGTGATTTGACAGCAGCTTAGCGCACGTAACTTGCACGGAAAGGTCACGCCTCTTAACGGGAGATGTATGCGCTTAATGATCTCTACAGCGTCCCTGGGAAAGCCAAACAAAGGTGATTTGACTCCGGGATGAAAATAACAGCGTCTCGACGACATGGCGACAAACACACTCAAACGCACCACTTCCTTTTCTCCACGCGACACTTCCTCTTCTCCACGTGGGACAGCAACAAGACCACGCCCCCTTTTTTCGCGTATTCTTGTGGGCGGAGGTTAGTCTGTTCTACTGTTCTACTGACGTAATTAATGAAGGAAGTACCAGGATGTAGTCCAAGCCGGCCGTTCCATTGAACTTTGAGCTTTATAATTTTACAGGTATTATTTATGTTCTAACAGCAACATTACACACTAACTAAAGTTTGAACAATGGGATCACGAAGAACGGGACCTTTAAACCTTTAAATAAAAGGTTTACACAGTCATATACAATAAACGAGCTTGCACAGCGACAGGAAAAAAATGTGAACGGGAAATGCCTACCTTACCAGAGCATGCGAGCAAAGCAAAGCGGAGCTTCACTCATGAACTGCTCAGCGGTAAAATGACGTGTGCTCAAATCCCGCTCCGACGTGACATTTCTCTGTACTGTAGCCTACTATGCTTGTAGCCATTAAAACACGTAATTAGTTTCAGTTAAAATATTATAATGTTATTTTTTAATTTCATTTACGTTGAAAAGTGAACAGGACACATAAGATGCATAATGTCAGAAGACGGGGGTCTTCAATAAGTTCAATAACACTTCAATAGGCTTTCAACAAAACAAAACTTTTCTTTAAAGTGAATTTCGTTTTTGTATAAATTTTAATGTACCGGTGTGTTTAATCAACCAAATTGCCCGGATTTAATAAATAATAAGAAAATAGCCTATAACAGACAATGACATGGAGGAGGCGGCGGCGCAGCGTGAACAACGGCTTAAATGAACTACTAGAAAAGAAAAAAAACTTTAGTCAGGGGCAGCCCTCTATTTATTTCAGATAAAAATTTCTTATATTTGATCCAGCAGGTCACAAAGGGAGTTCTGGGTTGAGCGTGCGGTGCTGAGCGGAAAGAGCTTCAGAAATGAGCGGAATCGTTTTAAAAACATAATTCAACAAATAAATAATACTTTTTAATGGGCCACTTAAAATGTTTATTACAAATAAATTATTACATTTTAAAAATGAACAAAAATTTGCAATCCTTTGCAGCACCCCCACTTCCCGTGGATTGAGGTAGGCCTGCTATTTTTATATGATGAAAAAAACGTAGTTTGACGGGAAAAAAACTATTCTGGTTCTTCAAAGCTTCAAACGGATTCAGTGTTTTCGTTTTGTCATCTTAATTTGTTAATTATTTAAGTGAAAAATATTTAGTGTAGGCCTATTTATTTTATGCTTTTTAAAAATATTTTATTCAGTTTTCTCTGTTGTCAGAAACATTTGATAATGTGAATCCAGGTTCTGATGTTGTTTTTAACGGGTCACAGAAACTCTTAAAGTGTATATTTATTTAATGCCAATTCAATATTATAATCTTACCAGTTAACGGTTAATAATCGGATAATGAGCAGCGGTTGTCGGTCGGGAAAATTAACCGTTTTGAGCATCCCTAATTAACTCTAAAATATTATTGTTTTTAAAGGGGTAGTTCAACCTAAAATGTGATCATTTACCCTAACGACATTACAAACCTGAATGAGGTCTTTCTATGTAACATAAGAAAATCATGAGCCTTTTTTTTTTTTTTGTCCATACAATATTCAGCCTAACCAAAATGGTTTGGTTGCCAACATTCTTCAAAACATCTTCTTTTGTGTTTCACATAGAGAGTAAGTCAAAAAGTAAATGATGACAGAATTTAATAGCAGTAAATTCACTTTAATGCATCCTAGCTCAAAATCAGTTCTTTACTGTCAAGTGCTTTTCTGTGTGACAAAAATGCAATATTAAATTTGTTAACGGCATTTGCAGTAAATTCAATAATATCCATCATTATTTGTCCCTGTCCTAGTTTTATTTATTCACTTGAATTTAAGGCGAAAACATTCACGGGGAACTCATGGGCTGGGTTTGTCTAGGGCCAAACACACACACACACACACACACACACACACACACACACACACACACACACACGCACACGCACACGCACACGCACACGCGCACGCACACGCGCACGCACACGCACACAAACACAGTAATATTGTGAAATATCATTACAATTTAAATTAACTGGTTTCTGTTGTATATTGTAAAATGTAATTTATTCCTGTGATCAAAGCTGAATTTTCAGCATCATTACTCTAGTCATCAGTGTCACATGATCCTTCAGAAATCATTCTAATATCATTTCTTATTATTATCAATGTTGAAAACATTTGAGCTGAATTTTTTTTTTTTTTTGGAAATCATGATACACTGCCATTCAAAAGTTTGGGGTTAAAATTCAAAAGTAAAGTTAAAAAAAAGTGAAAAAGATCTTAATGTTTCCAAACTTTTGACCAGTACTGTATATACAGTGAGGAAAATAAGTATTTGAAGACCCTGCTATTTTGCATGTTCTCCCACTTAGAAATCATGAAGGGGTCTGAAATTGTCATCGTAGATGCATGTCCACTGTGAGAGACATAATCTAAAAAATGTTTTCCAGAAATCACAATATATAATTTATTAACTATTTATTTGTATGATACAGCTGCAAATAAGTATTTGAACACCTGAGAAAATCAATGTTAATATTTGGTACAGTAGCCTTTGTTTGTAATTACAGAGGTCAAACTTTTCCTGTAGTTTTTCAGCAGGTTTGCACTGCAGGAGGGATTTTGGCCCACTCCTCCACACAGATCTTCTCTAGATCAGTCAGGTTTCTGGCCTGTCGCTGAGAAACACAGAGTTTGAGCTCCCTCCAAAGATTCTCTATTGGGTTTAGGTCTGGAGACTGGCTAGGCCACGCCAGAACCTTGATATGCTTCTTACAGAGCCACTCCTTGGTTATCCTGGCTGTGTGCTTCGGGTCATTGTCATGTTGGAAGACCCAGCCTCGACACTTCTTCAATGCTCTAACTGAGGGAAGGAGGTTGTTCCCCAAAATCTCGCAATACATGGCCCCGGTCATCCTCTCCTTAATACAGTGCAGTCGCCCTGTCCCATGTGCAGAAAAACACCCCCAAAGCATGATGCTACCACCCCCATGCTTCACAGTAGGGATGGTGTTCTTGGGATGGTACTCATCATTCTTCTTCCTCCAAACACGTTTAGTGGAATTATGACCAAAAAGTTCTATTTTGGTCTCATCTGACCACATGACTTTCTCCCATGACTCCTCTGGATCATCCAAATGGTCATTGGCAAACTTAAGACGGGCCTTGACATGTGCTGGTTTAAGCAGGGGAACCTTCCGTGCCATGCATGATTTCAAACCATGACGTCTTAGTGTATTACCAACAGTAACCTTGGAAACGGTGGTCCCAGCTCTTTTCAGGTCATTGACCAGCTCCTCCCGTGTAGTTCTGGGCTGATTTCTCACCTTTCTTAGGATCATTGAGACCCCACGAGGTGAGATCTTGCATGGAGCCCCAGTCCGAGGGAGATTGACAGTCATGTTTAGCTTCTTCCATTTTCTAATGATTGCTCCAACAGTGGACCTTTTTTCACCAAGCTGCTTGGCAATTTCCCCGTAGCCCTTTCCAGCCTTGTGGAGGTGTACAATTTTGTCTCTAGTGTCTTTGGACAGCTCTTTGGTCTTGGCCATGTTAGTAGTTGGATTCTTACTGATTGTATGGGGTGGACAGGTGTCTTTATGCAGCTAACGACCTCAAACAGGTGCATCTAATTTAGGATAATAAATGGAGTGGAGGTGGACATTTTAAAGGCAGACTAACAGGTCTTTGAGGGTCAGAATTCTAGCTGATAGACGGGTGTTCAAATACTTATTTGCAGCTGTATCATACAAATAAATAGTTAAAAAATCATATATTGTGATTTCTGGATTTTTTTTTAGATTATGTCTCTCACAGTGGACATGCTCCTACGATGACAATTTCAGACCCCTCCATGATTTCCAAGTGGGAGAACTTGCAAAATAGCAGGGTGTTCAAATACTTATTTTCCTCACTGTATATGGGAATACATTTTTAATTATAAACTTTACAGCCAAATGATCATGTTGAATTTATTATGAATTTATGATGAATTTATAGGCCTTGGAATTTCACGTATCATGTATATATTATATGGTTAATAATGTAATATAGTATTTCTCAAACTTTTCTACCCGGTTATTGATTATTCATATAGAGTGAGTCTCTAAAACCCAAAAAACACTATTATACAAATAAAGCTGTTATGTATAATACAATGTAATAATAGCAATTATGTGCACACAATCTAAATGAACACTTTAAAATAAAATGTTAACTTGTATAACTTTAAATAATTGAATAGGGGTATAACAATATATCGCAATACAAAAATGCAACAATATGTATCGTGAAAAATGAAAAATTCAAGTTTACAATTTCAGAGTTTTAGTGTCAGTACTACATTAAACTACTATATATAATGTTGAATATAATGTTTAATAATTCACTGGGGGAATATTTGTGGGTCGTGATAATGCCAAATGTCTTTTGTTACCAGTAAAAAGTGGCCTACATGATTTTAAACACATCTAGTCAGTGACCGAGTGCAAGCATATTCGTCTAAAATAATTCTGTATTTTCAGCTTCAGAGTCATGAATATTTTTATTCTGGTGTCATCATTGACCTGTGCATTGGGTTACCAGCACCAGGTCCAAGCCTATTCATTTGGCTATTCATAATACAGCATGTATTATTGCAATTATAACGTATTGTGAGGTCAGTATCGTGATTTGTATCAAATCGTGACATGAGGGTATCGTTACACCCCTTTAATTTAATACATATTATTTTGATTATATTAATAGTTTTGGTAACACTTTGGTGTTAAAAAGACCATCAAAATAAAGTGAAACCAGCATTTCTGGTTGTTCTAGTAGAATTTTTCTAGTAGAGTTTCTAGTAGAATAAAATTTGTGGTTGATGGTAGTCAGTCGGTTATTATAATTTTTTTATTATTATTAGTTAAATTATGGATAAGTACAAAACAAATATAAGACATTGTGGTACAGTTCAGAATATGTAATAACAACAACAACTAAAATATAGAATGAACATGTATGTAAAAAAATTAAAAACTGAAATAAAGTATAATATTAGGGCAGTTACATGAATTTGAAAAGCTTTAAAATTTGTATTGTTTTAGCGCTGGACAATATATCGAAATTATCGGATTATCGCAAATGTACATATCGCAATATGCATATAGCTAGGGCACGCAATATCCAAATTATTTTAATAGGCTACTTCAACATTGTGAAAAGTGTACGTTTAAGCAGAGAATAGACTGAGCACATGACTGTTACTTATGTGACTTGCTTGACGTTAAAAAGAGTTATTAAACACAATAACTTGCGAAAAACAACTCCTTACAGTCTCGCGCTGTCTGACACACACACACCGAAACGTGCGCACACGCCGTTCTTTTTTTCTGTGTATTGTTACACACTCGAACTGTCAAATACACACACAGTTATGTCAAAAATGAGTATCCATGTAAACACAGTCGGTTATCCTTTAAGTGAAGGATATCAGTTGGGGAAAAAAATTGATTTTACACACTTAAAACAGTATCGTATCGCATATCGAATATTGCATTATTTAACAAGGATATCGCATTTTTCTTCAATATCGCACATCCCTATTTTAATACGTTTTTTTGTTTTGTGATCTCATGTTTGAAAGGGTTTCAATGAATATTGTGAGATCAGTATTATAAAAGGTAATATATGAGGGTTTCTTTTGAGTAATTCTTGTCTTATGAATATAGAACTTAGCCAAAATAATTAAAAGATTAATAATATAGTTTAGTTTTAGTGGGAGTAAAATGTCATGAGTTCTGAGTAGTTTTCTTGTCATGTCTATTTTAAAGTCAGTCCAAAAAGAAAAAGAAAAAGGGCACTAGAAAAATAAATGTTCAATATCTTCAATCGATGCGTTACAAAACAGTACATTTACCACAAACTGTAGTAATAGATTGACTAATGGTTGCATTTACAGGATAACATCTATGAATAGTCAGTTGGTTAGTGATTGATATACATTTTCTTAAAGGGATAGTTCACCCAAAAATCTTCATTTACTTATCCTCCAGTACTATCTTACTTCTGCTGAACACAAAATAACATGTTGTGAAGTATGTCTGTAAACAAACAGTCGATGTGCCCCATTGGCTTACTTTTTTCCCTTATTAGTCAAGTCAACTTTATTTATATAGCGCTTTTAACAATGTAGATTGTTTCAAAGCAGCTTTACAGTGTTAAACAGGAAAATAATGCAGCATAATTTTATTCAGCTGTATAGCCATTTGATGTCATCAGTTCATTTCGATTTCCATACGGTGACAGTGTGGGCTTTAGATCAATAATTAGATCAGTAATTTAGTTTATATGGTTAATTTAGTTTATTAATTAGATTTATTTCGATGTTTAGTTGAAAGATTTAGTGTCCCCAACTGAGCAAGCCAAGCCAAAGGCGACAGTGGCAAGGAAACCAAAACCCCATCAGGTGACCTAATGGAGAAAAATAAAACTTGGGAGAAACCAGGCTCAGTCGGGGTGCCGGTTCTCCTCTGGCCAATTAACAAACAGCGTATTATTATTATTATTCTGGCAGCTTTACAGGTCAGAGGTCATAATAGATCGGAATATTCGAAGGACCGGAGGCAACACGCTGGAGACGGGTTTATTGAGGATGATGTTGATTAAATAATTAGCCTGGATGCCAGACGAACTTAGCCCCGCCCACCAAAATTTTTTTGAACGGGCAGTTCGGTCTGGACTTGATCCATAGAGAAGTAACTATGCACGAACAGAAACTGTTCGGACCAATGAAATCATCAGGGCGGGCTTTAGACGATGATGGACAGATGATAAACAGTGACGTCATCATCCACGTCATCAAAGGCGCTTGGGTTGAATTTGTTCTAATCCTAAACGGAGAACTTGTTCGTATATGCGTTCACCTTCACTATTTCTCTCAGAAATGATGATGTGTTGGTAAGTACTCTGTGTATCCTTACATTCTTTTTTTACAACACCGGCAAAGATCGTTTACACTCATCTTCTTCTTCTAACGTGACTTATTCCAGCTTGTGTGCAGACAGGGTTGCCAGCAAAACTCACCCAATTGCTACTCAAAACTAGCCAAAAACAAGCCCAATAGCTTTCCGGGTGGGGGGGTTCTCCGGGAAAAATGGCATTTGGGGGGTAAAATATGTGTTATTTTGGCACGGCTGCTAAATTTCGCATTCCTGGGTCTGTATATCACATAATTGGGGTCGCTTCAACCCGCGGACTTGGCGACACAGTGCAGTTGAGTTCTGCTGACATTTGACAACTAACGTTATGCGTCGCTCCGTTGCTCTGATTGGTTGTAGGTCTATCCAATTGAGGTCTTTCCTGGTTCGGTTGAAACACACCCCATAATCACAGCCCAACGGAGCAGTATCAGACTCATATTCTGACTAGAATTGAGTATGACGACGTCAGGCTATTAAATAATTATTCAAGTGCAATATTCGAATGATCGGGGGCAACACGATGGAGACGGGTTTATTGCGGATGACATATCGATTTAAGTATTATTTAATTGTATTATTCGAACAATCAGAGTCATCACGATGGAGACGGGTTTATTGAGATGCCGTGGCGATGAGGCAGTCAATGGGGTCCATCAACTGTTTGGTTACCAACATTCTTCAAAGTATCTTCTTTTGAGTGAGTAAATGACAGAATTTGTATTTTTGGATGACTAATAATTGCCATCAGCTCTGCACATTGACTCCCTGACACTTATACTTGACACTTGATAAAAATGAACTATATAAGAGAAGTGTGCCCACCTGTCGTGCATTAGCAGGTGCCCCTGAATGTGCCTGATCAGATGCAAAGTGCTGGCTGTTCTTAGCTGGGCCTCCTGCGGCCCCTGGCTCTGCAGAGAGGGGCTGTGTGTGCTTGTTTTGGGCAGATCCAGGGGTCAGCTGGTTTTGGGCAGATCCAGGGGTCAGCTGAGCCTGTCTCTCGGCTCTCCTGGCCAGCGCGCGCTGTCTGTTCTCTTCTATCCTCCGCTGCTGATCTGGAGTCAGACTCAGAGACATCATTACAACTGAGCCTTATTATGAGTCTCTTCCTAAAGCGTACAGCAGCTAAACTCATACATGCCGTATTTTAAACGTTCACATATATACATATATCATATTCCCCAGCTGAAATCTTCTCAGTCTGCGATCTTGTTTACATTATATCCTGCGCCTTCGGTCGCTTCTAAAAGCTGTCAAAGTTCAGACCATAAAGTGTTTAACACTTTCAAGTTTCAAACACGAGTCAAGTCATGTTTAATTGTTTGGATAATCTAAATAAACGCGTGAAAATTATGTTAATTATTATTAGTTATAGAGATCAACTTTACCATCTACTTCAAAAGACGCGGTGAGGAGGATATGACGGAAAGACGTCACGTAACGTCAGCGCTGCTGCTGGTCGCACTGTGATTGACGCAAGCGCTGTCCAATGGGGAGGCCAGATGTGCCAGATGGGCGGGGTTAACGGTCAACGCTTATTTTAACGTGGTAATAATAACATTGTTGGTAAATGTGCTTTACAATGAAAAAGAAGCGAAATTAAGCTCTTCTGCTACCGCTGCTTAGAGAAACATGTTAATTTAATTGTATAGCATAAGTTATATTGGAGTCCAGGGCTAGTTGTCACACAAACTGTTTAAGGGTAATACACTTTTTGCCATTGAAATGACTGGGGGAAAGTGTCCCAAACAACAAAGTGTCCCATGTAAGGTTTTATTATGTAAGAGTGTTTTTTGCGGTTTTATTTTTAAGTTTTTAAAGACAATAGTATTTTTTATTTTTTTGTGAAAAAGTGAATATTTGTTTAAACATAAGTAGACCTACATTAAAGTCAAACTGCAAACATTCAATAACAATGGCTGGATGGACAGTTAGATGGATGGGTGGGTGGATGGCTGGATGGACGGACAGTTAGATGGATGGGTGGGTGGATGGACCGTTAGATGGATGGGTGGGTGGATGGACAGTTAGATGGATGGATGGATGGATGGATGGATGGACAGTTAGATGGATTGGATGGACAGTTAGATGGGTGGATGGACGGACAGTTAGATGGATGGATGGGTGGATGGACGGACAGTTAGATGGATGGGTGGGTGGACAGTTAGATGGGCGGGTGGGTGGATGGACAGTTAGATGGATGGGTGGGTGGGTGGATGGATGGATGGACAGTTAGATGGATGGGTGGGTGGATGGACCGTTAGATGGATGGGTGGGTGGATGGACAGTTAGATGGATGGATGGATGGATGGATGGATGGATGGACAGTTAGATGGATTGGATGGACAGTTAGATGGGTGGATGGACGGACAGTTAGATGGATGGATGGGTGGATGGACGGACAGTTAGATGGATGGGTGGGTGGACAGTTAGATGGGCGGGTGGGTGGATGGACAGTTAGATGGATGGGTGGGTGGGTGGATGGACAGTTAGATGGGGGGGTGGGTGGATGAACAGTTAGATGGATGGATGGTGGGTGGATGAACAGTTAGATGGATGGATGGGTGGATGGATAGACAGTTAGATGGATGGGTGGGTGGATGGATGGACAGTTAGATGGATGGGTGGTGGGTGGATGAACAGTTAGATGGATGGATGGGTGGGTGGATGGACAGTTAGATGGATGGGTGGGTGGGTGGACAGTTAGATGGATGGATGGGTGGGTGGATGGACAGTTAGATGGATGGATGGGTGGGTGGATGGACAGTTAGATGGATGGATGGGTGGGTGGATGGACAGTTAGATGGGTGGGTGGGTGGGTGGATGGACAGTTAGATGGATGGATGGGTGGGTGGATGGACAGTTAGATGGGTGGGTGGGTGGATGGACAGTTAGATGGGTGGGTGGGTGGATGAACAGTTAGATGGATGGATGGTGGGTGGATGAACAGTTAGATGGATGGATGGGTGGGTGGATGGATGGACAGTTAGATGGATGGGTGGGTGGACGGACAGTTAGATGGATGGGTGGTGGGTGGATGAACAGTTAGATGGATGGATGGATGGGTGGATGGATGGACAGTTAGATGGATGGGTGGGTGGGTGGATGGACAGTTAGATGGATGGATGGGTGGGTGGATGGGCAGTTAGATGGATGGGTGGGTGGGTGGGTGGGTGGATGGACAGTTAGATGGGTGGGTGGGTGGGTGGATGGACAGTTAGATGGGTGGGTGGGTGGATGAACAGTTAGATGGATGGATGGTGGGTGGATGAACAGTTAGATGGATGGATGGGTGGATGGACAGTTAGATGGATGGGTGGGTGGATGGATGGACAGTTAGATGGATGGGTGGGTGGATGGATGGACAGTTAGATGGATGGATGGGTGGGTGGATGGACAGTTAGATGGATGGATGGGTGGGTGGATGGACAGTTAGATGGATGGGTGGTGGGTGGGTGGACAGTTAGATGGATGGGTGGGTGGATGGACAGTTAGATGGGTGGGTGGATGGATGGACAGTTAGATGGGTGGGTGGATGGATGGGCAGTTAGATGGATGGATGGGTGGGTGGATGGACAGTTAGATGGGTGGGTGGGTGGGTGGGTGGATGGACAGTTAGATGGATGGGTGGGTGGGTGGGTGGGTGGATGGACAGTTAGATGGATGGATGGGTGGGTGGATGGACAGTTAGATGGATGGGTGGTGGGTGGATGAACAGTTAGATGGATGGATGGGTGGATGGGTGGACAGTTAGATGGATGGGTGGGTGGATGGACAGTTAGATGGGTGGGTGGATGGATGGACAGTTAGATGGGTGGGTGGATGGATGGACAGTTAGATGGGTGGGTGGATGGATGGGCAGTTAGATGGGTGGGTGGGTGGATGATCAGTTAGATGGGTGGGTGGGTGGATGGACAGTTAGATGGGTGGGTGGATGGATGGACAGTTAGATGGGTGGGTGGATGGACAGTTAGATGGGTGGGTGGAAGGACAGTTAGATGGGTTGGTGGATGGATGGACAGTTAGATGGGTGGGTGGATGGATGGACAGTTAGATGGGTGGGTGGGTGGATGGACAGTTAGATGGGTGGGTGGGTGGGTGGGTGGATGGACAGTTAGATGGATGGGTGGGTGGACAGTTAGATGGATGGATGGATGGGTGGGTGGGTGGACAGTTAGATGGGTGGGTGGATGGATGGACAGTTAGATGGGTGGGTGGATGGATGGATGGACAGTTAGATGGGTGGGTGGGTGGATGGACAGTTAAATGGGTGGGTGGATGGATGGACAGTTAGATGGGTGGGTGGATGGACAGTTAGATGGGTGGGTGGGTGGGTGGACAGTTAGATGGATGGATGGATGGGTGGGTGGGTGGGTGGGTGGACAGTTAGATGGGTGGGTGGATGGATGGATGGACAGTTAGATGGGTGGGTGGGTGGATGAACAGTTAGATGGATGGATGGTGGGTGGATGAACAGTTAGATGGATGGATGGGTGGATGGACAGTTAGATGGATGGGTGGGTGGATGGATGGACAGTTAGATGGATGGGTGGGTGGATGGATGGACAGTTAGATGGATGGGTGGGTGGATGGACAGTTAGATGGATGGGTGGTGGGTGGATGAACAGTTAGATGGATGGATGGGTGGATGGGTGGACAGTTAGATGGATGGGTGGGTGGATGGACAGTTAGATGGGTGGGTGGATGGATGGACAGTTAGATGGGTGGGTGGATGGATGGACAGTTAGATGGGTGGGTGGATGGATGGGCAGTTAGATGGGTGGGTGGGTGGATGATCAGTTAGATGGGTGGGTGGGTGGATGGACAGTTAGATGGGTGGGTGGATGGATGGACAGTTAGATGGGTGGGTGGATGGACAGTTAGATGGGTGGGTGGAAGGACAGTTAGATGGGTTGGTGGATGGATGGACAGTTAGATGGGTGGGTGGATGGATGGACAGTTAGATGGGTGGGTGGGTGGATGGACAGTTAGATCGGTGGGTGGGTGGATGGACAGTTAGATGGATGGGTGGGTGGGTGGGTGGACAGTTAGATGGATGGATGGATGGGTGGGTGGGTGGACAGTTAGATGGGTGGGTGGATGGATGGACAGTTAGATGGGTGGGTGGATGGATGGATGGACAGTTAGATGGGTGGGTGGGTGGATGGACAGTTAGATGGGTGGGTGGATGGATGGACAGTTAGATGGGTGGGTGGATGGACAGTTAGATGGGTGGGTGGGTGGATGGACAGTTAGATGGATGGATGGATGGGTGGGTGGGTGGGTGGACAGTTAGATGGGTGGGTGGATGGATGGACAGTTAGATGGGTGGGTGGATGGATGTACAGTTAGATGGGTGGGTGGATGGATGGATGGACAGTTAGATGGGTGGGTGGATGGATGGATGGACAGTTAGATGGGTGGGTGGGTGGACGGACAGTTAGATGGGTGGGTGGGTGGATGGACAGTTAGATGGGTGGGTGGATGGACAGTTAGATGGGTGGGTGGATGGACAGTTAGATGGATGGATGGGTGGATGGACAGTTAGATGGGTGGGTGGGTGGGTGGATGGACAGTTAGATGGGTGGGTGGATGGACAGTTAGATGGGTGGGTGGATGGACAGTTAGATGGGTGGGTGGATGGACAGTTAGATGGGTGGGTGGATGGACAGTTAGATGGGTGGGTGGATGGACAGTTAGATGGGTGGGTGGGTGGATGGACAGTTAGATGGGTGGGTGGATGGACAGTTAGATGGGTGGGTGGGTGGATGGACAGTTAGATGGGTGGATGGACAGTTAGATGGATGGATGGGTGGATGGACAGTTAGATGGGTGGGTGGATGGACAGTTAGATGGGTGGGTGGGTGGATGGACAGTTAGATGGGTGGATGGACAGTTAGATGGGTGGGTGGGTGGATGGACAGTTAGATGGATGGATTGACGAATTAATGACAGTATGATTCATGAAACAGAAAAGTTAACATACAAATAAATGTTTCACAAGCATTGACTTTTCATCAATAGATCTGATGAATTCTGTGATGTTTGTGGTGTTTCCTCTCCCTCAGTCTGAAGCTTCCACACTAAACTGTTTGAGAATATTAAAAAGTCGACTATAACTTTAGCACCTTTATTTCCATCATGTTCATTTTCTTGTCGAAATAATTCAGGTTACAGAGTTTAAAAAAACAGACTGATGGGCAACTTCATCATCATCATGTCCCTCTCCCTCCTCCCGCATCATCCGCGCGCGTGACGTGTGCTCGGGAGCTGTCCCGGGAATCACAGTGCTGAAACCGCAGCATCAGCCACTCCGACACCGAGCAGAGGAGCACAGCTCGCGGATCCGCTGAATGATGGCATGAGCTCGAGCTCGACACGACGGCAGAATAACACATCTGACTACGCGTCGCGCGCAAGCCCTGCATTAACCCGAACGAGGAATGCTTTAACACGTGTGGCATGAAGATATTTTACTTTGCTGGAGGAAATGCCGATCACAAAGCCAATGGAATAAATCGATCATATGGCTTCTGACACCTGTTTACTGCCTTTCTATTATTTTTTACTCAATGCATGACGAAATATAGATCAGTGACTGATAATGCACTTCATTATCACTTTATAACTTCTCACTTGCATGCGATTTTAAAAGTGCAAGGCACAGTTTGCGACTGTAAGCTCTCGATTTTAGTGTGTTTTGTGGAATACCATGGCTTATATTCACTCCTCGCAGTCTGAACTCGAAGGGAACCTGCAATAGTTGGTCTGGATTCTCCTGTTCTTGGATGCTGCGCGGTCACGGCATGCTGAAGAGCCGCTGTTGCGTTCTCTTCAGTGACCTCAAGGTGTTTCTGCTCGGGCCACAGGATCACACAAGCCCCATGAGCGGACAAACGGCCAGAGTCAGCCCGTATGCCTCAGAGAACAACAATACCTTACGAGCCCACCGGCTCCGGGACTGGAGTACCCCGTCCACAGAGGACGCTGGCGGGCCGGAGGCAGCCGCGGACGGATGCGGGTGGACGGGCGCCGCCGCGGAGGAGTTCTCCAAGGACCGGAGGGACGACCGATTCTCCTTCATCAGCTATGCAGAAGGAACCCCGGTGTGCAGGATATGCTTCCAAGGGCCGGAACAGGTACAACCAAATATATGCATATGATAAATGAGGATTGAGCTGAGTCATTTAACCATATAAAAAGTTTGAGTTGTATGTGGTTGCACTGATTTATCAATATCAGCGCAATTGTACTGAGCAACTATCCATCTACGCTCTAAAGAAAGCTGGTTAAAAACAACCCAAGTTGGGTTGAAAATAGACAAACCCAGCAATTGGGTTGTTTTAAGCAAACATTTAACCCAACCGCTGGGTTAAAACAACCCAATCGCTGGGTTTGTCCATTTTCAACCCACACTTTTGGGGCATTTGGGTTGTTTTAACCCAGCGGTTGGGTTAAATGTTTGCTTAAAACAACCCAATCGCTGGGTTAAAACAACCCAATTGCTTGGTTTGTCCATTTTCAACCCACACTTTTGGGGTATTTGGGTTGTTTTAACCCAGCGGTTGGGTTAAATGTTTGCTTAAAACAACCCAATTGCTGGGTTAAAACAACCCAATTGCTGGGTTTGTCCATTTTCAACCTACACTTTTGGGGCATTTGGGTTGTTTTAACCCAGCGGTTGGGTTAAATGTTTGCTCAAAACAACCCAATTGCTGGGTTTGTCGATTTTCAACCCACACTTTTGGGGCATTTGGGTTGTTTTAACCCAGCGGTTGGGTTAAATGTTTGCTTAAAACAACCCAATTGCTGGGTTTGTCCATTTTCAACCCACACTTTTGGGGCATTTGGGTTGTTTTAACCCAGCGGTTGGGTTAAATGTTTGCTTAAAACAACCCAATTGCTGGGTTTGTCCATTTTCAACCTACACTTTTGGGGCATTTGGGTTGTTTTAACCCAGCGGTTGGGTTAAATGTTTGCTTAAAACAACCCAATCGCTGGGTTTGTCCATTTTCAACCCACACTTTTGGGGCATTTGGGTTGTTTTAACCCAGCGGTTGGGTTAAATGTTTGCTTAAAACAACCCAATTGCTGGGTTAAAACAACCCAATTGCTGGGTTTGTCCATTTTCAACCCACACTTTTGGGGCATTTGGGTTGTTTTAACCCAGCGGTTGGGTTAAATGTTTGCTTAAAACAACCCAATCGCTGGGTTAAAACAACCCAATTGCTGGGTTTGTCCATTTTCAACCCACACTTTTGGGGCATTTGGGTTGTTTTAACCCAGCGGTTGGGTTAAATGTTTGCTTAAAACAAACCAATCGCTGGGTTAAAACAACCCAATTGCTGGGTTTGTCCATTTTCAACCCACACTTTTGGGGCATTTGGGTTGTTTTAACCCAGTGAATGGGTCGTTTTAACCCAGCGGTTGGGTTAAATGTTTGCTTAAAACAACCCAATCGCTGGGTTAAAACAGCCCAACAGCTTTTTTTTTTAGAGTGTAAGTAAGTTAATTTCACTAGATATATAAGACAGGGTAACACTTATCTTTATAATGTAAAAAAGCATTGTAAAGCATGAATAATTGTAACCACAGTTATAATACATTATAATACTTCACTCTAAAACATGCTGAGTTAAAAACAACCCAAGTTGGGTTGAAAATGAACTAGCCCAGCAAATGGGTTGTTTTAAGCAAACATTTAACCCAACCGCTGGGTTAAAACAATCCAATTGCTGGGTTAGTCCATTTTCAACCCAACTTGGGTTGGTTTAAACCCAGCTTTTTTTAGAGTGTAAGTAAATTCATTTCACTACTAGATATATACTGTAAAACAGGGTAACACTTATCTTTATAATGCAAAAAGCATTGTAAAGCATGAATACTTGTAACCACAGTTATAATACATTATAATACTTCACTCAAAAAAATGGGGTTGGGTTGAAAATGAACTAGCCCAGCAATTGGGTTGTTTTAACCCAGCGATTGGGTTGTTTTAAGCATACATAAAACAACCCATTCACTGGGTTAAAACAACCCAAATGCTGGGTTAGTCCATTTTCAACCCAACTTGTGTTGTTTTTAACCCAGAGTTTTTTAGAGTGTAACTAATTATGTTCATTTCACTACTAGCCTAATTGAAATGTTACATTAGGATTGTGTGCAGTCTGTAATACTATATAATCAAGAAAAAACGATCCATTTTCTGTGGGTTTTTAAAATAGCACATTTCCATTTTTGAGGAAAATTAAGTGTGTGGATAATATAATCTGAAGAGACTCTACAACTTAAATTACACAGTCATACCTCGTGTGAATTATGTAAAAGAAAAGTTTAAAGTCTCAGACTAAAATGCATGTTTGAGCTGTTTCATCTCGCACTAAAATATCTTAAAATATGTCAGAGCCATTGTTTTGTCTCAAGATGCATGTTTTGTAAGGCACAGTTATGCATGTGAACAGCGGTCAGCTCACGATTATGAAAACAATCTACTGTAATTCAAAACAGACCTGTAAACATACACAAAAATCGATATTAATTACCAACAACTGTCCATGTATGGTCATACCTAATTAAATATTCATGAGGAAGTGCCAATGGCCACTCCCCCCAAAACAACAGAACTTTCGATTAAATATTTCAGGTTTTACGATGTATTTTAGCTATTTGACATAAGTCTGCTAAAAAAAAACATTAAAAGCACATTATTTAGTAAAATGAAAAACATTTAAAAAAAAATTAATCAGAGCAAGATTCAAAACATTGAAGATCAGGATAGTCTCAGTAATCCAAAACAGGATTCTCATACTTTTGATCATTGAATTTCAATAAATCCTTATCTTGTTACAACTGGGAAAGTCATAGAAATTAGTAAAATGTATAAAATGTCATGGAAATAAAATCATTATTTCTGTGAGAGATGAGAAATTTCTAGCTGAAATAGTTCTTATTCACAGTCTGTCCATGATTTTTTAATGTTTTAATAATTTCCATTACCGCTGAAATTTCCAGGCAGCCGTGTTTGAATTAACCTCATGTTTGTAAGGTCAGGGCCTTGCAGTCGCCAGAGGAGTATTTACTTTTCTTAATGCTTCTTGTTTTAGTGGGGAAACTGTAGCTCAGAGCAGGCCTCATGAATTATTCATGACGATATGCAAATGATTTCCACTTCAAAAAAAACCTCTGCACCGTCTTCACCCAAAGGGAAGGTGATTCACCAGAATTTACAACAGAACAACATTTATTTCACACTTGTTTCACTGATACATTTAAGATCGTGCCAAGTCAGAGTGAATGAAAAACTGGAGGAGAGTGGAGGCGAGTGTTAAAGTAACTGCCGTGTTACCTGAGATGAGCCTCACCTGTGCTGAAAGAAGGAAACCAGAGCCGAGTCTGCAGAGGCGGATCCATTACTCTCCTCCTGAGAGGAGCAAAAACACTAGTAATAGAGGACACCGGGGCTAGTTGTCACACAAATATAGCACTTTATATACTGTATAATGCATCTAAAAGCATTTTGTAATGCAGCGATCTCTGATAAAAATGATTTTGAAGTAAATACTACAGAAAAAACAAGTGTAATCTCTGCATGAAAAAGTAAGTTCAGGCAAGATTTAAAAAAATTAAGTCAATTCTATATTAGTACTCAATTTAAACGTTTAGAAATTAAATAACAGCATTATAAAATTGAGGAACTTTTCTGATACTGGTGTTCCCATCATGCACTGGGGTTTGAATAATTTAGGAGGTTGATTTTCCGCTGTATTTACACTGTTTTATCATTGCTTTTGTTGTTCTGTTTAGCCGTTTTGTGACATTTGGAGCTAATTTTCTACTCAAAAAACGATCCATCAAATGTTACCGTCACTGTGTATTGTGTACCAAGTATTGAGGATTTAGGACTGAATTCTGTGTTCAGGTGCTGCATTACTTCAAGGGATGGGCGATAACACTTATTTTGTTTTCGATGCGATACCGATACTTTCAACAAGTCCAGTATCATTGATTTCGATATCGATACCGATACGATACTTCTGTCACGATCACACACAGGAAACAGTAAGGTCCAATTGCAGTATCTTTAATAGGGTAATCCATACTCACAACCAGTCCAGGCAAGGGTATAATTCCAAACAGTCAATCCAAACATGAAAACGAACACAAGAAACAGAGAACCCGATCTAGAAAGTGACGTGACATATAACAAGGACTCCATGACAACACAGAACCAAACAGGGTATATATACACACACAGATACTAACAAGGTGACGGGAAACAGCTGTGTGCAATGATCAAATGAGTGACAGACAGGATGATGGGAAATGTAGTTTAAGAGTGAATGACACCGTGGGGAAGGAGGACCTCTAGTGGCTACCCGGGGAAACACAAACCCGACACTGTGACATAACCCCCCCTCTACGGAGCGGCTACCAGACGCTCCAAGACACAACTATAAACAAAACAAGAGTCCAGGAGGGAGGTGGAATGGTGGAGGATCAGGGGGAGGGATGGTGGGCCAGGTCCCTGAAGGGGAACAGGGGGTGACGGCTTAACCGACAGCCAGGGCGAAGACTCCCGTTCGGGAGGCCAGGGCGGCCCGCAGAGTTCGGGAGGCCAGGGCGGCCCGCAGAGTTCGGGAGGCCAGGGCGGCCCGCAGAGTTCGGGAGGCCAGGGCGGCCCGCAGAGTTCGGGAGGCCAGGGCGGCGCGGACACGGCAGGAACCGCCGGGATTGTCTCTGGCCTTGAGACCACCGGACTCGGGACCACCGGACTCGGGACCACCGGACTCGGGACCACCGAAACAGGAACCACCGGAACTAGGACCACCGGGACTGGGACCACCGGGACTGGGACCACCGGGACACGATCCACCGGAGCAGGGACCACCGGAGCAGGGACCACCGGAGCAGGGACCACCGAACTGGGTCCACCGGAACTGGGTCCACCGGAGCAGGGACCACGCCAGAGGAAACCCTGTGCTCCTCCCAGGCACGCAAGACTGCCGCCATGAAGAACCCCATCACAGCCCTCCAGGCCGTGTCAGGATTCGGGACCACCGGAACCGGGACCACCGGAACCGGGACCACCGGAACAGGGACCACCGGAACTGGGACCACCGGAACTGGGACCACGCCAGGGGAAACCGTGTGCTCTTCCCAGGCACGCAGGACTGCCGCCATGAAGAACCCCATCACAGCTCTCCGGGCCATGTCAGGACTCGGGACCACCGGAACTGGGTCCACCGGAACTGGGACCACCGGCACTGGGACCACCGGAACTGGGACCACCGGAACTGGGACCACCGGAACTCGATCCACCGGAACAGGGACCCCCGGAACTCGATCCACCGGAACTCGATCCACCGGAACAGGGATCACCGGAACTCGATCCACCGGAACTCGATCCACCGGAACAGGGACCACTGGAACAGGGACCACCGGAACTCGATCCACCGGAACTGGGATCACCGGAACTCGATCCACCGGAACTGGGATCACCGGAACTCAATCCACCGGAACTCGATCCACCGGAACAGGGACCACCGGACCTGGCATGGAGGGAACCTTTCTCCTCCTCCTCCGTTTCGGAACCCCTGTGCTCGGGACCACCGGAACAGGATCCACTGGAACTGGGACCACCGGAACAGGGTCCGCCGGAACAGTCACAGAGGGAGTCTTCCTTCTCCCCCGCTGTTTTCGAGAGTGAGTCGACGCCGCTGTTTCTTTGGAATTCACAGGGAGCCTAGTGGTCTCCTCCGTGATTCGAGCCCACAACGCGAAACACTCGAAAATGTTCATACAAGGCGGAACTTCTCTATACTGAGCATGCCTTCTCTTCTCCTTCTCGGTGGCTGGGGAAGAGAGATGCATACCCATACTGCTGGACCTATGCACGATGGAGTCCTTCTGTCACGATCACACACAGGAAACAGTAAGGTCCAATTGCAGTATCTTTAATAGGGTAATCCATACTCACAACCAGTCCAGGCAAGGGTATAATTCCAAACAGTCAATCCAAACATGAAAACGAACACAAGAAACAGAGAACCCGATCTAGAAAGTGACGTGACATATAACAAGGACTCCATGACAACACAGAACCAAACAGGGTATATATACACACACAGATACTAACAAGGTGACGGGAAACAGCTGTGTGCAATGATCAAATGAGTGACAGACAGGATGATGGGAAATGTAGTTTAAGAGTGAATGACACCGTGGGGAAGGAGGACCTCTAGTGGCTACCCGGGGAAACACAAACCCGACACTGTGACAACTTCTAAACTGAACTTTTTAATTATTAAATTGATTAAATTATTAAAATTACTAAGAGTAAAATGGGTGAAGATACCCACTTATCATATTTGAAAGGTATTTTAACATTCAATATGCGTTAATTGCAACTTATTAGATCATATTTTTGTTAACACGTGCACAAAAACACTCTAAAAAAAAAAAAAGGCTCTATATGGCACCAAAAATGGTTCTTGGCTCGTAATCATAGGGGAACCTTTTTTAGGGCTATATAGCACCAATTTTGGTGCTTCAGTGGTTCTTCAGCGGTTCTTCAGAGGTGCTATATAGCACCTTAGTCAAAGAACCGGTGAAGAACTGCTGAAGAACCACTGAAGCACCAAAATTGGTGATATATAGCACTAAAAAAGGTTCCCCTATGATTACGAGCCAAGAACCAGTTTTGGTGCCATATAGAACCTTTTTTTTTAGAGTGTACTAATAACTCATTTACAAATACTAGTTGAACTATGGTCACTGTAGTAAAAAATATATTTTCATAAGGAACTGCCAGTGACAGGATGTTGCACCCATAAAATGCAACCTTTTTATTCTGACATTATTTATAAAAACATTAGTTACAGAACATGATCAATATCAGCTTTTAACATTAAAGAGTGTAATGCACTAAGTAGGCTACAATTTCTATTTGTTTATTGTGAAATAACTCAAACATGTTTTCTGTCTTCTGATGAGTATTATTCTGGGCTGTGTTTCCAAAAGCATCAATGGTTTCTTGTGATAGTTTTGGGAAACGCAGCTCTGTTTGTATACAGGGTCATCAGTGTGCGAACGCTCTCTCTGTGATTGACTGGTTCTGTCTTACAGCATTTGCATGCGTTCAGATGAGCAGGAAAATAGTCCTACACAACTATTCGGTAACATAGGTTAATCGTCTTGTATGCATTAAATAATCTTTTTAAATAAACAAAATTACTGGTAAAAAAAAAAAAATTTTTTATTGAAGTATCGATACATTTTGATGTTCACATCAGTATAGATATATATCGATATTTCATATCGATACGCCCATCCCTAATTACTTCTATTATAAAGATATGGTTTCTACACAATATATATTGTGTTATTGGATATTTCTAAGTAAGGCATACGCTTTAAAAGTGTGGTTTAATTCAATGATATATACACTCACCTAAAGGATTATTAGGAACACCTGTTCAATTTCTCATTAATGCAATTATCTAATCAACCAATCACATGGCAGTTGCTTCAATGCATTTAGGGGTGTGGTCCTGGTCAAGACAATCTCCTGAACTCCAAACTGAATGTCAGAATGGGAAAGAAAGGAGATTTAAGCAATTTTGAGCGTGGCATGGTTGTTGGTGCCAGACGGGCCGGTCTGAGTATTTCACAATCTGCTCAGTTACTGGGATTTTCACGCACAACCATTTCTAGGGTTTACAAAGAATGGCGTGAAAAGGGAAAAACATCCAGTATGCGGCAGTCCTGTGGGCCAAAATGCCTTGTTGATGCTAGAGGTCAGAGGAGAATGGGCCGACTGATTCAAGCTGATAGAAGAGCAACTTTGACTGAAATAACCACTCGTTACAACCGAGGTATGCAGCAAAGCATTTGTGAAGCCACAACACGCACAACATTGAGGCGGATGGGCTACAACAGCAGAAGACCCCACCGGGTACCACTCATCTACACTACAAATAGGAAAAAGAGGCTAAAATTTGCACAAGCTCACCAAAATTGGACAGTTGAAGACTGGTCTGATGAGTCTCGATTTCTGTTGAGACATTCAGATGGTAGAGTCAGAATTTGGCGTAAACAGAATGAGAACATGGATCCATCATGCCTTGTTACCACTGTGCAGGCTGGTGGTGGTGGTGTAATGGAGTGGGGGATGTTTTCTTGGCACACTTTAGGCCCCTTAGTGCCAATTGGGCATAGTTTAAATGCCACGGCCTACCTGAGCATTGTTTCTGACCATGTCCATCCCTTTATGAGCACCATGTACCCATCCTCTGATGGCTACTTCCAGCAGGATAATGCACCATGTCACAAAGCTCCAATCATTTCAAATTGGTTTCTTGAACATGACAATGAGTTCACTGTACTAAAATGGCCCCCACAGTCACCAGATCTCAACCCAATAGAGCATCTTTGGGATGTGGTGGAACGGGAGCTTCGTGCCCTGGATGTGCATCCCACAAATCTCCATCAACTGCAAGATGCTATCCTATAAATATGGGCCAACATTTCTAAAGAATGCTTTCAGCACCTTGTTGAATCAATGCCACGTAGAATTAAGGCAGTTCTGAAGGCGAAAGGGGGTCAAACACAGTATTAGTATGGTGTTCCTAATAATCCTTTAGGTGAGTGTATATGTATTGCAAAGGAAACTTCAACTAAGTAGAAATTACTCAACCTTTTCCTGGCCAAGTTAAAATTACTTATTTTCCTTGTTCATTTTACTTAACTTAGTTAAGTAGAGTTTACTTAATTCCATATTCCATGCGTGCCAAAACTTGCCAAAGAAAAATTAAGTAAATCTTACTTAATGTTTTTTTTTCAGTGTAATTGTAACATAATACATTATAATATTAATTGTTACACATTTAGAAAGTACAATGCATTAAAATGCAGGGCAAACAACCAATTTAAGATGTAACAAGGAATATTATAATGCATAATATTATTAAAATGCATGTAACTTTGGTTACAATTTTCATAAAAATATATAATTCATTATAACAGACATTATGAATACATATAATGCATTATAAAAGTGTTTTGTAATGCATTGTATGATCTCATGAAAATGATTAACCAGTAATAATACATATCTATACACCTTTAGAAAGTATAATGCATTAAAAGACAGGATAAACAACCGATTTCAGATGTAGGAATCTGCAAATACTGATGCATAATGATTTCATATTTATGAAAAGATATAATGCATTATAATGGGCATTATGAATACCTATATAATGCATTATACACTAAGGCTTAATTTAATAAATCATCAGTAATTTAATTCAATTCATTAGTTTCATATCTGGTCATATCTGATGACCAAAACAATGATTTGATATTTTGTGTGCACCTTTTATGTTTGCTGAAAAATCTACAGGGAGTGCAGAATTATTAGGCAAATGAGTATTTTGACCACATCATCCTCGTTATGCATGTTGTCTTACTCCAAGCGGTATAGGCTGGAAAGCCTACTACCAATTAAGCATATTAGGTGATGTGCATCTCTGTAATGAGAAGGGGTGTGGTCTAATGACATCAACACCCTATATCAGGTGTGCATAATTATTAGGCAACTTCCTTTCCTTTGGCAAAATGGGTCAAAAGAAGGACTTGACAGGCTCAGAAAAGTCAAAAATAGTGAGATATATTGCAGAGGGATGCAGCAGTCTTAAAATAGCCAAGCTTCTGAAGCGTGATCATCGAACAATCAAGCGTTTCATTCAAAATAGTCAACAGGGTCGCAAGAAGCGTGTGGAAAAACCAAGGCGCAAAATAACTGCCCGTGAACTGAGAAAAGTCAAGCGTGCAGCTGCCAAGATGCCACTTGCCACCAGTTTGGCCATATTTCAGAGCTGCAACATCACTGGAGTGCCCAAAAGCACAAGGTGTGCAATACTCAGAGACATGGCCAAGGTAAGAAAGGCAGAAAGTCGACCACCACTGAACAAGACACACAAGCTGAAACGTCAAGACTGGGCCAAGAAATATCTCAAGACTGATTTTTCTAAGGTTTTATGGACTGATGAAATGAGAGTGAGTCTTGATGGGCCAGGTGGATGGGCCCGTGGCTGGATTGGTAAAGGGCAGAGAGCTCCAGTCCGACTCAGACGCCAGCAAGGTGGAGGTGGAGTACTGGTTTGGGCTGGTATCATCAAAGATGAGCTTGTGGGGCCTTTTCGGGTTGAGGATGGAGTCAAGCTCAACTCCCAGTCCTACTGCCAGTTTCTGGAAGACACCTTCTTCAAGCAGTGGTACAGGAAGAAGTCTGCATCCTTCAAGAAAAACATGATTTTCATGCAGGACAATGCTCCATCACACGCGTCCAAGTACTCCACAGCGTGGCTGGCAAGAAAGGGTATAAAAGAAGAAAATCTAATGATATGGCCTCCTTGTTCACCTGATCTGAACCCCATTGAGAACCTGTGGTGCATCATCAAATGTGCGATTTACAAGGAGGGAAAACAGTACACCTCTCTGAACAGTGTCTGGGAGGCTGTGGTTGCTGCTGCACGCAATGTTGATGGTGAACAGATCAAAACACTGACAGAATCCATGGATGGCAGGCTTTTGAGTGTCCTTGCAAAGAAAGGTGGCTATATTGGTCACTGATTTGTTTTTGTTTGGTTTTTGAATGTCAGAAATGTATATTTGTGAATGTTGAGATGTTATATTGGTTTCACTGGTAAAAATAAATAATTGAAATGGGTATAAATTTGTTTTTTGTTAAGTTGCCTAATAATTATGCACAGTAATAGTCACCTGCACACACAGATATCCCCCTAAAATAGCTAAAACTAAAAAACCACTTCCAAAAATATTCAGCTTTGATATTAATTAGTTTTTTGTGTTCATTGACAACATGGTTGTTGTTTAATTATTAATGTTGTAAAATTAATCCTCAAAAATACAACTTGCCTAATAATTCTGCACTCCCTGTACATTTGAATAGGCTTTCCGTTGTGACAACATGCCCCACTACAGAGGCATTAAATGGGTGTTAAATGAATGCTCCTGGACAGTAACACTGGAAATGTGCAGTAGTTTTAGGCTCGTATCATAAAGCGAGCAGCATCTGTGTTTACAGCGTTTATGAATCAGAGGAAGTTCCTCCGAGGCGCTCAGTGTTTTTATTAACCGCTCCATAATGACACCATTTGAATTCAGATCTAAAAAAACCCATTGTCTCAGATTGTCGCCCCAAAGCGAGCGGCAGGATGTCTTTGAGAAGCTTTGCTGTAAATGAGAGCGCAGGCAAACCCGAGGGACTGATCTAAGACGATGGTGCCAGTGATCAGATCGTCTCTCTTGTGCTTTTTTTGTGTGTGGAGATGAACAGAACTGATGACTTACAGATACTGCATGATGGAAAGACATGTCTGGATGAAGGGCAGCGCTTTGATTATCTGTCTTTTATCATTCTCTGACTGATTCATGTGTGTTTTTCTGCTGATTCAGCGCTGGAGTTCACTGGGCCGCTGACAGATGCCCTGTTTAAATGCGTAACACTGAGTAATCGCGCACGCTAATGTGTTGTTGCTTCCTTCAGACGGCTTTGACTGGTGTATTGTTTCAAAATGTAATGATTGTTCGGGTCACATTGCATTATCCAGACATCTTTATCTTCACAAATGCATCTGGACTAGATCTGAACTGAGTTCTGGGTTCAGTGCAAGCTCAGCTCAAAAAGCATTTGCAATAGAAATATACAGTTTCAAAAGACTTTAACATCATACTGTAAGTGTTCACATTAGGAATTAGTGACCTTGTCTGTATACATTTTTTTCCCCCTCAAACCTGGTAAAGCTGGTGCCTTTCACAATATGCATGAGGATGATTTATCAAAGTTGATTAGAGTAAACAAATAGGCCTATTATTAGATGTTAAATGTACAGTTTATTTTTACACTCTCAGAAAAAATGGTACAGTGGAGGTACAATGTTGATCCTTGGGGAACAAAACGTATAACTGTACCTTTAAAGGTACACAATTGGTCCTTAGGGTACAGTTATACCATAGTTTTCCTCACTTATAGCAGGGCACGTTCGGTCCTAGTGAGCCGCTGTCCTGCAGAGTTTGGCTCCAACCCTGAAAGACGTCTGTAGAAGCTCTTATTGAGAATTAACAGAGGTTTAGATGTTGATGATTTATTGAACATGTATGTGTGAGTTTGTGTTTTTTGTTGCAGTGTTAACAAAACACAATCTGTTCAAATCAAAAGAAGCAATAATCAAATATTATCATGAAGAAAAATGTTTGACTAAACTCATCACTGACTAAAAATATTAATAAGTAATATTCACCAACAATTCTTGCCACAGATCAGACATTCTGAATTGAGATTTTAAACACATTCTAGGGGAAAAAAAGTTTAGACGCACACAGATATCAACAATCAGCATATGAATCTCAACAATGGTGACATACTTAATGCTGCAATGCATGCTGGGAGCCATGAGTTTTATACTGTGGTGGGTTAGTAGTGCTGGAGCTAAACTCTGCAGGACATCAGCTCTCTAGGACCGATCTTGCCTACTCCTGACGGCCCCATTTACACTGCATGGTTCAAGTGACCCAATTCCGATTTTTCCCTCTCATGTGGCACAGATCGGATATGACATGTGAACGTGTAAGCAGGAAATAAACGCATGAATTCCGATATCCTCAGATCGGATTCAGGCCTCACTCATATGTGGTAATAAATCGGATATGATTTGGATACGTGCATTTGAGTCTGCCATGTAAGCGGTCAAATCAGATATTCCCCAGTAAATGCGAGTGGTACGTCATTGAAAAAGGGACGGAGGCGAATGACGTCAACTCAGGTGGACACGAACTACCTGCGATCAGCATAGATATCCATAATAAAGGCTATATGTCTTACGGCGGAGTCTCTAACATCATCACCGGCGGCCATTTTGTCACAGACAGGGCTCTGTGGTACCTGATGTAAGGCGAGTGAAAAATACTTTTATCTCACTGAAATCTTGTCGGATTTACAAATGGTTTGGTTTCTTACAAATGTTATTAACGTGGCTATAATTATGGATGCTTGACCAAATTATGAATAATTTTTCATAAGTATGCAGTGTCATAACTACATCTCTGACGTTTATAACAAACCAAACAGTTTGAAAATGGGTAGAAAATTGAGCAAGTTATGGTTATTTAAACATGAAAACAATGTTACGAGTGAGCGAGCTGCTTGTGACAAGATGGCCGCCATGTGCGGACGTCGACCTCCATTGGCCAGCAGCGTGGACGAGACATCTAGCCTTTATTATGTATATCTATGGTTTCGCCAGTGTATAGCGTAAATGCAAATATCGGATACGGGTCACTTTTAAAGGTCCCGTTCTTCGTGTTTTTTTGAAGCTTTGATTGTGTTTACAGTGTGCAATATAACATGTGTTCATGTTTCGCGTGTAAAAAAACACAGTATTTTTCACACAATTTACTCATCTGTACACCGCTGTTTACACTGTCCTAAAAACGGCTGATGACTTCCTTGTTCTATGAAGTCCCTCCTTCAGAAATACGTAACGAGTTCTGATTGTGCCAGTGGTTCCCGTGTTGTGATTTGACCGCAGCTTAGCGAACGTGGCACAGTTCCTGTGTTGTGATTCGACAGCAGCTTAGCGCACGTGGAAAGGTCACGCCTCTTAACGGGAGATATATGCGCTTAATGATCTCTACAGCGTCCCTGGGAAAGCCAAACAAAGGTGATTTGACTCCGGGATGAAAATAACAGCGTCTCGACGACATGGCAACAAACACACTCAAACGCAACAATTCCTTTTCTCCACGCGACACTTCCTCTTCTCCACGTGGGACAGCAACAAGACCACGCCCCCTTTTTTCGCGTATTCTTGTGGGCGGAGGTTAGTCTGTTCTACTGTTCTACTGACGTCATTTATGAAGGAAGTACCAGGATGTAGTCCAAGCCAGCCATTCGCTGTAGGCTTTGAAAGGGAACTTCTGTTAAATAAAATATCTCGCTTGGCATTGAACTTTGAGCTTTATAATTTTACAGGTATTATTTATGCTCTAACAGCAACATTACACACTAACTAAAGTTTGAACAGTGGGATCACGAAGAACGGGACCTTTAAAAGATGATGTAAGCGGGTCGTCAAAAAAATCGGATATAGTCACCAAATCGGAATTGTGCATCAAGACCTGCAGTGTAAATGCGGCCTTAGAGGTACACCACCCCAGTGACGGCCACTTGTACCTTAAAAGGTCAAATTTTGTACTCTTATTTTTTGAGAATGAAAGTGTCAATTGTTACACTGTAATTATACATTTACGTATTGAGTAATATTTAGTAACTACATATACTTACTATAGGGTTAGTTGCATGTAATTATGCTTAATTTATAGTTATTACTATAGTAACTTCATGTGTAACAATGACACTGTAAAATAAAGTGTTACTGAAAACACTATTTCAGTTTTTCTACTTTAATTCAATGTTACTTTACAATGAGGTTCACATTATTAAACAATGAGAATACTTCTAAAGCATTAACTATTCATAGTTAATGTTAATTTCTTGAGCTAACATGATGAAACGACAATGAACGGTTGTATTTTTATTAACTAACATTAGCAAATGTAACGGAGGTCAGCTAGTAGTCGCTAGTGATGGGAAGTTCGGATCATTTTACTGACTCGGATCTTTGAATCTCGTTCAGCAAAATGAACGAATCTTTTTTCAAGTCATTTCGTTCATTTCAGCAGAATCTAATTAAAACGTTACATGCTACATTTTTCAACACATTTAGTACTTTTGGAATAAAAAATAAACTATAAGCTAATGCAGCCATGGCCAAACTTTGAGAAATGAATTATTAATGAATTGCTTAAATTGCTTCAGTCTATGTATGCAGTCTGTTAGTTCACCTCACCTCCCGATCCAAATCGTGCTTTCCTTTGTCACTTCACATTTAAACACGTCTGTTCCCTGGAAAGTTTAGTTCACCTCTCGGGTATGAGCCGTTAGTTCAGTCATCATGTCTGATCTGGGCTGTGACAGCCTCAGAGTTGAACAGAATTGATTAGTTCACCAGTCTCGAGTCTTCGGGTTTGAGTCATTCGTTCATCAAGTCCCAGCCCCATAGGCAATATGCAGTCACCGGAAACAGAAAAGATTAGTTCATCTCCCGAGTCTTCTCGTTCAAGTCGTTCGTTCTTTTTTCACGTGACCGCTTTCCTGTTCAGTGTATCTTGCAACATATACAATATTACAGTCGTATTATTGACTGCATGTTGTAATATATTTATTATTATAAAATCAGAAGATATGTGCCATAAACATTTGTTATGCCTATCCGTTCTGAACAACCCATTGTGTTCAGGCTTCATAGGAAAATCAATTAAACTAGCTAAAAAAAACTGAACTAAACAAACATAAAAAAACCTCACTTGTTTGTAAGGAATTGTGAATTAACCACAGACTGTAAAGGAATTAACTAATGTCTGTATCCAACACGGCTGTCACGCGACAAAAGAAGCAGACTCGAGAGATGAGCTGTTTCTGCATTCAGCCTATGGGGACTTGAACAAACGATTTGAACGAGAAGACTCGAGAGATGAACTAATCTTTTCTGTTTCCGGTGACTGCATAACCTTGCCTATGGGCTGGGACTTGATGAACGAATGACTCGAGACTGGTGAACTAATCAATTCTGTTTCCTGTACAGAACATATGGGATGTTGCGCATGCACAGTCAACACAAAATGAACGAATCGCTCTCTGAGACAACCCGTTGTTCTCGAGTCATATTAAAGATTCGTTCAAAATGAACGACACATCACTAATAGTCGCTGTGCGAGTAAACCTCACTCCTCTGAGCTCAAGAAACGCTCTAGCGACTTATGCTAGGGGTTGCAGCCTTTAGCTTGCTTGTTAGAGCGTCCGACTCTCATGCCGGTGGACCCGGGTTCGAGTCCTGCTTGGAGCGGGGCGGTTTGAACAGGAAGGGTTACACAAAGACTAATAAACTGTCACATGCCTGTCCTGTCTCGTGTAGCACATGTGGTGTTTTGTTATTTTCCTGTCTCTGTCTAGATCCCACCCCCCTTGTTATCTCGTTATTGGTTTCATTTGCCCCACCTGTGTTCCCTCATTCCCTGCTTGATTTGTCCCCTTTATAAGTTCCTTTGTGTTGTAAGAATATAAAGAACCAGGCCAGATTGTCTGGATGAGTAACTTTCAGAAAGACTGTCTGAAAATGAATGAACATCTGAATCCACTCATACAATTATCACTCTCATCTGAGAACTGAGAATGGCTTCATTTGCATGTATTTACCTTGTCCCAAACTTCCCCCAAACTCCTAATCCCCTCTCCTGGGAGATCACAAAAATCCAATAGATTTTGGGTATATTTCAATGTCAATTCTCACTATACAATATTATATGTGTTTAGTATCGTTTGAATTGTCTCAGTGCGAATGGTACAAAAACCTCATAAGCACAGAAATATAAAAGAAGTTAATAAGAGTTTTTAGAGCTTAGAGGTATTTTACTTATGATGGTGGGTGTGGCTGTTGGAGCCATTTGGTTTCCTTTCAATCAAGCCAAATGGGAATTCGACTCAATTTAAATTCCCTTTGTTTTCATGTATTTCCATTTGAAACAGTTGTTGATCTGGTCTGAGTTATTTAAAGCGATGCAGCAATGGAATATTTGATGTTATGTATGAATTATCTTTGAATTGATTATGTGATTGGCATTATACATTTACCTGACTGTTAATAAAATTGTTACATTTTGATCCTTTCTGAATTACTCTGTAATTATTAACTATTTCCAGAACGGAACGATATAATTGCAATAAAGGGTTAAAATGATTAAATGTATGATTAACAATTAGATATAAATGACTAAACAACCAATTGGCATTCTCTTCTAAATTCGACAAATATGATAAATGGAGTCAGATAGAGAATATTATAATTAAATCCATTTTGCCCAGCTGAAACACGAACGCGCAAACGGCCTTCGAGTCGCTATCGCTACCGATCCTTGGAGCGATTTCAGCGGCCTTACAGTGTGTTCAGTCTTCGTCAGATCGTTGTACTGTCTACGTCTCCCGTTCCCCCGTGATTCCCTTTTGGTATGTTTTATGTTCCTAGTTGTTACTTTTATTGTGTTTGCCCCATCGTGGGTTTTGTGTTTGTTTCCTTTTGTTCATTAAATTCACTTTTTCTCTGCACTTGAGTCCTCACCTCAGTTTTCATTTAAGTAACGTGACATAAATACTGTACCAAATGTAGTGCTCATTAATGTTAAAGATACACTTTTTTTGTTCAAACATTAACAAAATTAAAATAATGAGTCAATACATCACATGTTTTACCCTGATTCACTATGATAAGTGTTGATATATGATGACCTGCGTTTTAGTCCAATTTTTTATGCCCTTACTTCCAGGACATCCTAAAACACAAAACCTGTTCAAGATAGTTGAAGATAAATCTTTTCATTACTACTGGAGCTGCCAGTTTGCTAAGTTTCAAATGATTATTAAACAGCAAGGACAAACTATGCAAAAGCAGCAGCCCTTCCTCGTTTTCATTCACTCCTTCAAGTGAACTATATTAGTGGACTAATGTAGGGAATAGTGATTGAGGGTATGGCGGAGTTTCAAACACAGCACAAGGCTGTCCTGTCCCAAATGGCACACTTCATATGCACTTTCGGTCTTGTGGGCTTACAATGGGTGCGTGTGTCCGTTAAGTCCATGAGACTGCAGGGTGTTATTTTAGGTCTCAGAAGGGTGCTCGCAAGCGCCTTCTTTGCGGTCAATATGTGCCCACGATGCGCACTTTTACCAAGCCCGCACTGAAGCGAGCTCCACCTCAGACTTCTTCCCCACAGTCAAAGCGCCGCTACGTCACGAAAGTGCAGACTCATAGAAAGACAGCGAGTGTTTAGGGTGCCATTTGGGACAGAGCCATACACTCATGAACTTCCCAAAGCACTTCCTCTCAGGGAAATCCTCGCCGCCATTTTGAAGTGTGTTCAACTTTGTCAAGTGGGCGAGGGCAGTTTATTTGGACATACACTCGACCCCTCGATTTTGGCAGAGGGAACGAGTCTACTCAATATGTACACTTCAGGCAGATCCATAGACCACAATGCAACACGGTTGTGATGCGCTTAATTTACCCCCACCCCACACAACTCGTGTGTATGACATTATTTTGACATTTAACAGCATAATACTTGTAGCTACATAAGGTGATGATACTTTTTGAGTTGATGTTGCCATCAACGGGCCACCAGGTGAGAGCGTATACATTAAGTGTATACCACTCTAGCAAAGTTCACTGTAAAGCATTATCTATTGTGAAGGATCATATTCATCCGCACAGTCTCGCAGAGCTGAAGCACAGACAAAACCATGTTCTTCCGCGAAATACATGCAGTCTTTTTTCAGTGTAGTCCAGTGTTTAGATTTAGTAAAATGCATGCAGGTCTCTAATACCTGCAGAGAGTGATTCGTTTCACATGCATCACAATGGCAGTTTCTTGGCTGGCGCATGAGCCCTCAAAAGTGTGCAACCAAGTAGGGAAAGCAACAGTAAGATCATGCACCAAGAAAAGTAGCCCCAACCCCAAAAAAGAACAATGCATACACTTGATATGTCAAAATAAATACAATTTTTACAAAAAAATATTGCAAGTGCTTTAACAAAAATACAAGCTTCACATTTCTGCTTTTATTAAACCCTCAGGAACACTGCCTCCACTTGTAACTTGTGCTGAACCCAGAACATTTCTTTCATCGGTTACATTCACTAAGCAGAGGAGCTTCTCTGGTGTTTTCACCTCGGAGAGAGAGAGACGTACAGTCACAGAATCAATCTGCTGCGGAGATCCCTGTAGTATTACAGTACGTGCGCTCACACACTCAGAGCCTCGACTTCAGGATTTGTGCTAGTGTTTTAGCAGATGGGGAGATTTATGAGGAAGCCCTGGAAGAGTTTAGCTTTGTTTGAGAGACAGAAAAACTCTGCTTCAACACACAAGGGTTATGGGACAAGCGTCCAAAAGTGATGTCCAGCCTAGGAAAACTGACATCTTCACCCTTTATATGAATAGTATTAAACATTTATTAACTGAAACTCAATTTTAAAGGGGTGGTTGATTATGATTTAACTTTTTTTAAACTGTATTTAGTGTCGCTTATGTCGCTGTTTGATCATAAACAACATCTGCAAAGTTACGACGCTCAAAGTTCAAAGCAAAGAGAGATATTTTCTTTTACCGAAATCACTTTTTAAGGACTACAACAAACGGCTGGTAGGGACTACAACAAGCTTCTTCCTGGGTTATTGACATCACAAACCCTAAAATTTACATAAACCCCGCCCCCGGGAACACACAACAAAGGCCATGAGAAGAGGAAGAGTTGTTGTAGTCGAGCACATTTGAGAGTCGCTCAAGCCGTCTCATCCATCTTTCACATTTATTGCGATATAGTACAAACACAAATGCAATAGCATGTCATAAAACAAGATGACAACATAAGTTATTACCATAATTACACTAAACTATACCTGTTCTCTCTTCATGCAGCAGATATTCTCTGGCTCTGTGCATCTCACAGCAGTTCCCACACCAGCCATTTATAGATTATCATGACAGAATATGCTAATCAATGACTTGAAGATCATTAACTCAAATTCATCAACTATCCATTCATAAACGTCAATGGCTAGCAGTTTCTGAGGTGAGGAAATTCGTGAGGTAATCGGAACTGCTAACACAAGCTCTTGAAGCTCCGCCCTCTTCTTGAAAGGCAGCAGCTCATTTGCATTTAAAAACACAAAAACTGTTATGCATGAAATTGTGAGTTATTTAGGTAACACTTTACAATAAGGTTCATTAGTTAACATGAACATAAAGCATTTATTATTCTTTGTTAATGTTAATTTCAACATTTGCATTAATGCTGAACAGAGGTGTTGTTCATGGTTAGTTCATGTTAACTAATGCAATAACTTGTTACGTCTGACCCAGGATCTGAGTAACACAAAACTACCCAAACACTGGATTGTTACGTCTGACCCAGGATCTGAGTAACACAAAAACTACCCAAACACTGGGTTGTTACGTCTGACCCAGGATCTGAGTAACACAAAACTACCCAAACACTGGATTGTTACGTCTGACCCAGGATCTGAGTAACACAAAAACTACCCAAACACTGGATTGTTACGTCTGACCCAGGATCTGAGTGACACAAAAACTACCCAAACACTGGGTTGTTACGTCTAACCCAGGATCTGAGTGACACAAAAACTACCCAAACACTGGGTTGTTACGTCTGACCCAGGATCTGAGTAACACACAAAAACTACCCAAACACTGGGTTGTTACGTCTAACCCAGGATCTGAGTGACACAAAAACTACCCAAACACTGGGTTGTTACGTCTGACCCAGGATCTGAGTAACACAGAAACTACCCAAATACTGGGTTGTTACGTCTGACCCAGGATCTGAGTAACACAGAAACTACCCAAATACTGGGTTGTTACGTCTGACCCAGGATCTGAGTAACACAGAAACTACCCAAACACTGGGTTGTTACGTCTGACCCAGGATCTGAGTAACACAGAAACTACCCAAATACTGGGTTGTTACGTCTGACCCAGGATCTGAGTAACACAAAAACTACCCAAACACTGGGTTGTTACGTCTGACCCAGGATCTGAGTAACACAGAAACTACCCAAATACTGGGTTGTTACGTCTGACCCAGGATCTGAGTAACACAGAAACTACCCAAACACTGGGTTGTTACATCTGTCCCAGGATCTGAGTAACACATAAAAACTACCCAAACACTGGGTTGTTACGTCTGACCCAGGATCTGAGTAACACAAAAACTACCCAAACACTGGGTTGTTACGTCTGACCCAGGATCTGAGTAACACAAAAACTACCCAAACACTGGGTTGTTACGTCTGACCCAGGATCTGAGTAACACAAAAACTACCCAAACGCTGGGTTGTTACGTCTGACCCAGGATCTGAGTAACACAAAAACTACCCAAACGCTGGGTTGTTACGCCTGACCCAGGATCTGAGTAACACAAAAACTACCCAAACACTGGGTTGTTACGTCTGACCCAGGATCTGAGTAACACAAAAACTACCCAAACGCTGGGTTGTTACGTCTGACCCAGGATCTGTGTAACACAAAAACTACCCAAACACTGGGTTGTTACGTCTGACCCAGGATCTGAGTAACACAAAAACTACCCAAACGCTGGGTTGTTACGCCTGACCCAGGATCTGAGTAATACAAAAACTACCCAAACACTGGGTTGTTACATCTGACTTAGGATCTGAGTAACACAAAAACTACCCAAACACTGGGTTGTTACGTCTGACCCAGGATCTGAGTAACACAAAAACTACCCAAACACTGGGTTGTTACGTCTGACCCAGGATCTGAGTAACACAAAAACTACCCAAACACTGGGTTGTTACGTCTGACCCAGGATCTGAGTAACACAAAAACTACCCAAACACTGGGTTGTTACGTCTGACCCAGGATCTGAGTAACACAAAAACTACCCAAACACTGGGTCATTACGTCTGACCCAGGATCTGTGTAACACAAAAACTAGCCAAACACTGGGTTGTTACGTCTGACCCAGGATCTGAGTAACACAAAAACTACCCAAACACTGGGTTGTTACGTCTGACCCAGGATCTGAGTAACACAAAAACTACCCAAACACTGGGTTGTTACGTCTGACCCAGGATCTGTGTAACACAAAATCTACCCAAACACTGGGTTGTTACATCTGACCCAGGATCTGAGTAACACAAAAAATACTCAAACACTGGGTTGTTACGTCTGACCCAGGATCTGTGTAACACAAAATCTACCCAAACACTGGGTTGTTACGTCTGACCCAGGATCTGAGTAACACAAAAACTAGCCAAACACTGGGTTGTTACGTCTGACCCAGGATCTGAGTAACACAGAAACTACCCAAACACTGGGTCGTTACGTCTGACCCAGGATCTGTGTAACACAAAAACTACCCAAACACTGGGTCGTTACGTCTGACCCAGGATCTGAGTAACACAAAAAATACTCAAACACTGGGTTGTTACGTCTGACCCAGGATCTGTGTAACACAAAATCTACCCAAACACTGGGTTGTTACGTCTGACCCAGGATCTGAGTAACACAAAAACTAGCCAAACACTGGGTTGTTACGTCTGACCCAGGATCTGAGTAACACAGAAACTACCCAAACACTGGGTTGTTACGTCTGACCCAGGATCTGAGTAACACAAAAACTACCCAAACACTGGGTTGTTACGTCTGACCCAGGATCTGAGTAACACAAAAACTACCCAAACACTGGGTTGTTACGTCTGACCCAGGATCTGAGTAACACAAAAACTACCCAAACACTGGGTTGTTACGTCTGACCCAGGATCTGAGTAACACAAAAACTACCCAAACACTGGGTTGTTACGTCTGACCCAGGATATGAGTAACACAAAAAATACTCAAACACTGGGTTGTTACGTCTGACCCAGGATCTGTGTAACACAAAAACTACCCAAACACTGGGTTGTTACATCTGACCCAGGATCTGTGTAACACAAAAAATACTCAAACACTGGGTTGTTACGTCTGACCCAGGATCTGTGTAACACAAAATCTACCCAAACACTGGGTTGTTACATCTGACCCAGGATCTGAGTAACACAAAAAATACTCAAACACTGGGTTGTTACGTCTGACCCAGGATCTGTGTAACACAAAATCTACCCAAACACTGGGTTGTTACGTCTGACCCAGGATCTGAGTAACACAAAAACTACCCAAACACTGGGTTGTTACGTCTGACCCAGGATCTGAGTAACACAAAAACTAGCCAAACACTGGGTTGTTACGTCTGACCCAGGATCTGAGTAACACAAAAACTAGCCAAACACTGGGTTGTTACATCTGACCCAGGATCTGTGTAACACAAAAAATACTCAAACACTGGGTTGTTACGTCTGACCCAGGATCTGTGTAACACAAAATCTACCCAAACACTGGGTTGTTACATCTGACCCAGGATCTGAGTAACACAAAAAATACTCAAACACTGGGTTGTTACGTCTGACCCAGGATCTGTGTAACACAAAATCTACCCAAACACTGGGTTGTTACATCTGACCCAGGATCTGAGTAACACAAAAACTACCCAAACACTGGGTTGTTACGTCTGACCCAGGATCTGAGTAACACAAAATCTACCCAAACACTGGGTTGTTACGTCTGACCCAGGATCTGAGTAACACAAAAACTACCCAAACACTGGGTTGTTACGTCTGACCCAGGATCTGAGTAACACAAAAACTACCCAAACACTGGGTTGTTACGTCTGACCCAGGATCTGAGTAACACAAAAACTACCCAAACACTGGGTTGTTACGTCTGACCCAGGATCTGAGTAACACAAAAACTACCCAAACACTGGGTTGTTACGCCTGACCCAGGATCTGAGTAACACAAAAACTAGCCAAACTCTGGGTTGTTACGACTGACCCTGGATCTGAGTAACACAAAAACTACCCAAACACTGGGTTGTTACGTCTGACCCAGGATCTGAGTAACACAAAAACTACCCAAACACTGGGTCATTACGTCTGACCCAGGATCTGTGTAACACAAAAACTAGCCAAACACTGGGTTGTTACGTCTGACCCAGGATCTGAGTAACACAAAAACTACCCAAACACTGGGTTGTTACATCTGACCCAGGATCTGAGTAACACAAAAACTACCCAAACACTGGGTTGTTACGTCTGACCCAGGATATGAGTAACACAAAAAATACTCAAACACTGGGTTGTTACGTCTGACCCAGGATCTGTGTAACACAAAAACTACCCAAACACTGGGTTGTTACATCTGACCCAGGATCTGTGTAACACAAAAAATACTCAAACACTGGGTTGTTACGTCTGACCCAGGATCTGTGTAACACAAAATCTACCCAAACACTGGGTTGTTACATCTGACCCAGGATCTGAGTAACACAAAAAATACTCAAACACTGGGTTGTTACGTCTGACCCAGGATCTGTGTAACACAAAATATACCCAAACACTGGGTTGTTACGTCTGACCCAGGATCTGAGTAACACAAAAACTACCCAAACACTGGGTTGTTACGTCTGACCCAGGATCTGAGTAACACAAAAACTAGCCAAACACTGGGTTGTTACGTCTGACCCAGGATCTGAGTAACACAAAAACTAGCCAAACACTGGGTTGTTACATCTGACCCAGGATCTGTGTAACACAAAAAATACTCAAACACTGGGTTGTTACGTCTGACCCAGGATCTGTGTAACACAAAATCTACCCAAACACTGGGTTGTTACATCTGACCCAGGATCTGAGTAACACAAAAAATACTCAAACACTGGGTTGTTACGTCTGACCCAGGATCTGTGTAACACAAAATCTACCCAAACACTGGGTTGTTACATCTGACCCAGGATCTGAGTAACACAAAAACTACCCAAACACTGGGTTGTTACGTCTGACCCAGGATCTGAGTAACACAAAATCTACCCAAACACTGGGTTGTTACGTCTGACCCAGGATCTGAGTAACACAAAAACTACCCAAACACTGGGTTGTTACGTCTGACCCAGGATCTGAGTAACACAAAAACTACCCAAACACTGGGTTGTTACGTCTGACCCAGGATCTGAGTAACACAAAAACTACCCAAACACTGGGTTGTTACGTCTGACCCAGGATCTGAGTAACACAAAAACTACCCAAACACTGGGTTGTTACGCCTGACCCAGGATCTGAGTAACACAAAAACTAGCCAAACTCTGGGTTGTTACGACTGACCCTGGATCTGAGTAACACAAAAACTACCCAAACACTGGGTTGTTACGTCTGACCCAGGATCTGAGTAACACAAAAACTACCCAAACACTGGGTCATTACGTCTGACCCAGGATCTGTGTAACACAAAAACTAGCCAAACACTGGGTTGTTACGTCTGACCCAGGATCTGAGTAACACAAAAACTACCCAAACACTGGGTTGTTACATCTGACCCAGGATCTGAGTAACAGAAAAACTACCCAAACACTGGGTTGTTACATCTGACCCAGGATCTGAGTAACACAAAAACTACCCAAACACTGGGTTGTTACGTCTGACCCAGGATCTGTGTAACACAAAAACTACCCAAACACTGGGTTGTTACGTCTGACCCAGGATCTGAGTAACACAAAAAATACCCAAACACTGGGTTGTTACATCTGACCCAGGATCTGAGTAACACAAAAACTACCCAAACACTGGGTTGTTACATCTGACCCAGGATCTGAGTAACACAAAAACTACCCAAACACTGGGTTGTTACGCCTGTCCCAGGATCTGAGTAACACAAAAACTACCCAAACACTGTGTTGTTACGTCTGACCCAGGATCTGAGTGACACAAAAACTACCCAAACACTGGGTTGTTACGTCTGACCCAGGATGTGAGTGACACAAAAACTACCCAAACACTGGGTTGTTACGTCTGACCCAGGATCTGAGTGACACAAAAACTACCCAAACACTGGGTTGTTACGTCTGTCCCAGGATGTGAGTAACACAAAAACTACCCAAACACTGGGTTGTTACGTCTGACCCAGGATCTGAGTAACACAAAAAATACCCAAACACTGGGTCGTTACGTCTGACCCAGGATCTGAGTGACACAAAAACTACCCAAACACTGGGTTGTTACGTCTGACCCAGGATCTGAGTGACACAAAAACTACCCAAACACTGGGTTGTTACGTCTGACCCAGGATGTGAGTGACACAAAAACTACCCAAACACTGGGTTGTTACGTCTGACCCAGGATCTGAGTGACACAAAAACTACCCAAACACTGGGTTGTTACGTCTGTCCCAGGATGTGAGTAACACAAAAACTACCCAAACACTGGGTTGTTACGTCTGACCCAGGATCTGAGTAACACAAAAAATACCCAAACACTGGGTCGTTACGTCTGACCCAGGATCTGAGTTGAAAAAATAACCCAAGGTTAGAGTGCATGCTTTAACTCATGTTAACTAATGGAAAGTAAAGTGTTACTGAAGTTATGCTTTACCATCATTGTTTTAAGACGAGAACTATTTCTTGCATGAAGGCACTAACATAAAAATACAAGGAGTGAAATCATGTCTATGTCATTTATAATTCATGAATAAACAGCTTCAGAAGCAGCATGAAGACAAATGCCCAGCACAGATGCCTTTATGTCCACACCGGATAAGGACGCATGTGCGTGCAGTAATCCTGTGGAGACATGGCTCTCTGCATTCACAATAACACAGGTCTACACTCCACTTCTCTGCCACATTACATTCACATCACACTGAATGGAGACCCAAACACTCAACGTCCCTCCAGCGAGCCAATGATGGAAATTGCTATTTCAGAACGGCTTAAGGCTGCGCTGATGTGCCGTCTTTTGTTGTGCGGTACATTCGTGCATCATTAAGAGTCAAAGGCAGGCCCTTTCCTGGCATATATTTTGTTATTTACGACAGATTCAATTCATTTCGCCTCTTTAGAGCAGCGGGAATGTTGCTGAAAAGTGGAAGTGGTTTGTAAACCAGAGCGCCAGGGCTTTCAAAAGGCCTTAGATGGATGTAATAAGTATAAGTGTAAGGACACACACACATATTTAGACAGTATTATTAGTTCAGGTTTCTTTGTTGTTGCTATACTTAGAGGTTTTCTTTTATTTCATGAAAAACTGTCAAGGATTTATTCTGGTCTAGACAGTACGGCAAGCTACATTTTTTTACAATTTCTATTCTTGCATGTCAAAAGGTCGTGGTCACGATCAGCTAGTTTAGCTATCATGAACTCGGGACATTAAATCACATC
>CM042243.1:4650881-4728381 GCA_023566225.1 Romanogobio albipinnatus | reverse complement strand
AGAAACAAGAGGGCGCGTTGTTTGTGTGAGTGTTGATGTCTCTCAGCGTGACGCTAGCGTTAGTGCTCGAAGGTGAGCGCTCACACTGCGCCACACCTGTTCCTGTGTCTGCTCCTCAGTTACGCTTCGCAGACACGACAGTCAGGACGTCTACATCCATCCGCATTCGTTTCACGCTGTCCCGTACATGCAGTGGAGCAGAATACAACACACACTTAACTCAGTACACACTTAACACCGGCCCGTAGTAAAAGACAGACGCACACTAGAAGCTCTCGTCCAAAACATAGTGAGCTGCCTACTGAGAAAAACCAGTTGGATGGCAGGGAGTACACGGCAAAGTTGTAAATAAAACAAAGATTATTGGAGTACATTATACAAGAAAATACTATCTCAGTCTTTCTACTTCAGCATTTCATGTTTAATTCAACGTTACCTGCTGTTTCTTTGTTGTCTGGCTATCACCAGACAAAGCTTAATCTTTTAAGATTGAACATTGGTCTGGAGAGTCTGCTCTGTATTTTCTACTGCACAAGAGGCGTGATCAACGGGCATAGTTCAAATGACTCTGTACGCAATTGGATAGTCCTTCAACCAATCAGACACAAGAGGTGTGATCAACTGGCATAGTTCAAATGACTCTGTACGCAATTGGATAGTCCTTCAACCAATCAGACACAAGAGGTGTGATCAACTGGCATAGTTCAAATGACTCTGTACGCAATTGGATAGTCCTTCAAACAATCAGACACAAGAGGCGTGATCAACGGGCATAGTTCAAATGACTCTGTACGCAATTGGATAGTCCTTCAACCAATCAGACACAAGAGGCGTGATCAACGGGCATAGTTCAAATGACTCTGTACGCAATTGGATAGTCCTTCAACCAATCAGACACAAGAGGTGTGATCAACGGGCATAGTTCAAATGACTCTGTACGCAATTGGATAGTCCTTCAACCAATCAGACACAAGAGGTGTGATCAATGAGCATAGTTCAAATGACTCTGTACGCAATTGGATAGTCCTTCAACCAATCAGACCACAAGAGGCGTGATCAATGAGCATAGTTCAAATGACTCTGTACGCAAATGGATAGTCCTTCAACCAATCAGACACAAGAGGTGTGATCAACGGGCATAGTTCAAATGACTCTGTACGCAATTGGATAGTCCTTCAACCAATCAGACACAAGAGGCGTGATCAATGGGCACAGTTCAAATTACTCTGTACGCAATTGGATAGTCCTTCAACCAATCAGACACAAGAGGCGTGATCAATGAGCATAGTTCAAATGACTCTGTACGCAATTGGATAGTCCTTCAACCAATCAGACACAAGAGGTGTGATCAATGAGCATAGTTCAAATGACTCTGTACGCAATTGGATAGTCCTTCAACCAATCAGACCACAAGAGGCGTGATCAATGAGCATAGTTCAAATGACTCTGTACGCAATTGGATAGTCCTTCAACCAATCAGAACACAAGAGGCGTGATCAACGGGCATAGTTCAAATGACTCTGTACGCAAATGGATAGTCCTTCAACCAATCAGACACAAGAGGTGTGATCAACGGGCATAGTTCAAATGACTCTGTACGCAATTGGATAGTCCTTCAACCAATCAGACACAAGAGGCGTGATCAATGGGCACAGTTCAAATGACTCTGTACGCAATTGGATAGTCCTTCAACCAATCAGACACAAGAGGCGTGATCAATGAGCATAGTTCAAATGACTCTGTACGCAATTGGATAGTCCTTCAACCAATCAGACACAAGAGGTGTGATCAATGAGCATAGTTCAAATGACTCTGTACGCAATTGGATAGTCCTTCAACCAATCAGACCACAAGAGGCGTGATCAATGAGCATAGTTCAAATGACTCTGTACGCAATTGGATAGTCCTTCAACCAATCAGAACACAAGAGGCGTGATCAACGGGCATAGTTCAAATGACTCTGTACGCAATTGGATAGTCCTTCAACCAATCAGAACACAAGAGGCGTGATCAATGAGCATAGTTCAAATGACTCTGTACGCAATTGGATAGTCCTTTAACCAATCAGAACACAAGAGGCGTGATCAATGGGCATAGTTCAAATGACTCTGTACGCAATTGGATAGTCCTTCAACCAATCAGACACAAGAGGCGTGATCAATGGGCATAGTTCAAATGACTCTGTACGCAATTGGATAGTCCTTCAACCAATCAGACCACAAGAGGCATGATCACAAACACACACACACAATCTCTCTCTCTCCTGTTCCTGTGTCTGCTCCTCAGTTACGCTTCGCAGACACAACAGTCAGGACGTCTACATCCATCCGCATTCGTTTCACGCTGTCCCGTACATGCAGTGGAGCAGAATACAACACACACTTAACTCAGTACACACTTAACACCGGCCCGTAGTAAAAAACAGACGCACACTAGAAGCTCTCGTCCAAAACATAGTGAGCTGCCTACTGAGAAAAACCAGTTGGATTGCAGGGAGTACACGGCAAAGTTGTAAATAAAACAAAGATTATTGGAGTACATTATACAAGAAAATACTATCTCAGTCTTTCTACTTCAGCATTTCATGTTTAATTCAACGTTACTTGCTGTTTCTTTGTTGTCTGGCTATCACCAGACAAAGCTTAATCTTTTAAGATTGAACATTGGTCTGGAGAGTCTGCTCTGTATTTTCTACTGCACAAGAGGCGTGATCAACGGGCATAGTTCAAATGACTCTGTACGCAATTGGATAGTCCTTCAACCAATCAGACACAAGAGGCGTGATCAACGGGCATAGTTCAAATGACTCTGTACGCAATTGGATAGTCCTTCAACCAATCAGACACAAGAGGCGTGATCAACGGGCATAGTTCAAATGACTCTGTACGCAATTGGATAGTCCTTCAACCAATCAGACCACAAGAGGCGTGATCAACGGGCATAGTTCAAATGACTCTACGCCAGTGGTTTTCAAAGTGTGGTACTTAGGCTGCCTCTAGTGGTACGCAGAGGAATCACTAAATAAATTAATGTTAAAACTCCCGCAGTTTCTCTTGAAGCCAATACGGAAGTGACTTAAACTGCAGTTCATCGACTGGCCACTAGAGACAGACTCCAGAAGGAGCAGAATCTCATTGAGCTCATGTTAAAATGCCCAACTTTCCAGCAGAAGAACACATCTTTAAACCCAAGATGGCGGCGCGAGTACATCGCGAGGCTATGGGTCTCTCCAGATTCTGCAATTTTGCGGTAATTTTCTTGCTCATCTTGGGTCTGTTTATGCAGAACAGTTGTGCCTTTACATCTTACACCTGTAGTGAGATTCTGGATATTGGTTTGCGAATTTCCGACAGTTTTATGGACAATCTTCAACTCCTTCCTGAGATCGCTAGGACACCCGAGGCTATGCACTCTACCCGGCCGGGCGGAAGTACTCGCAGGCGGCGTCGAGATCGTAAACAAAGGCGGGGGAAGCGCGGAGGACTAAGAGCTAAGCTAAAGCTAACACCACATCGGCTCTCTTTACCCAGCATTTTCCTTGCCAATGTACGGTCGCTAGTGAACAAAATGGAGGAGATTCGACTCAGCATCACACACAGTAAGAAACTTTTGAACTGTAACGTCCTAATCTTCACGGAAACCTGGTTAAACAGCGGAATACCAGACACCGCTATTGAGCTAGCGGGACGCCACACACTCCGGGCGGATAGAACATTAGATGGCTCCGGTAAGACCAGAGGTGGTGGATTGTGCATTTACATTAACAAAGCTTGGTGCACAAACTCTGCTATTGTTGGGAGTCATTGTTCAGCTAACCTTGAGTTTCTCATGGTTAAATGTAGACCGTTTTATCTACCGCGGGAGGTCACTTCCACCATTATAACTGCAGCCTATATTCCCCCGGATGCTGATGCCAAGCTTGCTATGAAAGAACTTCACGCAGCCATCAGTAAACAACAGACTGATCACCCGGAAGCTGCTTTTATTGTTGCAGGTGACTTTAATCACTCAAACTTAAAGTCAGTGCTACCCAAGTTTCACCAGCATGTTTCCTGCCACACCACAGGAAACAAAACCTTAGACCATATTTACACAAACATGGCTGGAGCTTACGTTGCAACACCCCTCCCCCACCTGGGACAGTCAGATCAGCTTTCTTTGTTTCTCACCCCCAAATATGCACCCCTCATCAACCGTGTGAAGCCATCAGTGAAGACCATCAAGGTGTGGCCTGCGGGGGCAGACTCCACACTCCAGGAAAGGTTTCTAAACACAGACTGGAGTATGTTTGCTTCTCAGGCCACCAGTGGCGCTCACACGGACATTGACTCCTACACCTCCTCTGTATTGAATCATATCAATACCACCATTGACAGTGTTACAACCCAGAAACAGATCACCACATACCCAAATCAGAAGCCATGGATGAACAAGGAAGTGCGACTCCTGTTGAAGTCACGCAATACTGCCTTCAGATCAGGTGATGCACAAGCCTACAGCACATCCAGAGCAAACCTGAAGAGGGGCATCAAAAAGGCCAAGCACTGCTACAAGCTAAAGATAGAGGGACACTTTTCCAACTCTGACCCTCGACGCATGTGGCAGGGCATTCAGGCCATCAGTGATTACAAACCCACCCACTCCACCCCCGTAGCCACTGATGTCAACTTCCTGAACGAGCTAAATTACTTTTATGCTCGCTTTGAAAGAGACAACAGAGAAACTGCCACCAAGCTCAAACCCTCAGCTGACCACCCACCAATCACACTCTCCTCCACAGATGTCTGCAAGGCACTGAGCCGGATCAGCGCGCACAAGGCTGCTGGACCAGACAACATCCCTGGACGTGTTCTCAGGGCATGTGCGGAGCAGCTCACTGGGGTTTTTACAGACATTTTCAACCTGTCTCTTGCCCAAGCAGCTGTACCAACATGCTTTAAATGCACTTCCATTGTGCCAGTGCCAAAACACTCTAGCCCGAGGTGCCCTAATGACTACCGCCCTGTAGCACTCACACCCATCGTTATGAAGTGCTTTGAGCGGCTGGTCCTGGAACACCTAAAAGACTCTCTACCATCCACATTGGACTCACACCAGTTTGCCTACCGCAGCAATAGGAGCACAGAGGATGCCGTTTCCATGGCACTGCACTCTGTGCTCACCCATCTGGACCATAAGAACACTTATGCACGCATGCTGTTTGTTGACTTCAGATCAGCATTCAACACTGTCATCCCAACCAAGTTAATAGCCAAACTTGGAGACCTGGGCATCAACACTTCAATGTGTAACTGGATTTTGGACTTCCTAACTGACAGATCACAGAATGTTCGATCAGGATCCACCTGCTCCACGTCCATCACACTCAACACTGGTGTACCACAGGGCTGTGTGCTAAGTCCGTTTCTCTACTCCCTCTTCACCTCCGACTGCAAGCCTGTGTATGGATCTAATTCCATCGTCAAGTTTGCGGACGACACTACGGTGATTGGTCTCATCAGCAACAACGATGAGACTGCCTACAGGGAGGAGATCCAGCACCTGGCCACATGGTGCGCTGATAATAACCTGCTCCTCAACACCACCAAAACGAAGCAGCTCATCGTGGACTTCAGGAAGGAGTCAAGAGGCACACACGACACCATCCACATCAATGGAATGGCTGTTGAGCGTGTCTCCAGTTTCAAGTTCCTGGGGATCCACATCTCGGCGGACATGTCGTGGACGACCAACACCTCCAGCCTGGTCAAGAAGGCTCACCAGCGCCTCTTCTTCCTGAGGACACTAAGGAAGAATCAGCTCTCCTCGGCTATCCTGGTGAACTTCTACCGCTGCGCAATAGAAAGCATCCTGACCAACTGTGTGGCAGTATGGTATGGGAGCTGCTCTGTTGCGGAGCGCAAGGCACTGCAGCGGGTGGTGAAAACTGCCCAGCGCATCACAGGGACTCCACTACCTGCCATCGAGCACATCCAGAGGAAATGCTGTCTGCATCGAGCTCGCAGCATCCTCAAGGACTCCTCTCACCCAGCCCACAGACTGTTTTCTCTCCTGCCCTCCGGCAGGCGTTTCAGGATCCTCCGGACCAGGACCAGCAGACTAAAGAACAGTTTTTTCCCCAGAGCTGTCTCTTTACTGAACTCTAACCCCCGTTGATCCACTTCCCTCATAAACTGCTAACTCTCCTACCTCACATCTTCCTTCACTTTGTTATTTGCACTACCGACTGTTTATTACAGTAACAACTGTTTACTTATGCATTTTGCACTACCATATTTTAACTGGATTATGCTCATTTGCACTGCCGACTGTATTTATAGTACCAACTGTTTACATTTGCATTTTGCACCGTACTTCTAACTGTAATATGTAACCACTTTCCACTGCACTTTTACACTTTTTTTTTCCGGATATCTCTGTCCATAATTTATTGCACTACCTTAATCCACTGCTATAATCCTCATCTTTGCCTAACATATCATTGTATACCTCTATCTGTAAAATTCTGTTTATAGTAATAGCCATCTGTATATTTATTCACTGTACATAATCACCTGTAAATTCAGTTCTGTTTATAGTAATAACCGTCTCTCTATTTATACATATTTATATATATTCAGTACATATCCATGTCCTGCACTTATGCAACCTTTATATATCCTGCACTTGCTGCTATTGCACTTCTGGTTAGACCTAAACTGCATTTCGTTGCCTTGTACTTGTGTAATGACAATAAAGTTGAATCTAATCTAATATAATCTAATCTAACATGTTTAAGGCCTGTACACACCGGGACGAATATCGCGCGCGTTTATCGCCAGCGTTTTTCGTGACGTTTTTCGGCGCGTCTTGAGTGTTCACACCCAAGCGATTTTCACTCGCGATGCGCCGAGTGAACGTGCAATTTCACTCCCTGACATTAGATGGCGCTTGTTGAAAAACAGAAATAGCCCGGTACACAAGGTGGCGCTGCGCTCGCTGCATCCCTTGTCACACAGAAGAAGAAGAAGAGAGAGCCGAAACACACATAACTTTCTCACATACTAGAAGTTAGAACATGGATTTCTCAAGCAGCAGCAGCAGCTCCAGCGATGAGACCATTGTTGTTCTGTTGAACGAGGAAAGACAACAAAAAAGACGCAGATTTTGGATACATCCCATAGTTAAAAAAAAGAGAAGAACATGGGAGTTCTATCGACTGATACAAGAGCTAAAAATGTATCATGAACGTTTTCGGGGGTATTTTAGAATGTCCGTCAGCGAGTTCGAAGATTTACTTCAACAGTTGGCGCCCTTGTTGACAAAAGAACAAACACACTACCGTAAACCAATCGACCCAGAGCAGCGTTTTAAACTAAATTGTTAGCTTTATGAACTGATTTGAATGATCTTTTTTAAATGAATGTGTATTTGTCCTTACAATGTTTATTCCTGACAGTAAATTATGCCATAGTAAAGGTCCAATAATAAAAACCGTGATATACCCAGCACTGGTGTGCATCTTGAGACTAAACAGTGACAGTGATATATTTTAAGATACAGTGTGTCAGTGCAGGTTGCTTTTGTAGTACTCTCCTGAAAATGAGGAAGAAAAATTAAGAAAGGTACGCTACTGATGGCATCTCGTCTCTGCCTTTACTACGAATGAAATCAATAAAACTATGCATTTGACAACTGTGCAGCATATTACATGGTCAACACATAAATAACTTTTGCATAGTAATGACTGAATATTAGCACTAACTATAAACATTTTTCTTATTCAGCATTTACACTCATCAATCATTTCTATATATTTATATATATAAAACATTTTCACTAGTACTTAACCTTTAGCTAAATAATAATGATATAAAAACAAATTTATAATACAATCCATATTCTGAAACATACTGCTTAGTTCGTTGTCTGATATTACATTGAATGACAAGACATAATTCACTCAATTGTAAAGCATAACACACAGTTAACAGACATCACTGCAGATTAAACGACCACATATGTAAATTGAAGATTATTCATAACGCTAAACAATAGTTTTTGTAGTCACTGTGGCGTTTGTCAAACAACTCTCTGTGATCAGTCTTCTTCGCCAATGTGTGCTCGGCTAGACCGTTTTGTGCTTGAGCGCCACCAAGTCGTGTTTTACTGTAACTTCAGCAGCTCCAGGCACGTGAACAAAAGCGCCGATCTGATTGGTCGGCCAGTTTTTAACGCGCCGCGTCAAAAAAAAAAACGAACCCGAGGCGTTTTTTTAAAAATGACGCTTTTACGCCTGACGTTTTACGCGTCGGTGTGAACACTCACATTGGCGCCCATTGTTTAGTCACGAGGCGTTAAACGTCGGCGATAAACGCGCGCGAAAATCGTCCCGGTGTGAACAGGCCTTACAGTCTGGGACAAATTGTGGTTTTGGTCTATACGGCTAATTTTGCCCTTCATGACGACTGTGAGGGGGTGATTATTTTTATAACTCATTTGTTTACATTATATAAAGCCTTAAAGTTCTGCATAATTAAGGGCGTGGCCACTTTGAGTGACAGGTGGATAGCCATTTGTCTGCTGTCTGTTAGTCATCACGTCACCTCAGCTCCGCCCACGTCCCGCCTCTTTGCCCATTTTCTGTTATCCGTGTGTGACGCGCGATGACGCGCTGCCAAGATGGCAACGGCCAGCTCGACCCTACTTTACGCTTCAAAACTGCTTTTCAGAATCCTATGGGTGATGTCACAGACACTACGTCCATATTTTTTTACAGTCTATGGTTAAAACACAATACATTTTAATGTAATCTTTATTTGAGTAAAGTTTTTTTTTTTACATTTAAGTACAGTACAGTTTTAAAGGTCCCGTTCTTCGTGTTTTTTTGAAGCTTTGATTGTGTTTACAGTGTGCAATATAACATGTGTTCATGTTTCGCGTGTAAAAAAACACAGTATTTTTAACACAGTTTACTCATCTGTGTACCGCTGTTTTCACTGTCCTAAAAACGGCTGATGAGTTCCTTTATTCTATGAAGTCCCTCCTTCAGAAATACGTAACGAGTTCTGATTGTGCCAGCGGTTCCCGTGTTGTGATTTGACCGCAGCTTAGCGAACGTGGCACGGTCCTGTGTTGTGATTCGACAGCAGCTTAGCGCACGTGGAAAGGTCACGCCTCTTAACGGGAGATGTATGCGCTCAATGATCTCTACAGCGTCCCTGGGAAAGCCAAACAAAGGTGATTTGACTCCGGGATGAAAATAACAGCGTCTCGACGACATGGCGACAAACTCACTCAAACGCAACAATTCCTTTTCTCCACGCGACACTTCCTCTTCTCCACGTGGGACAGCAACAAGACCACGCCCCCTTTTTTCACGTATTCGTGTGGGCGGAGGTTAGTCTGTTCTACTGTTCTACTGACGTCATTTATGAAGGAAGTACCAGGATGTAGTCCAAGCCGGCCGTTCGCTGTATTCTTTGAAAGGGAACTTCTGTTAAATAAAATATCTCGCTTGGCATTGAACTTTGAGCTTTATAATTTTACAGGTATTATTTATGCTCTAACAGCAACATTACACACTAACTAAAGTTTGAACAATGGGATCACGAAGAACGGGACCTTTAATGTAACTTCACAACACATTTTAATTTAATCATTATTTTATTAACCTGTATGTAAGCACAGTGCAGTGCTAATGTACAAACTGTGTGTTTACAATGTTAATGTGCCTGACAACAATAAATATTCTTATAAGGAATAAACTGCCTAGTTTTTGAACTGTGCAGAGCTGTAGCTGAATAGTTAGGCCTGGTCATTATGGTGATACTTGGAGAGCCAAATATTTTCTGGGGTGGTATTTGGTATAAAACGTTTGAGAACCACTGCTCTGCGCTATTGGATAGTCCTTCAACCAATCAGACAACAAGAGGCGTGATCAACGGGCATAGTTCAAATGACACTGTATGCAATTGGATAGTCCTTCATAGTTCAGTGTCTAATATGATCATCAGAGCTGCGTTACCTCACACTCATGACCGGAAAAGCGGAAGTGGCGCCGGCGACTGTGTCATAATAAAAGTGCATTGCTTTCATCTTATTAACAATCGCTCCAGGGGTTCCTCAGCTCCACAACACTCGCTCCTGCTCTGCTTCAGACTACAGGAACATTAATAATCACATCCATCAACATGATTTCTGCCCGAGTCCTATCCCGATTCTTTCCCCCCGGCTGTGAGGTGAAGATTACATGTCCTAAGATTCTGCGCTCAAACGTGGCTTCATCAAACTACGCCTTTGTTTGAATAGGCGACCTCTAGCGGACGGAAAAGTTACATAGTGCACCATTAACTAGACCGTTTGCCTCAATAAACTCATAATTTACAGCTTATTAATAGTTATATGGTAGTTTTTGTACCCTTTAAGTTTAGGTATTCGGTAGGATTAAGGGATGCAGAATATGGTCATGCATTAATATTTGCTTTATAAGTACTAATAAACAGCCAATATCCTATATGCATGATGATAAGCAACTAGTTAATAGCAATAATTGAACCCTAGATAAAGTATTACCGAAAGTTCAAAAGAACAGCATTTATCTAAAATAGAAATATTTTGTAACATTATAAATGTCACTTTAATGCATGCTTGCTGAATAAAACTATTATCTCTTTCACCGCCAGCGTTTTTAAATAAAAGTTGCCAGTCACCGCCGGTGTGTATTTTGTATACACAAAATATTGTATAAATATCTGAACATGTAATATATCAATAGAAAGAACAGAGCCTTGTCTTTTAAACAAAAAAAACCAAACAGTTTTATAATAGCTTCATGAATTCTTTTTTTATTAGAGGTGCAGTGTGTAGTATTTATGAGGATCTATTGACAGAAATGGAATATAATATACATAACTATGTTTTCAGTGGTGTATAAAGACCTTACATAATGAGCCGTTATGTTTTTATCAGAATTAACCATTTCTATCTACACACACCGCGGGTCCCCTTACCAGTGAAGTCACCATTTTGTGTCGTCATGTTTCTACAGTTGCCCTAAACTGACAAACTTCTCTACAGAGCGCTAGCTACTCTCTGCGGTCTCAGACAGCATTTTTGTCCTCTGTCGGCCACCGTAGCTTCTCTATGTGCTTCGTAAGGGAGGGGTGAGTGGTTGCAATTCACAACCTCACCATTAGATGCTGCTAAAATGTACACATTGCACCTTAAATTAGGTTTAATAAAAAAAGCAACATTTTGAATAAAAAGCTGAGAAAATCAAGTTTTTGAGAAAGACTACAACGTGCATAAGCAATGCTTTTACGCTTGTTTCTGCTTCTTCTTCTTCGCCTGTGTTTTGATCAGGAGATTCAGTACTCTTTCAGTAGATGTGTAATAGTGCCCCCTACCGTATAACAGTGAGAACATGGAAAAGCTTGGCAGGGAAAGAGTTAATAAAAAAACTATTACTGACCCCAGACTTTTGAACGGTATTGTAGTTCACCCTCATGTCGTTCTAAACCGGCGTGACTTTCTGTCTTCTGCAGAACACAAAAGGAGAGTTTAGTTTGTTTGTAAAGAATATTTAAGATCCAAGTTTATTAAGAGGCCGGTGAAATAAATCAGTGTGGTTGTGTGTGTTCTGCAAAGCACATTTAAAATCAACCATGGTTGGCCAAAGTGCTGTACACAAAGACGAGAGAAGGAAAATAAGAGCGAGAAATACATAAAAGTTACAAAAGATTAAAACCACAGGAGAAAAGATACATTTGTTGAGAGCTTTGTAAACAAATCACAGTCCAGAGAGTGTAAAATTGGTGTGATATGAACCTGATATGGTGAGATGGAGGAGAAAGAACTTCACCTGGATATTCTCACATTCTAACATTTGTATTTTTAGTGCACTGTTCCTTTAAATATTCAAACTCAGCATGATCAGCACAGTCAGTCTGATGATCCAGGAACCACCACGTCTAGTGCAGTTAAAGTCACGCTGAATGAATGCTTTAGTTCTCTTTTCACATTTAAAATGCATGCAGTGTCCATGAGGAAGATGAAATATTTGTTCTGAAATTGTCAATTCACACATTTTTCATTATGCCTGAACTGTCAAAATGCAGGTTTCTAGAAAAAACAAGACAAAACATTGAAAAATAAATAGACAATCAAAAGTGCTGGGTGTTGAAAAAACATGTTTATACACTCTAAAAAATGCTGTGTTAAAAATAACCCAAGTTGCATTGAAAATGGACTAACCCAGCAATTGGGCTGTTTTAACCCAGTGATTGGGTTGTTTTAAGCAAACATTTAACCCAACCACTGGGTTAAAAAAACCAAGAGTGTTTAGGAGTACACTCTAAAAAAATGCTGGGTTAAAAACAACAAAAGCAAATGGGTTGTTTTAACCCAGTGAATGGGTCGTTTTGACCCAGCGGTTGGGTTAAATGTTTGCTTAAAACAACTCAATTGCTGGGTTAGTCAATTTTCAACCCAAGTTCAAGTTAGTTCATACGATCCGTTAGCAAGGCCTTTTACACTCTAAAAAAATGCTGCGTTAAAAACAACCCAAGTTGGGTTGAAAATGGACTAAGCCAGCAATTGGGTTGTTTTAACCCAGTGAATGGGTCGTTTTGACCCAGCGGTTGGGTTAAATGTTTGCTTAAAACAACTCAATTGTTGTTTTAAGCAATTGTTCTAATTGTTGGTTAGTCCATTTTCAACCCAACTTGGGTTGTTTTTAACCCAGCATTTTTGAGAGTATTCTTGCAGTGAGAATAACACTTCTTGGACTAAAGCAACTTAAGTTTTTTTGATCATCCATACATCTTTTTTGTTTTGTTTTTAAGTTATGTTAATATGTGAGTATCAAATATGATTTCCAGGCTTTTGAGGAAGGTTTATTAGTTCATCTCTCAATCATCATTGTATTATGGAAGCTTGTTTCCACCACGGAATAAAAGATAGGCTAATTGCGACTTTTTGTAACATAGATCCACTGAAGGCAAGCTTTAGATGAAACCCAAGTTCAGATTATTCAACAGATCCAAAGCATAAAACAAAGACATGGCTTAGCATGGCATGGCTAAACAGAAAACTCACCATACAGCGGGTCACACAAACAATACCAGACAAAGACACATGGCAAACATGAGGGTTTATACACAAGGACTAATGACTAGACCAGACACACCTGTGAACAATGATTAACCAATGAACCAATGAAAACATGACACAAGAACACATGATGGTATGAGAATCACATGAAAACCTGACAGAGAACATGATAAACGTGAAACAAAACACACTGACACACTTTTTAAACTCTAAATAAAGTGAGAATTGTGAGATATAAACTCACGGTTGTGCTTTATTTTACATTACGTGCACTTATGTGTACTTACCTAAGAAAGTACTGGGTAATATGAGGTAACTCCATGGTTTAGGAGTACACTCTAAAAATGGACTAACCCAGCTATTGGGTTGTTTTAACCCAGTGAATGGGTCGTTTTGACCCAGCGGTTGGGTTAAATGTTTGCTTAAAACAACTCAATTGCTGGGTTAGTCCATTTTCAACCCAATTTGGGTTGTTTTTAACCCAGCATTTCTTTAGAGTTTAGGTTCAGAGTTAGCACCTTGTAATTACCCAGTTATTGCAATCACATAGTATCCATACTGGTACATGGGGAACAGGACTGTAAAATTAAGTGCCAGCAAACTCGCCTTTAGCGAGTTGGTCAAAGTTGAGATAAAAAGTTGCAATTACCATTTTTATTTTTTTATTCTATGGCATTTCATTGCATTATAAGTTTTAAAACTACAAAGCTTTAATCATGAAACTAAGCATTTTAATATTATCAGACATGTTATTGGATATATAGAGTGACAGCTATTTAAATGCATTTTATGTAAGTAGTCACAATAATGTTATAAAGATCTCATTGATTTACATTATAATCAGAATTTCATCTCAGTATTTGCACTAAATTGCATATTTTGGGCCTCTGAATAAAATTGAGGTGAGTATGAGGATGTCAGGTTTACGTCAGGCTTTACAGGGTTAATATTCCTTCATTCTCTCCTCTGGATGTTCAGGTAATGGCATGTTTACTGAGAGTCTCGTGTCTCACAGCTCATGTGTGTGTGTGTGTGTGTCAGGGCGAGCTGCTGAGCCCGTGTCGCTGCAGCGGGTCCGTTCGCAGCACTCATCAGCCGTGTCTCATCAAGTGGATCAGTGAAAGGGGCTCGTGGACCTGTGAACTCTGTTACTACAAGTATCAGGTGATCGCCATCAGCACCAAGAACCCGCTGCAGGTACAACACTCCACACAACCACTACAGGACTATTAACACCAAATTAGGCCTGCATTTAATTAGGGATAGGGATATTAATAATTATTTTACTTTTGAGGAATGTCCTCCTCCAATAATGTCCAAGGTTTGGGGTTGGTTTTTGTAAGAAGTCTCTTCTGCTCACCAAAGCTTAATTTATTTGATCATAAATACAGTAAAAATAGTGAAATATTTTTGCATTTTCAAATCATTTCTATGTGAATATATAGTAAAGTGTAATATATTCCTGTGATCAAAGCTGAATTTATCATCATTACTCCAGTCTTCAGTGTCACTTCAGAAATCACTCTATTGTGCTGCTTCACATTTTTGATGTTTCAGGATTCTTTGATGAATAGAAACTTCAAAAGCATTTATCTTTTATGTTAAAGGTGCCCTAGAATGAAAAATTGAATTAACCTTGCCATAGTTAAATAACAGGAGTTCAGTACATGTAAATCACATACAGTGAGTCTCAAACACCATTGCCTCCTCCTTCATATGTAAATCTTGTATGTGAAAAACACCACGGAAAAATAGGCAAATCTCAACATAACACTCAACATGATGCAATCGTCGGGATCATTAATATGTACGCCCCCCAACATTTGCATATGCCAGCACATGTTCAATGTCAGGCGGAACTGCGCAGCCGTATCATTTGGAGTTATGCAGGTAAACAAGCATCACGCGAGGATAGCGAAAATGGCAGATCATGGAAACAAAAGTTATGTTCCAGGCTGTGCAGGGGATGTGAGGACTTTTCATACCCTTCCCACAGATAAAACATGTCAACAGGCATGGTTGATGTTTATTTATAATCGGATACTACAACAATTTAATTCAAAGTTGTTAGTTTGCTCGGCCCATTTCACCACGGACAGTTTTCAAACCTGGGACAATATCAAGCAGGCTTTGCTCAGCGTCTGATACTGAATACAGGGGCAATTCCAACCATATTCCTGCAAGCAGTAAGTAGTGATTTTATCCACTTATTGACTGTCTAACAATTAAAAAATATATATTATTTCCTGCCAGTGTTGTCATAAATTACAAAATACAACCGTAGATACGCATGTTGATCCCTTTTGTCGGATAGAAATCTAATTTAGCCTATATTTCATCAACAACACATAACTCAGGAGCTAACTACGTTAGTTTAGTTGCTTACAGATAGCTCACTCGATCCTTCTAGCTAACGTCACCTTCTCCACCACTTAAGTTGAAACGATAGTCATTTGAACTGTTGTGACTTCTGACGTGTAAAGTTAATGCTATATGCTAGTTATCGTTTAGGCTGAAGTTCTAGTATGGACGTAACAATTTTGCAGGTTCTTAATGAAAATAAATACTAAACTTACCACTCAGAAGCGTCCTTTTCCAATCTCAAAACATGTTGTTGTTCCTCAAAATCTGCATCTTCGTCAGAAACAGGCTCAAACATATAAGGTTGAATGGCTAATCTCTCAATTGTCATGACGGACAGTATGGATGTGTTTGCTGTCATTGAGCCGCCTGTGAAACAGCCAATCAGAGTAGAACTCTGCATTAATATTCATGACCCTTCCAAATAAGGCAAAAACAGACCATTTCATCCTAAGGACAATTTCTAGGGTTGTAAATGGACTTGTAAAACCGTATCTGGACAATTCTTGACCTTAAATAATCCACATACCCTCTATGTAGATATCAGAGAACAATTTAAAATATTATTTGAAATCATTCTAGGGCACCTTTAAGCAATAGAAAACTTTTGTTACATTAAAAATGTATTTGCTGTCACTTTTGATCAATTGCATGTGTCCTTGTTGAAATAAATAAATAAATAAATAAATGAATAAATAAATAAATAAATAAATAAATAAATACATACATACATACATAAATAAAATCCCCAAACATTTAAACAGTTCTACACTAAACATAATACTAAACAAAAACAATACTGTATTTGGTCGTACAATTTAAAAAAAAACTAAAGTGCATTTATTAACAACATTACAAACAACACTCTCACAAAAAAAAAAAGGTACAAAAGCTGTCACTGGGGCGGTACCTTTTCAAAAGGTACACTTTTGTTCCTTTAAGGTATTAATATGTACACTTTAGGTACTAATATGTACCTTTAAGGTATGAATGTGTACAGTTTAGGTACAAATATGTACACTTTAGGTACTAATATGTACATTTAAGGTACTAATATGTACAATTTATGTACTAATATGTACACTTATGTACTAATATGTACAATATGTACACTTTAGGTACTGATATGTACCTTAAGGCACTAATGTACATTTAAGGTACTAATATGTACAAGTTATGTACTAATATGTACAATATGTACACTTTAGGTACTGATATGTACCTTAAGGCACTAATTGGTACATTTAAGGTACTCATATGTACACTTTAGGCACTAATATGTACATTTAAGATACTCATATGTACACTTTAGATACTAATATGTACACTTTAGATACTAATATGTACAAGTTATGTATTAATATGTACACTTTAGGTACTGATATGTACCTTTAAGGTACTAATATGTACACTTTAGGTACTGATATGTACACTTTAGGTACTAATGTGTACAGTTTAGGTTCTAATATGTACATTTAAGGTATTAATATGTACAGTTTATGTACTAATATGTACATTTAAGGTACACACATGTACACTTTAGGTACTAATATGTACAGTTTAGGCAATATGTACCTTTAAAGTACTAATATGTACAAGGTATGTACTAATATGTACAGTTTAGGTACTAATATGTACAATTTAGGTATTAATATGTACCTTTAAGGTATTCATATGTACACTTTAGATACTATGTACCTTTAAATAAGGTACACCCCAGTTACAGCTTTTTTTTCTGAGAGTGAATAAAACTCCAAATGTGTATCTGTAACTATGCACCATCAATTGGTTTAGTAAATCAAGAATCATTCCGTGTCATTAGACCAGTTCAAACCTAACTAAAACTAACTGTGAGGCTGATTCTTGAGTCTTTAAGAATGAATCAGTTCATTGGAATCATTTGCTTGCGAATCAGAGAATGTTTGAATCATTTAGTTCTGAATAAGAGCTGGATCTTGACTCTCAATCCTAAATGATAGGGTAGCACTGAAACACCCTGCTCTCTCTGTCTTTGTCTGTTAATGAAGTGGCAAGCGATTTCCCTCACCGTCATAGAGAAGGTCCAGATAGCGGCGGCCATCTTGGGTTCACTCTTCCTCATCGCCAGCATCTCGTGGCTGGTGTGGTCGTCTCTCAGCCCTTCAGCCAAATGGCAACGGCAAGACCTGCTCTTTCAGATCTGTTATGGGATGTATGGCTTCATGGACGTTGTCTGTATCGGTACGTACAATTCTGCTTGGGGTCAAAGGTCAAGTTAGAGTCATCTTAGTTTGGTTTATGATGTATATATAATTCCATACTTTTCCAGACTCAAATTTCCAGACTTCCCTACAGATTTTTCCGACCATATTTAACTTGTTCTGATAAATTGTTTTAAAATTCAACTGCTAACAAGTATGTTACATTCTAAAGATTTAGTATTGGCGTTTTTGCCTTTTATTAGGATAGGAAAGTAGCTAGACAGGAAGTAAGGTGGGAGAGAGAGGGGGGCGGGATTGGGAAAAGTCCATGAGACAGGACTCAAACTCGGGTCTCCCGAAGCACAACAGCACTACATGGCGATGCACTTACCCACAATGCTATCAGGGCCGACAAGTATGTTACACTTGGACTCAAAACCTCTATGTAGGCCAGGGGTCTCAAACTCGCGGCCCGTGGGCCACTTGAGGCCCGCAGGATGATATTTTGTGGCCCCCTTCTTGACATCAAAGTTTAGTGTAAGTGTGGCCCGCGCATTGCTCTGAAAAGCACCTTTTTGCTGAGTCGTTGCGTGTGCCGCGCTTGCCACGCTTGCTGCCTCTTTTGTGTGTGTGTGTGTGTGTGAGAGAGAGAGAGAGAGAGAGAGAGAGAGAGAGAGAGAGAGTTGGCTCGCCCCTCCCTCGTGCAGTATAATTGGTTGACACCGCGTGATTGACAGGAACAGACGAACAAAGCTGATCAGACAGTTGAAACGAATGTGGTCTAACAGCGCTCGTCAATGTCAAAATGATTGAGATGGCCAATCAAATCAAAGTAGGCGGGGTTTACGTTCTCTTTTGGCTCGTGCACACTGCACAGTCTTCACACACAGACGAGCACAATCTATCGCTTAATGCCGTTGCTGAGAGAGACTCTATTCTTTCCGGACAAAATGCAAACGTGTCCATGGTCTTATTATATAATCATTGATGAGCATCTTTGATTTTAATGAAGAAAAACTACATGAGAGCAGATTAGAACCCGGAACCTTTGACACGGTTGACAAAAATTCTACCACTAGAGAATTCAATAGTCTTTTGCGGATCTATGTATTTATTCACTCACTCATGCAAATAATATCGGGACTAATAATATATTTGACGCAAATGAATGCAAATATTGTTTACAAATAGTCCCAAAAAGATTATTTCCCAACTAGAATTAGACCTAGAATTTCGCTCACTGTTCTGTTTGACCTGGGTACGGCCTTGCTGTGAATTAGTCTATCATTTAAAATAAAATTAAAATAATTAATTATTTCATATTACATGATTTAATTTCTATAGGCTATATTAAGTTCAAATTCAGAGGAACAGTTCATGTTCAGAAGAAACATTCATGTCGAAGAACTGTTAATAATAAAGTTTGAGAAGATTGGATCTGTTGTGCTACTTTATTTTGGAATACTTGAAACATTTTTTATGTGTAATACTTGATGCGGCCCAGCCTGACCCAGAGTCTACCTCCAGCGGCCCCCAGGCAAAATGAGTTTGAGACCCCTGATGTAGGCTATCATGTTAAATGTGTAAATTTGAAAATTGAAGCTACTGTTGCTTGTATAAGTCAATTTAACACCAAATCCAGTCAAGTTCAAAGCACAGCATTTTATTAAAACTGCAATGCTAAATCAGTGCAATGTTACTCATATTTGTAATTTTGTACATTTAAATAACTGTAAACCCCTACAGAAACAGAAGGGACGTTCATGTACAATTAACCAGAAAATTAGAAAATAGAGCTAAAGTCAATTGACAATGCTTAATTGGCTGTTAGGTACAGCAAACTTTACTTTAAAAGTAAAGACTGTTTAACCAATAGGCTAATTATAAATAAAATATTTAGAAATCCTATATTAAAATATTGCCTTTTGTGACCTTTACGATCAAAATGCTAAATCAGTCACAATATTGTGATGATGGTATATCCATATATTAGGTATTTCATCATTTACTTTTACCCTCATGTCATTCTAAACTAATAAGACTTTTGTTAATCTTGGAAATCTTGGACACAAAGATATTTCAAGGATTAGTTCACCTCAAAATGAAAATGTCCTAATCATTTACTCACCCAAAAACTTGCATTTTCCCATTTTGTTTGCCGTGAAGTCCACACTCAAATGTAAAAATCACAACGTTCCAGGTGTTTTTAGTCTAGCAGTTTGAGGTAGGGGGCGCTGTGATGGCAACTGCCGCCTAACAACGTAACAACCAATCACTGCAGACCTAAACTCCAGCAGATCAAGTGTAAAAACGATCGGCAGCGCTGGCAGACTGATCCAAACGCCATGAAAAAAAACCTGATTATATATATTATATATTTATTATATACATCTAGAAATTCTTAATTTTATATTAAGAAAACAAAATAGGGTCAATAGTCTGGAAACATAAATATTTTTCCATACTCTGATTTATTTTTTCCATACTTTTCCAGACCTGGAAAATGCTCAAATCAAATTCCATACTTTTCCAAACCCCGTAGGAACCCTGGATGAAGGAGAATTTTAATACAAGATCTTTAAAGAAATGCGTGTGTGTGTTTGAAAGCAGAAAAACCATGATTATACTGGGTCTCTAATGTACCCAACATACCTCATATCATCTTCTTTGACTCACAATACACCAGTGACCCTGAATCTAATGCATCGGGATTCAAATCTAAAGGAAAAACAACATTTAAATATCATATGATACATGAGTATACAATATTAACTACTTCCATTTCAATGGTTGACTGACCTGAGTCTCAGTCCCAGTGAGTGCAGCGAATCCACATCCCACTGATTTTATGGAATAATAAATACATATACGGTCACATATGAGCCTAAACAGAAAGAGAAGTAAAAAAGCTTAAGAAATCACCTGATGAATGATTCAGTTTGTATGTGCAAACGGCATATAAAACACAAGACAACAGAAGAGATTGTTTGTGTCCCATTCACCCCCAGTTATTAGAGCAGAATAGGAGATTTGAAGCAAAAGTTCACTTAGAAATACGAATGTATTACCTCAAAATCATTGTTATTCAAGTATTTTATTAATATATTTTTTTCTTACTCAATTTACCATTGACTGCTGCTGCTTCTGATTGCTTTTAGAGGGAAGAACTGCCTATAACTGCTGGTCTAGGATCAGTTTTCTCCCTAATAATAGCATATTGGTGAAACAGATTTGGGCTGTATCTGAAATCGCCCCATATACCTTTAAATAGGGCACTATTTGAGGGGACAGCCATTTGTAGTGGTGTCCGAAACCATAGTGGACGTTATCAAGAGCACTCATTCAATCCCATAATGCACTGCAATAACAAATGTACAACTGATGTACAATCAATGAATGAGGGTTTAGGGGGCAATTTCGAACACAGCCTTAGTGTTTGTGCTCTTGATAGCATCAACGGTTTCTATTTACAACATGTTTTGCAGCATTGAGCAATGTAGCCAATCACAGACACATCTGTTGATTTCTTGAACGCAACGGCCAATCAGACGTGTTCAAATTAGAATCCACTGGAGTTTTTGTCCAGTACTGAGTTCTGCACGCTCGCGAATCCTCCCGTTATAAGCGCTTTCCTGTTCAAATTATAGTGGTTTGAGAACATAGCCGCTTAACAAATAATTTATCGGGAGCGTTTATGCTGGGATATGTAGTATGTTGCTAGATAGCCTTAGATATCACGCCCACGGACGCTAACTGGAAACACATTTTCAAAGTCGTAATCTGATTGGTTGAATTCTACAGGATTTTCAGGGGACGTGTGTGTGTCATGTTCTTTAACTGTCCGCCTGGAAACAAAGATGCCGTGAAGCCAAACCCCCTTATGGAAAAAGAACACCGCCGCATTTACAACCGTGACAATGAGCGCTTATCCGGATAAACTAAACGCTGGATTTAATGCATGTGAAGTATGTAAAGTTTGCAGCATAGACTCTTTAAAATACATCCAAGGGTTTTACACACCGGTCTGTTATTGTAGGAACATCGACGTTACATTTTCACGCCCACAAACATGACGCAGAACAGTGATTGGTTGCTTTACATGTCAGTCAGGTGGCCTTTGGGCGGTCCTTAGCCAATGAAAGCTGCTATGTAAAATAAGTCTCTGGGGCCAATTGCATAAACTTAGCCATTATGTTTAGACTGTGTCTTAAGAACTAATTTGACACACTAGTAATTAGTCAAGAGGTAATCAGTCTTACTTTTCTGATTCAAATTAGACCAATCTAACTTTTTATGTAACTGACATTAAAAAGTTAAGAACAGTCTTGAAGAAAAAAAAAAAAAGTCTAACTTTTAAGACTAGTCTAAGCAGTTTATGCAACCGGCCCCGGGGTGTGTAAGTGAAGTTTTAGCTCAAAATACCCCACAGATAATTCTTATAGCATGTTAAAATGGTCACTTTTTGAGGGTGAGCAAAAACGCGCCGTTTTTGTGTGTCCCTTTAAATGCAAATGAGCTGCTGCTCATGGGGCGGAGCTTCAAGAGCTCGTGTTAGCAGCCCTGATAACCTCATGCAGACACGCAATGAAACTTTTTCAAAACGGAGTCGGACAATGATGAGAAACTCAAGAAGAAGTGACAACGTAGAATGAGACGGGATGTTTCTGAATGGATAGTTGATGAATTTAGTTATCTTCAAGTCATTGATTAGCATATTCTGTCATGATAATCTCACCCCCTTTGTTGTGTGTTCCCGGGGGCGGGGTTATGTAAATTTCAGGGTTAGTGATGTCACTAACCCATGAAGAAGTTCATTGTAGTCCCTACAAGCCGTTTGTTGTAGTTCTTAAAAAGCGATTTCTTTAAAAGAAAATATCTCTCTTTGCTTTGAACTTTGAGCGTCGTAACTTTGTCAAACAGCAACATTACACACTAACTTAAGTTTAACCCTCTGGTGCTCTTCGTTTAGGGGTTGCAATGGTTATCTTCCCGGTCATAAGTGACCGGACACCTAAAAATTAAACTTCCTCCACCCCAGTAAAACCAATGCAATTTATTTTTCTTCAATAATATTTTTTCTATTTTCTTTTGTATTTTGAGATGATTTGATGGTATTTATTAATATTTAAGCAATAATTATTGTCTATATTTGGCACTGAAAAAAAAAAAAGTATATCTTTTGTTTTCTTTCTAAACAGTATTTCAGGTTAAAATAATGTAATATAATAATATTTTTTTTGTGTTCACAGTCCTAATGCCATAAAATTCACCAAGTTTCATATCATTCTGAAGAAGCTGTGATTTTTAAAAATTAAAAATGTGGTTCATAGGTGTGTGTGTGTGTGTGTGTTTAAGTGTGTATGTGTGAGTGGATGTGTCAATATCACACTCTTGATGTTTTAGAGTGTCACCCCTTTACTACTGTGTACTTTTTTTTCAGCATTGTGGCTGATTTGTAGATTGTACACAAATATTATGTGAATTTTTGTATTTTTGCCCATTTCCCATTCATTTCCTATGGTCGGTCATTTTTGACCGAAGATAATGAACGTTGCTATTTTTTTACGACCACTTAGCATGACCTAAATTTTTTGTGTGTTTACATACCTAATACCATAAAAGTCACCAAGTTTCATGTCATTCCGATGAAGCTGTGATTTTTAAAATGTCAAAATAGTAAATATTTTGGTCACAAATGACCGAAAAGCACCAGAGGGTTAAAACCATAGATATCCATAATAAAGGCTAGATGTCTCGTCCGCGCTGCTGGCCAATGGAGGTCGACGTCTGCGCCTGGCAGCCATCTTGTCACAGGCAGCTCGCTCACTCGTAACAATGTTTTCATGGTGCTTGCACTTTTTAAATAACCATAACTTGCTCAATTTTTTACCGATTTTCAAACTGTTTGGTTTGTTATAAACGTCAGAGATGTAGTTATGACACTGCATACTTATGAAAAATTATTCATAATTTGTTCAAGCATCCGTAATTATAGCCACGTTAATAACGTTTGTAAGAAACCAAACCATTTGTAAATCCGTCAATCCGTCAGTGAGATAAGAGTATTTGTGTTCATGCAGATCGCTCACCTTACATCAAGTACCACAGAACAAGATGGCCGCCGGGTGATGACGTTAGTGACTCTGCCGTAAGACATCTAGCCTTTATTATGGATATCCATGGTTAAAAAGTGAAATCTAAATGAACCACCCCTTTACACTTTGTTGTTCAGTCATGAATCATTGCAGAAACATAACCCAAACCAATCTCTCCACAGCTCTAATCGTCCACGAGGGCCCGTCCGTCTTCCGCATATTCCATCGCTGGCAGGCCGTCAATCAGCAGTGGAAAGTTTTAAATTACGACAAAAAGAGAGACAGCGAGGAGCTGAAGAAAAGCGAGGAACTGACGCGTTCGCTGCTCCACCAGAGAGAGCCGGTGAGAGTGGACGTCTCTCCATCACCGTCTTCACTCATGGCTGCTGCTGGAACGCCAGCGCTCGATGTGGCCGACGGCACGACAAACACCACAGCGGGCACGCAGGACCACACAGGCACTGATGCTCACGCCGACGGGCCGGCTTTGCCTGACCAACACTGTCCGTATAACCTTCTGTATTTACTGAGCCATTTCCGGCCACACGAGCCACGGAGCCCGCCGAGTCACATCAGCACGAACACCACCAAACCTAGAGAAGTGGTGATGAGAGTTACCACCGTCTGAGGACACGCGCGTCCACTGGAGGCCTTATGATGGGACACTTGAAACGCATTACAGCACAGACAGACGATAAGCACAGCGTTGAAACTGTTGGGTTGGATTATTCATGACTTTAATAGATAATGAACAATATGTGTTTTTAATTGCAGATCCGGAGGAGAATTTAAAGGGATAGTTCACCCAAAAATGAAAATGACCCCATGATTTACCCACCCTCAAGCCATCCTAGGTGTATAAGACTTTCTTCTTTCAGACGAACACAATCAGAGATATATTAAAAATATTTTGGCTCTTCCAAGTTTTATAATGGCAGCGAATGGTACTTTAGAAAAAAGTGCATCCCTCCATCATTAAAGTAATCCACACGGCTCCAGTGGGTTAATAAAGGCCTTCTGAAGTGATGTGTTTGGAGTAAGAAATATCCATATTTACAACTTTATAAACTGGCTTCCGGTAATTCGGCCAGAAGCGAGTCGAGTTCCGGTGGAAGAGTGACCTCTGACCCGACGCATCATGTAGGAGTAACGTAAGCTCAGGTGAGAGTAGACTCCTCTCGCGGTTCAGAAAACAGACTCAAGCTCCTCCCACATTTTGCTCTCAAAAAATCTCATTTTAGATTTATCATCCGTGACCGGTGTTTTGTTTTGCTCTATCCTCTACACTTCCGTGTTCGTCAATACGACATACGTCGGGTCAGAGGTCACTCTTCCTAGCTTCAGAAGGCTTTTATTAACCCAATGGAGCCATGTCGATTACAGAATGGAAATCGGAATGGAAGAGCCAGGATATTATTAATATAACTCTGATTGTATTCGTCTGAAAGAAGAATGTCATATACTCCTAGGATGACTTGAGGGCGAGTAAATTATAGGATAATTGTAATTTTCGGGTGAACTATCCCTTTAAAGCGACAGTTCACCCGAAAATCGACATTCTGTCATTCTTTACTCACCCTCATGACACCACAAAGACGTATTCATAGTTTTCAGTCATGTGATGTAGAACTGCAACACAGGCCTGTCAATTTTCCATCGGTTTCAAGCCACGACTATTTAGAGCAAAGAACAAAGAAAATATGTGAACAAAATGCAAGTTTTGGGCACTTGTGATCCTCAAACAACTCCTAAAACACTGATATTAAAAGATCAAATTGAGTATACAGCTTTCTGATGATGCATACTAGAATATGAATGCAATGCACTAATTGGTGAAGCGTTTTCTTTCTAATGGTTTTCAATGGAAAAACGGATAATGAGACACTGTGTGTTGCGTTTATATTCTGGGTTCATGTGCTTGCATGTACATATGGTGCATCATTAATAAGCTGTTTATGGATTTGATCTTTTAATCCCACTATTTTACTATATTAGTACTTGGTATAAACCTGGTAAAGATGACTGGTCAATGGGGGAAAGCCTTGTTTTGGCCTCCAGGTGGGCGTTCATATAAGAGTGTGATGTCACATTTCCTGTGGAACACAAAAGGAGATATAATGAAGAATCTTCACGCATAAAACAACAAGCCATTGTTTTACAGTAAAAATAAAATAATAATGTAATAATTAATTTGTTAAATTTATAAGTTCTATAGTTTTTATTATGAATAAATGTATTATAGTTATATAAATTTGAATGCTGGGCAATCTATATATATATATATATATATAAATTAAAGTTTAAGTAATTTTGTTGTTTGTTTTTCTCATTTTCACAAGTTTGTTTTTTTAAATGTCTATTTAGTTTTATTCAGTTTATTTTATTCCTTGATTTGAGTTATTTTATTAGTTTAACTAAATGAAAATGTATAAATGTTGCCTTTATTTGATTACAGTTAATGCTTATTTCAAGTAACGAAAAAAAAAATTTTTGTATGGTTTTAGTGTTAGCCAACATCATAATAATATTATTATTAATAAACCTGTTTGAGGGTGAGTAAACAATAAGAGTATTTTTGTTTTTGGGTGGACTATTCCTTTATATTTAGACAATATTTACTCAAAAAAGATATATATTTGAAAACTGAACGTGCACTATCCATTGAAAAGACTGATGGTAGTTTTGGGAAAATATGAATATGTTTACAGTAACGTTATTGGTGCCGCCACAGAGACGATAAATGGAGCGCGTGGATCAGCCCATGACCCTTTCACTGTCCATAAATAATGAGTGACAGCTGTCAATCATCACTTTGACAGATGCCACTCAGGACTGCAGCTCAATCCGTTGAAAAGCACAAGCCGTCCTGCTTAAACTCTCTTGCTTTTTCTCTGTTCTTCTCACGCTTGCTAGTAATGCATGTTTTCATACTCTCACAGCCTTTGTGAGGATATTGATCATCTCAAGTCATATAACAGGGACGTCCATGTGAACATTTCCCCCTTGAGCACTTAAAGTCAACATGAAATGAACTATTTTTATAACACGTCTCTTATTATATCTTTGGTATTATTGTGCACAAATCATCAGTGCACTTTAAAGTTTGTCTTCTTAAAGGGGTCATGAATTGAGAAATCAACTTTCCCTTAAGCTTTTAATACATAAAAGGTCATTGTAATATAAGAATATCCTGTAAGTTTCAGAGTTGAAAATGTCCTTGTAAATGTCCAAAGAAAAGCTTTTATTGACAGCTGGTTCAGCAAACGATCGATCTGCGAATGTGCGTCCCCGTGACTTCAGAGTCCCGCCTCAAAATGAACGCCTAATTCTGTAGCCCCGCCCACCGACTCACGCATGTAATGACATGACGTGATAAATAACATAGGCCTACGTGGAGCTAAACCAGATCGAACTTCCAAGCAATAAAGCTTATGGCATGTTTCAAACATTGAAACATTTACTGTGGATTCGTTTGTAAACAAGAGACTGGATTTGCAGACAGGATGAGATTAAAAAACGATGTTGTGGCTTCTGGATCTGACAGGAATAATGCAACACAATTATGTGAGTAAAAAATGTTTTTTATATGTTGTTACGTTTGATATCTACTAATTATGTACGTGTCTAACTGAACATAACTTCCACACTGTCACAGGCATGGAGTATCCTTTGTATTTGAGTTGTTGTTGGTTCATTGTGCTGCGATTCGTGATGAGACTCGGACAAGTACGGGCCAGGGCTCGCAAAGCCTGATGTCCCGGGGCTAATGACGGGATATCCTAAATAATGAAATAACATTCTTTCTTGATGTGCGTTGTTCAATCTCTTGACTGGTAATTTGAAGGAAAAATACAATTGAGGAAGTTTTGAACATGCTGACTTGTCTGAGGTGAAGTTTTGCTGATGCACGTACTGGCTTGTGTGTACGTGTGTGTGTGTGTGTGTGTAACCCCTCCTGTTCGAACCACCCCATTCCAAGCGGGACTCGAACCCTGGTCCACCGGCATGAGAGTCGCACGCTCTAACAATGAGGCTAAAGGCTGCAACCCCTAGCGTCAGTCACTAGAGCGTCTCTTGAGATCAGAGGAGTCAGGTTTACTTGTACAGCGACTACTAGCTGGCCTCCGTTACACTCACCCCCCTAAACCTCACTTCCATCCGGGTCATGGCACCAATGTAACCCCTCCTGTTCGAACCGCCCCGCTCCAAACGGGACTCAAACCCGGGTCCGCCAGCATGAGAGTCAGACGCTCTAACAAGGAGGCTAAAGGCTGCAACCTCTTGAGATCAGAGGAGTGAGGTTTACTTGTACAGCGACTACTAACTGGCCTCCGTTACACTCACCCCCCTAAACCTCACTTCCATCCGGGTCACGGCACCAATGTAACCCCTCCTGTTCGAACCGCCCCGCTCCAAACGGGACTCGAACCCGGGTCCGCCGGCATGAGAGTCAGACGCTCTAACAAGGAAACTAAAGGCTGCAACCTCTTGAGATCAGAGGAGTGAGGTTTACTTGTACAGCGACTACTAGCTGGACTCCGTTACACTCACCCCCCTAAACCTCACTTCCATCCGGGTCATGGCACCAATGTAACCCCTCCTGTTCGAACCGCCTTGTTCCAAGCGGGACTCGAACCCGGGTCCACCGGCATGAGAGTCAGACACTCTAACAAGGAGGCTAAAGGCTGCAACCCCTAGCATCAGTCACTAGAGTATTATTGTCTTTGTTTGTTAAAGACATTTTGTGAGCCCTGTGGGCGAATCATTTCGATTGCCGTTTCTCCACATTGGAAGTTTTCAAAACAATTCCTCATGTGTAATGGCTGGGGAGCCGAAGCTCATTATAATATGCAAAACTGTTATCCAATCAAAGCAGTGGGCGTTTACTTCCAAGTCTTGAATAGAGACAGAGCAACACGCGTCATAATCTGAAAACCACTGAAGTTAAACGAGCGTTTAAGGACACAAAAGTGGATACAGGCAATTGAGATAGAGCGTGACATGTTATATTACACTGAGAACTACGCCCACTAGAGGGGAACGTAATCAGCGGCAGGAAATATTATATATAAAACTGATATTTGGATATTTGACTTAACAGTGACTAAATGTTTACTGCACACATAGGCATATGAGTGTCAGGATCCCAAAATGTACCCATTCTTCCTGCTGAAGCTTCACGTCTTATTGCCTGTATCAACTTTTGTGTCCTTAAACACTCGTTTTTTGGGTCGACAGCTTATAAAAACGTAGTTCTGTGTTTTTAGCTTGTTTGCTGTACACTTTGTAGACATTGTTCTGTTTTTTGTTATAAGTCAGAGATGACAAGGAGGCAGCCTCACACTGCACGCAATGCAAAGTCAATGGAGAGCGTTGGATTGCCCCCCCCCCCGGTGTGGGCGTGGCCTGAATGCACTCTGTCTCTATGCGGCACGCCCATAAAAACAGAGCGTTCCAGGAGAGAGGCTCAAAACCATGGTAGAAAATAGCCTATTACTTATTCACTATGATGTTTTTGAATGTAAAAAACATGCAAACGTCATAAGCTGACCTCAGACAACAGTATAAAACAAAAAAAAGCCAGTTTATGACCCCTTTAATCATTAATCACAATGTAATTACTTGCTCTGCCTCTGAAATCACTTTCCTTTACATTTTTTCAACCCGTCGCACCACCTAATTCTTGTATGAAACACTCAATTTGTACAATCCAATCAATTCCTGACGGATAAGTCCTGCTATACATTATTTATTTTAACATTTGGTTTCAATGGAAATTCATCGCATAACAGAAGTAAAATATGAACATATGTTTCATGTTGACTTTAACATCAGGAGAATTGTCCCTTTAATTATTGTAAGCAAATTATATGAAAAAAGATTATATTTACCCTCTGTTTCTCCCACAGACAAACAATGAAGGCCAGACATTTTGGGTTTGATTATTAAAGGACTCAAAATGTGTCATCATTTACAGTATTCACCCTCATGTTATTTTCTTTCTTCTGTGGAAAACAGACAAATATTGACGCTGATCTTACAGGTTCTTAAATATAAAAACAAAAGATGATTTATAGCGAAAATCAACCAAAAAACATATTCTGAAAATGCAGGTTTGGAACAACATGAGGTAGAGAAAATGATGACAAAGATGTTATTTTTGGATGAATTATGCCCTGCAGACGCAGTTTACTTGTTTTGTCAGATATACCAACTTCAACATGGTGTGCCGAGATCCATATTTTTGTCATGTTGCCATTTCATATCTAATGAAATAAAGCTAATGTATAAACGAACATCAGCATGAAACTACTGAAATATTACTCATCTTTGGCATCAGAAGTGTCTGAGGTCTCGCATGATGGAGGACAGAGGAAGGTTTGACCCATCTCAGCACCTGTAGGGCGTCAGGTAACACAGATCTCTGAATAATTCAGATGATGAAGAGCTGCTATCAATAAGAAGAGTTAAAGTAACAGACAGCCAACAGAAAGATCATCACGAACACATCTCCTCCACTTCAGCATCTTTAAAAGATAAAAGCAGACATGGGTCAATGAAAGTTTAACACCCCATCATAGCAACACTGTAGTTTTGAGGCTTGTAGTTCATGTCTATACTGAAAGTACTTTTTTTTTTAATACAAAAATCCAGATTAATCATCAGATACTATATATTATGTGGTCATATTGCATCATACACCAATCAGGCATAACATTATATACATATAATATTGTGTTGGTCCCCCTTATGCTGGCAAATCAGCCCTGACCCGTCGAGGCATGGACGCCACTAGACCTCTGAAGGTGTGCTGTGGTATCTGCCACCAATATGTTAGCAGCAGATCCTTTAAGTCCTGTAAGTTGCGAGGTGGGGCCTTCATGGATCGGACTTGTTTGTTCAGCACATCCCACAGATGCTCGATTGGATTGAGATCTGGTGAATTTGGAGGCCAAGTCAACGCCTCAAACTTGTGCTCCTCAAACCATTCCTGAAGCATTTGAGCTTTGTGGCGGCCAATATCTGCTGAAAGAGCCACAGCCACCAGGGAATACCGTTTCCATCAAAGGCTGGACATGGCCTCAACAATGCTTAGGTAGGTGGGACGCATGGATGGCAGGTCCAGTTCTGATGCTCACACGCCACTGTTGGTGCTTTGGGCGGTGGACAGGGGTCAGCATGGGCACCCTGACTGGTCAGCGGCTGTGCCGCCCCATATGCAACAAACTGAGATGCTCTGTGTATTCTGACACCTTTCTATCAGAACCAGCATTAACTTCTTGAGCAGTTTGAGCTCCAGTGGCTCGTCTGTTTGATCGGATCACACGGGCCAGCCTTCGCTCTCCACGTGCATCAATGAGCCTCGGCCGCCCATGACCCTGTGGCCGGTTCTCCACTGTTCCTTCCTTGGAGCACTTTTGATAGAGACTGACCACTGCAGACCGGGAACACCCCCCAAGAGCTGCAGTTTTGGAGATGCTCTGACCCAGTCGTCTAGCCATCACAATCTGGCCCTTGTCAAACTCGCTCAAATCCTTACGCTTGCCCATTTTTCCTGCTTCTAACACATCAACTCTGAGGACAAAATGTTCACTTGCTGCCTAATATATCCCACCCACTAACAGGTGATGAAGAGATCATCAGTGTTATTCACTTCACATTAACAAACTGAAACAACTAAATAGTCTTTATTTCACACATAATAACCAAAAACTTTTAGTTTCTTGTTGTTTCCTTTTGATTAAACTTTTGTGCGGCTTATCTTTATATATATATATATATATATATATATATTTATTTTTTTTCTTCTTGGGAGTGCAACTGCCAAACTCTTTGCCAAACTCTACCTACTCTGATTGGTCACTCTCAGCTGAGGATTATGGGTAGTGTCTTTTGGATCTACAGAAGCATATATCATCACTCATGGTACATCTGTCTTGAAAGCTTTATACAAATCACTGTCTCTTTGGAAACACAATGAGTGGATTGTACCTCGGGAACAGAAGTGGAGTGCTGAGCTCTGACACACACTGTGATCAGAAAAGCATGAAATTCATTCCCCTCGTCTGCCCGTTTCCTTTTATCTTCCCTCTCACTACTAGAGGTGGAAAGGGAAAAAGGGTTTTCGGATGGCTTTCCGGCTCCTGTTTGAAGTTTGAAATGACAGTCATTACAGGTTGCTGCAGTTTTTCAATCTGGAAACATCAAAATGCTGCGTCAGAAATGAATGTGATCCCCTGCCACGGTTTTAATCGCACGCTCTGAGCCCTGACACCTATAATACACAGAAACTATTACAGTCAGATACGAGAGTACAATTCACACAGACTCTTCTGAAGAGATGAGTGGGATTGGCAGGATTGTGGGAAGGATATAGAGCTCATAAATCTTCCCTGGAATACTTGAATTTGATTGGACAATGGCAAATATGTTTATAATGATGACAGACGGATTTCACTTCCATCTCTCTCTTCTCATAAAATCATTAAAGTGGCATAAGGTACAGTTACAGCTGGTCATAATCATAAAGAAAACGAGATATAATAATTTTGCACTGGAGGACCAAAATTGCAAACTTGAACTTAAATGAAGATGAGCCTAAAAATAATAAATTTACCTCCACTCTGAATATTTAAATACACAAATGTTAAAACTATTATATACAATATTATATGTCAACTTTTGACATAGTCATTTGGAAAATATAAGCATAAAAACAATATATTTTAATGTTTTTTACTGAAAAAATGTATTAATAAATATACATATATATACAAAATGAATAAAATATTTTTTTAATAAAAATGTTTACATTTTACATAAAATGTTTAAAATATAAGAATTATATATAATTAGTATATAATTACATATTTTAGTAATTATATATATATATATATATATATATATATATACATACATACACACACACACACACACACACACACACACACACACACACACACACACACACACACACACACACACATATACACACACTAAAATATGTAATTATATACTAAATATATATAATTCTTATATTTTAAACATTTTTATAATACAACATTTAAATAATAGTAATTGAGAAAAAAATATAAGTATAAAAATATATTTTAATGTTTTTACAGAAATAAAGAGTTAAGAAACATACATATATACAAAATGAAAAATATTTTTCAAATAAAAATATTAAATTTTTCATAAAAATGTTTAAAATATAAGAATTATATATATAGTATATATATACAGAATTACATATTTTTGTAATATTATATATATATATATATATATTTTTTACACACACACACACACACACACACACACACACACACACACACACACACACACACACACACACACACACACACACACACACACACACACACAGGGGTGTTTTTGTGAAATGTGGGGACATTCCATAGGCGTAATGGTTTTTATACCGTACAAACCGTATTTTCTATCCCCCTACACTGCCCCTGCCCCTAAACTTAACCCTCACAGGAGACTGCACAGTTTACTTTCTGTGAAAAAAACCTCATTCTGTGTGAAATATAAGCATTTTGAAAAGTGAGGACATGGGGAACGTCCTCATATTTCACCCTCTTTTTGTAATACCTATGTCATACCCATGTCATTATACACATTTGTGTCCTGATATTTCACAAAAACATGCCCACACACACACACACACACACACACACACACACACACACACACACACACACACACACACACACACACACATAAAGGATTATTAGGAACACCTGTTCAATTTCTCATTAATGCAATTATCTAATCAACCAATCACATGGCAGTTGCTTCAATGCATTTAGGGGTGTGGTCCTGGTCAAGACAATCTCCTGAACTCCAAACTGAATGTCAGAATGGGAAAGAAAGGTGATTTAAGCAATTTTGAGCGTGGCATGGTTGTTGGTGCCAGACGGGCCGGTCTGAGTATTTCACAATCTGCTCAGTTACTGGGATTTTCACGCTCAACCATTTCTAGGGTTTACAAAGAATGGTGTGAAAAGGGAAAAACATCCAGTATGCGGCAGTCCTGTGGGCCAAAATGCCTTGTTGATGCTAGAGGTCAGAGGAGAATGGGCCGACTGATTCAAGCTGATAGAAGAGCAACTTTGACTGAAATAACCACTCGTTACAACCGAGGTATGCAGCAAAGCATTTGTGAAGCCACAACACGCACAACCTTGAGGCGGATGGGCTACAACAGCAGAAGACCCCACCGGGTACCACTCATCTCCACTAAAAATAGGAAAAAGAGGCTACAATTTGCACGAGCTCACCAAAATTGGACAGTTGAAGACTGGAAAAATGTTGCCTGGTCTGATGAGTCTGGATTTCTGTTGAGACATTCAGATGGTAGAGTCAGAATTTGGCGTAAACAGAATGAGAACATGGATCCATCATGCCTTGTTACCACTGTGCAGGCTGGTAGTGGTGGTGTAATGGTGTGGGGGATGTTTTCTTGGCACACTTTAGGCCCCTTAGTGCCAATTGGGCATCGTTTAAATGCCACGGCCTACCTGAGCATTGTTTCTGACCATGTCCATCCCTTTATGACCACCATGTACCCATCCTCTGATGGCTACTTCCAGCAGGATAATGCCCCATGTCACAAAGCTCCAATCATTTCAAATCGGTTTCTTGAACATGACAATGAGTTCACTGTACTAAAATGGCCCCCACAGTCACCAGATCTCAACCCAATAGAGCATCTTTGGGATGTGGTGGAACGGGAGCTTCGTGCCCTGGATGTGCATCCCACAAATCTCCATCAACTGCAAGATGCTATCCTATCAATATGGGCCAACATTTCTAAAGAATGCTTTCAGCTCCTTGTTGAATCAATGCCACGTAGAATTAAGGCAGTTCTGAAGGCGAAAGGGGGTCAAACACAGTATTAGTATGCTGTTCCTAATAATCCTTTAGGGGAGTGTATATATATATATCAGAGCATATGAGCGGAGTGGAGCGGTGAGAATCTCCGCTCATCGCTCACGGAACTGTTCACCCCTCCGCTCCCCCGCTCAAAGCTACATCAGGCCGCTCCGCTCATTATCGCTCAGCGCTCAACGCAGTTTGCTTCGCACTGCACTCAAATCGCCCCCCAGCTCGCTCCAAAAAAGGAAAAAAATCTACATGTATATCATTTTTAGCTTAGACCACAGCCTTACCTCCTAATGAACTGAGCAAAAACAAAATTTTTCAAATAGAAATGTTTTATTTCAAATTACAAATTAGGCTAGTCACAAAAAGTCCTGTAAAATTAAACGAATAAATGGGCCTAATAATATAAATAAAAATTATATAAACAAAAATATACATAAGTTTTAAAAGTAACTTTTAGGCCAGATTTTTGATTAGTGAACTTCTGCGCAACGCGCACGATTAAAATTTTAATTGGCTTATATCCATCCATTGTACACACAAACTGCTGTAAAATTAAATGAATAAATGGGCCTAATAATATTCATAAAATGTAGGCTAGGCTATATAAACAAAAATATACAAAATCCACAAAAGTTTTAAAAGTAAATTAACTATTAGGCCAACATTCTGTTAACTGATTTTTGCGCAGCACGCAGGATTAATTTAAATTTAAATAGGCTTATATCAATTGTACAAAAAAAAAAAGCCATAAAATTAAACGAATTAATGGGCCTAATTATATAAATAAAAATATACAGGCTATATACCTACATCAAAGTTTTAAATTTAACTATTAGGCCAAAATTCTTAAATGAACTTTTGCGCAGAGTGCAAAATAAATAAATAATTGCTTTCCTATCTATATAACTTTTTGTTTGAATATTACGCTATATTTAATTTACACTTTGTTACAAGTTCAATTTGCTAACCTTTTGCTTTCTTCCCTGCGTGTTCACATAGCACACTTTCATGCTTTCGGGAGATGTGACTTTTTAGATTCCAAAAGGAATCTTTACTTACTGCAACGATGTCTCCACATTCGTTTTCTTGTACCCCATTGTCACTGTTAATTCGTTTTTTAATAGTACACCTGTATGATTTCTCGTTTTCTTTTTTGAAGTACTCTTTGAACTCCATTATGAGCAGTAACGTGAGCCGAGGTTTGAATGAAAATAGTCTGTTGATGACAGTGCAAGACAGATGGATTCTGGGTCAGGCTTGACGAGCATGCTTCAGACTCGTGGTGTGAGCGGAGCGAAATTGGAGCGGGAAACCAAAGCTCCGTCCTTTTAAAAATGCCGCTCTGCGCTCTGTCCAAGACCCGCCCGCTCGCGCTCCCCGCTCGCTCGCGCTCCACTCCGCTCACATGCTCTGATATATATATATAATTTTATTTACAATTTAAATTGTAGAGCTACATTATATACATATTGTTACGTCTCCCTATTAAAAATAAATGTCTAGGAGTAACAGGGTCAGTAACATGTAAAAATAAAATAAAAATAAATGAACGGGTTCAGTTACTGATGAATTACGTGATAGCATGAATCAGGCAGAGACAGATTTGAACTTAAGTCTTTTAGTAATTCAAAATCATAAGTGAACACCCAATTGATTTACAAAGTAATAATGATCAAGGAAAGGAATATTTACAAAATATATATATACACCCATATAGTGAAACAGAACACATAAGCAAGGGACAATGAGCGGTGCTAAAACAAACAAATCAACAAAACAAAACATCCACTAACTTATTTAAAGTTCTCAACTAACTAAGAAATAAAGACAAAAGTAAACACTACACAACTAAGCTACACTAACTAACAAACATAAATACATGGGGTAGCATCCGCTCCTTACCTGGTGTATATAAACAATTGCAAAATCTAATGTGTTGTATTATGTAGGTCACGTGACATGCTACTATCCCATTGCTCTGAGTCCGAGAAAATAGTAGTCAGGTTCCAACCAAATCAACGGTACAAACTTAAAGTTGTAATCAGAAAAAGAAACTTTCAAAACAAAGTATAACCAATCAATCGGGGAGGCTAGAAACAAACAACAAGAAAGCAAAACAAGCAAGAGAAAACCACGCCTCCTGTCCTCTGGTCACTTCCGGGTCTTTATACAGGGAAGGCGAGCTCCGATTGGTTCTTTGGGATGGATGTCAATCAGGAACAAATGATGATTGAGGTTCAAAACAACCAATCATGAACCTAAGAATAAAGGATAGCTGAGAAGAGAGAAAGAAAGAAAAAAACAACAACCAACATACGTTGCGGCCGTAACACATATATATAAAAATTTAAATATGTAATTATATACTATATATATATATGTAATTATATACATATACACACACACACACACACACACACACACACACACAATATGTTTTATTGTCATTTATTATAATTATAAATCTTTTTAACATTTTAAGTTTATTACATTATTCAGTAAATATAACATATTTATTTTTAAACTCTCTCTTTATTACTAACACATTAAAATGATATAAAATATTATAAGATGTATAGTTCAGACTAAATTCTGATGGACGAGCTGCGTTCTGATCAGTTGTAAAATACAGATAATAACATAGAATACTCAATATTAAGTTGCTTTTGTTGACGTAAACAGCCTGAAGTTAGACTAATTAACTATATTACTTGGCAAAATTGTTTCTTCTGATTAATATCAATAAGATATCTGTCCATACTTTACGATTCTTTTTCGTCTGACCTGGAAACATACATATGCCTCAAGCTTTCAAATGGAGTGTTTTCATGTTTTATATCTTATTTGTTTTTATATAGTTTTGAGCATTATGGCCCATATAAGCGATGCAGAGTTCAAGCGGTACCTGATGATCTGATGTGATTAGATGTGGCACTCGATTAGAAAGGTGTGTGATCCGCTGCTGTGGGTTCTGCTCCATGAGCCATCAAAGAAAGAGGGGAAGACTTGGGAATGAAAACACAAACAGACATGATACAGGAAGATATGATAGACAGCTCTCATGAACACACCTGTGGATGGAGCTCATCGTTTCTGCTGCAAGATGTGACTTTTCACTTTCCATTTCCAATGTGAGCGAATCAAATCAACACATTACGCCGTGATCAGAGCAGAGGATGTTTCACAAGGTGACCTTTTGTCCAACAACCCATCACACTTTCTCCTATCAGACCATTACAGTGACGGCAGAATCCTTTTAAAAAGGTGAATCGCTGATTACTGCAAACGACTCAATTAAAGCAATTACTGCAAATAATGACTGAATCCTTAGAGTGCATGTGAGATGGGCACATGAAATTATTCATTTAAAACTATGGAGCAGACTGAACCTGCACACAAATCTGTCAAGAACAAATAAAGGTCACTTTCACTGCAAAATCAAAATAAATGATGTTATTTTACTTACAGAAAGTGTTTTTTAGGACCATAAGATTTTTTTTTTTGCATTCATGACAATGAATTCTCTCACAAATTCATTAACATCATACAAAATAATCTAAGAATTACTGTATTATGAATATTGTTGGCTCTGTGATGAATTGCTTTTGAAAGGTGCATTAAATTGAATGCCAAATGCATTAATGTAATTACAGTCATTTGAATCACTATTGGGAATAATGGAAATTACCCTGGACATGAAAGTAATGTCATTAAAAATCTAATAAAAAAATCTTAATGCTCTGGGGAAAAATGATTAGCAGTGTCTTTTTTTTTCTTTTCCAATGGCAAATATTTTTATACAATGGCAGACTGATTTCACTTCACTCTCTCTCGCTAAAACATAATTTACACTCAAATGTCATAAGTGGCATAATGTAGTTACAGTTGGTCATTATCACAAAGACAAAATTGCAAACTTGAACAAAAAGTAGAAGAACCTAAAAAATTAAATTAATTTACCTCCACTATGAACATTTAAAACACAAAAAATTTATTGTGCAACTATTATATACAAAATATACAGTAAAACTGTTGACTTATAGTAACTGAGAAAAAAATACAAATGTTTTTTTACTGAAAAATTATATATATACAAAATAAATTAAAAATGATTAATTTGTAGAGCTAATTATTAATTGTAGAGCATATATATGTGTGTGCACGGGCGTCGGAAGCAAAAAAAATGTGGGTGGGTCCTCAGAAATGTTTTAATGGAGTAGATGCCGATTACATTAAGTACAAATATACCGTTTTGCTTACTAAACGTATAGTTTGGAAAGACAAAATTACGGAAATCGCCATATCATTGAAAGCGGCAGTAGTGTAGGGGTAAGACGCACGGCATCTAGTTTTGACACAAATCGACCCGCGGTTCAAGTACGCCTTTCGCCGAACTCAATCTTCTCCCTTTTCCCATCACATATCAGATCGGAAAGGCATTTATTTTCAATAAAAATGAAGAAAATATTAGAAAAGTGGAAATAAAGCATCTAACGTGTGTTTAATAATAAGTGTTTATCGATTAGGGGTAGGTTAACACACATGTGCTGAATGTTAGAGAGGATAAAAGTGAGTGGGTCCAATATCATTGATCGTAAAAAGTGGGTGGGTCTTGTCCCACTCACAAACAATGGTTCCGACGCCCATGTGTGTGTGTATATATATATATATATATATATATATATATTTTTTTTTTTTTTTATAAAACATTTATATATAGTCATTGAGAAAAAACAAGCATAAAACAATATATTTAAATGTTTTTTACTGAAAAAAAATGATTAAGAAAATATTTTTTGAATTGTTAAATTAGAGCTATAAAATTATATATATTATATATACACTGTATATATATATATATATATATATATATATATATATATATATATATATATATATATATATATATATATATATATATATATACACACATACATACATACATTACTAAAATATGCAATTGTATATTAAATATATAATTCTTACATTTTAAACAACATTTTATATAATAAGATAAAATATAGTAATATACAAACATGATATTTGTTTTATTATAATGTATTATAATCATATAAATTATTACTGTATCATTATTGGGAATAATGTAAATTAACCTGGATATGAAAGTAATGGGAAAAAAATCTTAAATGCTCTGGGGAAAAAATTATTATTAGTATATAGTAAACAAATATATGACTTTTTTTCAGTCACACTTTAGTTTAGGGTCCAATTCTCACTATTAACTACGACTTTTGCCTCAATAAACTTCTAATTACTGCTTATTAATGGTTAGTAAGTTGTTAAGTTAAGGTATTGGGTAGGATTAAGGGATGTAGAATATGGTCATGCATTAATATGTGCTTTATAAGTACTAACAAACAACCAATATCCTAGTGATATGCATGATAATAGAAGAATGTTTGTAACTAAGCAGATCTCAGCAGCCATTGACTACCATGGTATTTTTTTCCCCATCTAGTAGTCAATGGCTGCCGAGATCTGCTTAGTTACAAACATTCTTCCACATTTCTTCCTTGATGTTCAGCAGAAGAAAGACATTCATACAGGTTTGCAACAACTTGAGGGAGAGTAAATGATGACAGAATTTTCATTTTTGTGTGAACTATCGCTTAAATAGTGAGAATTGGACCATAAACTGAAGTATTATCCTTATTTCTTTTGATTTCTTGGAGAAATGTGTCCTGGTGTTCACCTCAACACTGCTTCACACTGATCCGTGCCATCTCTCGGTCTTGTTTATTTCGAGACCACACCTCTGGTATCTTCATAGCACGGTTGGATTTAGCAGGTTTAGTAGGAGCCTCCAGCTTGAGCTGCGCGACCCAGGAAACGGTGACGTGAAACTGCAGCGTGTGCGTTTTCTGAGATCCGGGGGAGGATTGAGACGCTTGTGTGCTCTCAGCAAACTGTTGGTGCGGAGACAAGCAAACTGAGATCATCCGAGCTGAAAGAGACGCTACACTTTATCAAAGCCTCACAATCTGGCATAAAAAATGAGGTTTTATGACTGGGGATTATGAACAGATCCCTCCCAGTTAAAGATGGAAAGTCTGACTCATTTCCATGAATCGGTTCTTTCAATGAACTGGTTAGAAAAGACGTTGGCGTGACATCATAAATGCCCTACAAATAATACAGCTAAATGTAGGCATATATAATCCACATCATGATCTGCTGCTCCAATAGGGGGAATTGAGGAGATGCAGAAAGGTTAATAGCCCCTATTGATATTTTTTCCCCTAATCGGAGTCTGTGGCAGCTCTATTACCTGGTAAAATTATGAAAATTGGCACACTTGTAGTGATGGTAATAAATAGCAATTTGACCAAATTTGGGGTCTCTAGGACCACCAGTTTCCGCCACCACCAGTTCAAAAATGCCCTTTTCAAATGTTTATTACTTGAGAACCCTTAGAAGATCTGCCATTTTGAAAAGTATTCCGTTTTTCACTACTCACCGTTCAAATTGTGTCCAATTTTGGTCCTTTGAACAGATTTTTAAAATTATATTTATTATTTAATCGTTGTTCAAAAGTTATAATGTCGCGAATTTAAGGAGGTTGACCCGAAATTGGTTCAGAGGCTGTATCTCGGCCAAACTTTGAGCAATTGGTAAGCTTCATTGAAACCATGATCTGAGGGTCCATGCCACATTTAGGGACAGCGCCACCTACAGGTCATGAGATCTGAAAAAGATGAGCTATTTTTGCTCATAACGTTTGAACAGTTTGTCAAAAATGAAAAATCAAACGCTTGGTATCGATGGATTCCTTGTGTTATTTTCCTAGGATTGGATGAACCACCTGTCCGCCATTTTGAAAATTGTCCAAAATCTGATCAGATAATATTTGGACGGAACCGCACAGAAATTACTGAACACATTTGTTAAATTAATCTTTGTGCAAAAGTTATGATGTCGCGAATTTAAGGAGGTTGACCCGAAATTGGTTCAGAGGCTGTATCTTGGCCAAACTTTGAGCAATCGAAACAAAAATTGGTAAGCTTCATCGGACCCACGATCTAAGGTTCCATGCTAAATTTGGGGACAGCGCCACCTACAGGTCATGAGATCTGAAAAAGATGAGCTATTTTTGCTCATAACGTTTGAACAGTTTGTCAAAAATGAAAAATCAAACGCTTGGTATCGATGGATTCCTTGTGTTATTTTCCTAGGATTGGATGAACCACCTGTCCGCCATTTTGAAAATTGTCCAAAATCTGATCAGATAATATTTGGACTGAGCCGCACAGAAATTACTGAACAGATTTTTTTTATTCATCTTTGTTCAAGCGAATTTAAGGAGGTTGACCCGAAATTGGTTCAGAGGCTGTATCTCGGCCAAATTTGGGGACAGCGCAACCTACAGGTCATGAGATCTGAAAAATGGCTATTTTTACTCATAACAGTTGAATAGTTTGGAAAAAAAAAATCAAAAGCTTGGTATCAATGGATTCCTCGTGTCATTTTGCCAGGATTGGACAAAACACCTGTCCGCACATTTTGAAAATGATCATAAATTGCAATATCTTTTAAACAACTTGACACATCACAACGAACCACCTGTCCGCCATTTTGAAAATTGTCATAAATTGCAATATGTTTTAAACAGTTTGACATATCACGAAATCTGGTGGGGATCATCGACAGCATGTCCTGAAGGAACCTGAGACGTTTGAACACAGCGCCACCTAGTGATCCAGAGATATACGTTTTTTGCAAAAATGCTAATAACTTGTCCAAAATGTGTTTGGGTCATTAAATTCCTTGGTTTATACCGATTCCGACGATAACTGATTTGTATATCCGTCATATTGAAGCAAATTAAAAAAACTTTTTTTCGCTGCTACTCTAAACTTTGTCCAAAATCTGATCAGATAATATTTGGACTGAGCCGCACAGAAATTACTGAACACATTTTTTAAATTAATCTTTGTGCAAAAGTTATGATGTCGCGAATTTAAGGAGGTTGACCCGAAATTGGTTCAGAGGCTGTATCTCGGCCAAACTTTGAGCAATCGTAACGCAAATTGGTAAGCTTCATTGAAACCATGATCTGAGGGTCCATGCCACATTTGGGGACAGCACCACCTACAGGTCATGAGATCTGAAAAAGATGAGCTATTTTTGCTCATAACGTTTGAACAGTTTGTCAAAAATGAAAAATCAAACGCTTGGTATCGATGGATTCCTTGTGTTATTTTCCTAGGATTGGATGAACCACCTGTCCGCCATTTTGAAAATTGTCCAAAATCTGATCAGATAATATTTGGACGGAACTGCACAGAAATTACTGAACACATTTTTTAAATTAATCTTTGTGCAAAAGTTATGATGTCGCGAATTTAAGGAGGTTGACCCGAAATTGGTTCAGAGGCTGTATCTCGGCCAAATTTGGGGACAGCGCAACCTACAGGTCATGAGATCTGAAAAATGGCTATTTTTACTCATAACAGTTGAATAGTTTGGAAAAAAAAAATCAAAAGCTTGGTATCAATGGATTCCTCGTGTCATTTTGCCAGGATTGGACAAAACACCTGTCCGCACATTTTGAAAATGATCATAAATTGCAATATCTTTTAAACAACTTGACATATCACAACGAACTACCAGTCCGCCATTTTGAAAATTGTCATAAATTGCAATATGTTTTTGTTGATCTGAAAATTCAGCTTTGTCCCCGTTATGATTGAATCACAGGACCGGATACCAGTAATTTGCCAAGAGATCTCTTATTTATTATTTTTATATGTCAGACATAGTAGAGACATTGAAAAGTTCCTGTCTCATGCCAGCTGTATGTTTCTCCATTCCTCCATTTCTCTCCCCTCTCCCTTCTCCATCCTCCCTTGTCCCTCTCTCCCTCTCGTCTCCCATCTTCCATCTCCCATCTGAGGCAGGACACTCAATTTGAATGTTATATACTATTAGCAGAGGATCTTACTAGGAGGAAACTTCCTTAGAAGGAAAAGAAACATGCGTCCTATGTTTAAAATAGAGCGTATACATCATGCTTACATATGTTGCACAATCCACTTTCCTTATAAAGAATCAGTTGACAATACATCATGGAACAGATGCATGCTACTGTATGCATCAGTGGAAACATGTTCTATAAGTATGCACATTCCTGTATCAAATATAGCTCATCCATGTCTCTCCTTGGGACACATGTTCAGAAACAGCCTGACTTTACATTTTACATTATACAAATAATTATGAAAAATAATAAAACATAATAATACCAAATAAAAATAACATTAAACAATAAAATTTCGATCTTCAGTCCCTCCTCTGGAACTACGACAGTCAGTTCCACACCGTCACCCCTCCAGTGGCCATCTAGTGGAGCAATAGTGAAGAAAAGGAAAGGCAAAAGAAAGAAAAACACAAACAGAAAACAAACAAACAAATAACCCCGACCCATGATATGTCCCCGCATACTATGTGTCATTTATCATCTATGTGTATGCATTTAAAATGTACCCCAGTCATCTAAGAAAGGAAATGTTAATGAATCTTCGCCAGTACCTGAACTCATTCGGCTGAATTCCTTCAGTTCCTGGTTAAAATAACAAACTAACATAAACTTTGATATTAAAGAATCCTATCCCTTGGGGTTGTGAATCAGTAAGCAGGTGTTGATTTGTTTGTGAGTTGTGTAGTACATATAAAATCCTCTATTTCACTCTTTATTTCCCATTCTCAGTTTTATCAATATTTTATATTGAGAATATCTTCATCTCTTATCAAAGCATGTCTTGAAACATGTCTGTTCATTATTCATTTGTTTAAAAAATTCAACTCAGTTGCTTTGTATTAGAATGATTCCAACAATCTAAAATAAGTTATGCTAAGATCTTCATAAGGTTTTCTTTAGTTTAAATGTTGAATTCTCTTGACCTTTGTTATCCAGAACTTCTCTTAAATCAGCAAAAGCAGTCTTCATCTTTAACCACCATGTCTTGGAATTATCCTGTCATGTCTGATGATCTACAGGAGTGAAAACTATGATAGAGACATGTTAGTTCAATATCACACTTTCAGAGATTCCCCTTATGCTGAATATTAAACTTCTATACAATATTTGCACATAAGGCAACCAACTTCATGTTTCTGATATAAATTTAACAAAAAAAGATTTTATGTTATGGTCTCCACAGGAATGAATTACAATCCCTCATGGTCTCAGCTGGTTCTTGAAAGCTCATTCCCCTTAGCTCTTCATAAATGATCTCCTTTCCCAGGGTGTTGTCCCCTGGCATAACAAACCTTCCAAGGAATGTGGTTGCTGGTGATCTGGTATGGAGGAGCTCACACTTCTAGGGCAGACTACTGTAACTTCTCACAGCTCTCCCTTCAATGATGCTGTTGGCCTTACAAACATCTTCTCACTCTCATACACATCTCACAATCACACCTCCCTTCAGGAGATGCCCAATGGCGGCGGTAAAATCTCTGTCTTAGATTGTCCCTTTTTGGCCAAAAGTGGATCTTATCCGTCATTGAGAAATCACCTCATGCCCACTGGTAACCACTCTTTCCATTACGAAACCTTTGACAGGCGTTTTCTTCAACAGAATCAAGGAATTGCATTCAAGAGCCATCAGAGCCAGTTGGAATGCCTAATAGTTTCAAAACATGGAGACAGATTAATAACAGCACTATTAATCACTTAAATCAATTAGTTATTACAACCATCCGTTCAGAGTAAAGCTCTGCTTCATCTGTAACCGGAGCCATCGCCCTGTACATGGTGAAGACAAAGATGAGACAAAGAAGTTACTGGTCATAGAGTAACTAATCCAAAATGATCACTTATATCATTTAAGGTCTGTATTTATTTAAAAGATTGAGTGAATGAGTTTTGCTTGAAACATTTAATTACCAATTGCCTAGTATCATTTCTTTAACATCACTGTGTCTATGATTTCCAACTGAAACACTGTGCTTTACTATAAATAACGTATCACTCATAGCACAGGCTCAAACAGCGTTCAGCTGTCTTTGAATGAGAGAGAAACCACTGAGGCAAAGTCCACAATGCCCCAGGACTGCATTTTCATAAACTTTTAACATAGTTTCATGCTACAATTTTTCGATTCTGGCTTAACCAGAAATGGCATGTTTTCGATTGCATCTTTGTTTATATTTGTCTTTTCTCTTTTTCCTTTTTTTTTCTTTTTTATATATATATTAAACACCATATATTTTTGTCATTTGATCTCATCTAGAAATGTATCTTGCAGGTGCTTTCTTTGTTTGCAGCCATTTTGCAAATCATTTGTAAATGTTTCTCTATGTGAACTAGAGAAACAGCAGGCTATCTATTTATAAGTGTGTGTGTGTGTGTGTGTGTGTGTGTGTGTGTGTGTGTGTGTGTAGAGAGAGGAGGGTACAGGGTGAATTTCAAAGGGAGGGGCTGCTCTCGCTTCTGAACACTTGAGAAACTCGAGGAAAGGAAAAAGAAACTGTTAAAAGTTAACTCATATATTTTCAATTGTATTTTACTTTAAAATTCAGTTTAACTCAAATAATTTTTCTTTTCATTTTTCTTTCCAGTTGAACTCAGATCAGTCTCCTCCCCAAATACTGAACAGCTTCACTGTCAAAATCAGAATGCCCGCAATTTTAGCTACTCCAGCGTGTTTTAAACGTTTTAGAATTCTTATTTACAGGATTCGCCTTTTTGAATCCAGATTCGCCACTTTAAACCGCTTTATTCCATGCTAAATCGTCTTATGGCTTATCCTGAAAATTTGACTAAATGGTCTTCTTTACCAAAGATCCACTTTTATCCCAGCTTCATTCAATATTTTGGAGGTCCACTGATCAGAATAACTCAATCACATCAAATTAAATTACTTAAAATGTAACTATGTCTGACACATTTATTGGCAACACAACTGGTATTTCAAAATAACACAGTACTTTTTAGCAGTTTCAGTCACTGTCTCAACAGTATATATATATCATCAGGCAGACTTAGAATCTTTAATAAAAAGAAAATGTCTTACCTGATGACCTGATTGAGACAACTGTCTGAAATGCAGATCCTGTTCGTGACGCCAACTGTTGATCTGAAAATTCAGCTTTGTCCCCGTTATGATTGAATCACAGGACCGGATACCAGTAATTTGCCAAGAGATCTCTTATTTATTATTTTTATATGTCAGACATAGTAGAGACATTGAAAAGTTCCTGTCTCATGCCAGCTGTATGTTTCTCCATTCCTCCATTTCTCTCCCCTCTCCCTTCTCCATCCTCCCTTGTCCCTCTCTCCCTCTCGTCTCCCATCTTCCATCTCCCATCTGAGGCAGGACACTCAATTTGAATGTTATATACTATTAGCAGAGGATCTTACTAGGAGGAAACTTCCTTAGAAGGAAAAGAAACATGCGTCCTATGTTTAAAATAGAGCGTATACATCATGCTTACATATGTTGCACAATCCACTTTCCTTATAAAGAATCAGTTGACAATACATCATGGAACAGATGCATGCTACTGTATGCATCAGTGGAAACATGTTCTATAAGTATGCACATTCCTGTATCAAATATAGCTCATCCATGTCTCTCCTTGGGACACATGTTCAGAAACAGCCTGACTTTACATTTTACATTATACAAATAATTATGAAAAATAATAAAACATAATAATACCAAATAAAAATAACATTAAACAATAAAATTTCAATCTTCAGTTTTAAACAGTTTGACATATCACGAAATCTGGTGGGGATCATCGACAGCATGTCCTGAAGGTACCTGAGACGTTTGAACACAGCGCCACCTAGTGATCCAGAGATATACGTTTTTTGCAAAAATGCTAATAACTTGTCCAAAATGTGTTTGGGTCATTAAATTCCTTGGTTTATACCGATTCCGACGATAACTGATTTGTATGTCCGTCATATTGAAGCAAATTAAAAAAACGTTTTTTCGCTGCTACTCTAAATTTTGTCCAAAATCTGATCAGATAATATTTGGACGGAACCGCACAGAAATTACTGAACAGATTTGTTAAATTAATCTTTGTACAAAAGTTATGATGTCACGAATTTAAGGAGGTTGACCCAAAATTGGTTCAGAGGCTGTATCTCGGCCAAACTTTGAGCAATCGAAACAAAAATTGGTACGCTTCTTCGGACCCACGATCTGAGGGTCCATGCCAAATTTGGGGACTTTTGTAAACATTGTCCAAAATGTGTTTTCTCTGTGTCATTACATTCCTTGGTTTATACCGATTCCGACGAGAACTGATTTGTATGTCCATCATATTGAAGCAAATGACAAAGTTTTTCGCTGCTACTCCTACAAATTTTGTCCAAAATCAGATCAGATAATATTTGGACTGAGCCGCACAGAAATTACTGAACAGAATTTTTTATTCACCTTTGCTCAAAAGTTATGATGTCACGAATTTAAGGAGGTTGACCCGAAAAAGGTTCAGAGGCTGTATCTCGGCCAAACTTTGGTTAATCGAAATTAAAATTGGTACGCTTCATCGGAACCATGATCTGAGGGTCCATGCAAAATCTGGGAACAGCACTACCTACAGGTCATGAGTTATGAAAAATGGCTATTTTTACTCATAACGTTTGAACAGTTTGGCAAAAAAAATCAAACGCTTGGTATCGATGGATTCCTCGTGTCATTTTGCCAGGATTAAACAAAACACCGGTCCTCCATTTTGAAAATTATCATAAACTGCAATATCTTTTAAACAACTTGACATATCGTCACAACGAACCACCTGTCCGCCATTTTGAAAATTGTGATAAATTGCAATATATTTTAACAATTTGACATATGAAATTTGGTGGAGATCATCGACAGCATGTCCTGAAGGTACTTGAGACGTTTGAACACAGCGCCACCTGGTGTTCAAGAGATATACGTTTTTTTGTGTGCAAAAATGCTAATAACTTGTCCAAAATTAGTTTTCTCTGTGTCATTACATTCATTGGTTTACACCCATTTCGACGATATCTCATTAGTATGTCTGCCATATTGAAACAAATTAAAAACTACAAATTTTGTCCAAAATCTGATCAGATAATCTTTGGACTGAGCCACACAGAAATGACTGAGCGGATTTTTGATATTCACTACCATTCCAGAGAAATATCATTGCATTTGTTGTCCTATGCTATATAGCTTAGCATGCTAATTGGTTAGCTTGCTAAATTTTGTCCATTCTTTCTAATGGGACAATAAGCAAGGATAGTGTCTAAGTTAGCTTAGCATGCTAACCAGTTAACATGCTGATGTATTTGTGTGCTCATTCTTGTTTTGAAACATCTCTTCTGTAAGCTAACAAATGGGTCCTCTGTGGCGCACCGTTATAAGCAACAAGCCCGAATCTTTCAGGTCGTGGGTTTGAGTCGCATGTGGAACCTGCCCAGACGGCAAGAGGTATTAGTGTACCTTCAGTGCTTGGCCCCGCATCGCAGCTGGCAGCTATATTTTATGTTCAGGACAGAAGGGAATCAGATTTATTTTGTTTGATCTTTTATTTGAAGCAACACTGGCTGCTGTAGAAAAGTACATGGACATGAACATTTATTTTTTTCTTTAGAAAATCCAACAAGTATAGGCTGTGCAGTATGCGAGACATTCAAGTAATCAAACTCTAGCAACATAATCGCTCTAAATGCAAAGCTTTAGCCTTTATGATGCACAAAAGCATTTAGTATAAAAGAATATGATTAATTAAAGCACTCTTTTTAGGCATTTGTGTTTCACAAGAGCTGGCACCTAATGGAGAGCTGGAGAAGGCTGATGGACGTCGGTGTTGGAGACGTCCGTTTTACATCATGTCCAGCTGCATTAAAAAACATTAGGTCAACAACTTAGCATGTCATTAAAAAGTAAATGCCTGAAATCTCTCATAAAGTATAACATAATCATCAAAACAAGCAAACAATCATGAAACACTCACCAGATCATCGACATCTCCAGTGTCGTCCTGCGCTGGAGCCGCCTGCACTTCCTCCTTCTGCTCGAATGCCAGGAACTAAACCAGCAAATACAGAGTTAACTGACCACAATAACACACAGACTTTGCCAACAACCTCTGCATATTAAAGAGGACCTACTGTGCCCTTCTAACATTTTCTACTAGAGCAGGTTTTCATGCTTGTATGTTGATTATTTTCCTCATGTTCTCCATTGTTGCAGCTCCTCTCTTCCCAGTCTGTCAGTAACGCGGTTTAGTTGCTGTCTCTATGAAGCCCCTCCTTCTGAAAAGCACACTGTGCTCTGATTGGTCGGCTGGATCAGTGTGTTGTGATTGGTCAAGTGCTTCAAGCGTGTTTGGGAAATGTCCCGCCCCTTACCATAACCGCCAGTTTCAACACACTACTAACTAACTCAACCAGGCATTTAACTTCGTAATTAAGAGTGTTTATTAGCATATGTTTTTTTGCTGAGTCATAGTATTGAAAATGACTACTAAAATGTTAAAGGTCCCGTTCTTCGTGATCCCATTATTCAAACTTTAGTTAGTGTGTAATGTTGCTGTTAGAGCATAAATAATACCTGTAAAATTATAAAGCTCAAAGTTCAATGCCAAGCGAGATATTTTATTTAACAGAAGTTCCCTTTCAAAGCCTACAGCGAACGGCCGGCTTGGACTACATCCTGGTACTTCCTTCATTAATTACGTCAGTAGAACAGACTAACCTCCGCCCACAAGAATACGTGAAAAAAGGGGGCGTGGTCTTGTTGCTGTCCCACGTGGAGAAGAGGACGTGTCGCGTGGAGAAAAGGAAGTGTTGCGTTTGAGTGTGTTTGTCGCCATGTCGTCGAGACGCTGTTATTTTCATACCGGAGTCAAATCACCTTTGTTTGGCTTTCCCAGGGACGCTGTAGAGATCATTGAGCGCATATATCTCCCGTTAAGAGGCGTGACCTTTCCGTGCAAGTTATGTGCGCTAAGCTGCTGTCGAATCACAACACAGGAACCGTGCCACGTTCGCTAAGCTGCGGTCAAATCACAACACGGGAACCGCTGGCACAATCAGAACTCGTTACGTATTTCTGAAGGAGGGACTTCATGGAACAAGGAACTCATCAGCCGTTTTTAGGACAGTGAAAACAGCGGTGTACAGATCAGTAAATTGTGTGAAAAATACTGTGTTTTTTTTACACGCGAAACATGAACACATGTTATATTGCACACTGTAAACACAATCAAAGCTTCAAAAAAACACGAAGAACGGGACCTTTAACACCCTGACAACAACACTAATGTTACTCTTATGTGTATTGTTTCCATAAGTACCTGGTTTGCGTCTTGTTTGGAGACGGTGCTCCCGTCCACTTCCTCTTTGCTTATCAGCGTCAGGGCATCTGAAAACACAAGCACATGTTGAAGGCATGATGACTTCAGCTCAACATGAGCAGAAGGCCTGTTCTTTACCTTGGATGAGCAGATCCCAGAATTCCTGAAGATTCCTGTCAGGAACGCTCCTCTTCAGGGACTGCATGTAACTGTTGAAAAGCTCTGCGTTTCCGCTCTGATGGAGTAAATGTAAGCAAATAAGCACCGATGCTCTTAGCTCATGTACTCATACTGAAACACCTAACATAAAAGTTATAAAATACATTTTTATTGTCATCATTTCACATTTAATCTCTAAATTAATGTAGAATCAACATAAAGACAGTATATTTTAAATATTTGTTGTAATGCAAATATTTTATAAATGAAGGTCATTATCGCTGATACCAATAACGTTACTGATGTCTAACTCTTTAAGTTCTTGTAAGACTTCATTAGAGTTGTTAAAAGTACCGACTTCGGTACCAAGTCGGTACTGAAATTTTAAAAAACGTGACGATACCTGCATTTCCCTCCAGCATTTTGAGCGCTGTTTTTGTTAAACACCTCTGATTGGCCGTTGTGTTTACGCACTCAACATATATGTCTGTGATTGGCTACAATGATCAAGGCTTTTAAAAACGTCTTTGAGCGCTTGCACAGATGCACACAGGAGCGTTTGAAAGCAGCCGCCTCGGCGGCCCTGTCTATCAGTAAATGTGACATGTATTATAATGGGTTTATGTGAAGAATGTTTTAAGTTGTTATATTTTTTTTAAAGCCTAATAAATGTTGAAATGTATAGCTTTCAATTATACTGTTGAATGGCTATAATTAATGAGTAAATTGAGCAAAAAAGACATCAGTAGCAGTATTAATACCAGTGATACTGACCTTCATTTATAAAAAAATATTCCATTACAACAAATATTTAAAATATACTGTCTTTATGTTTCTACATTAATTTGTAGATTAAATGGGAAATTACAATATAAAAATATATTGAAAAAAAGTATTTTCGGTGCGATTAATTGCAAGTAATTGCAGAAAAATGTGATTAATTAGTTCTTTTTAATCGATTGACAGCACTAATATATACATATAAACAATAAATGTCACTGGATAAATATGATAAATAAATATGATAAACATAAATGATAAATAAAACAGAATAAGTCAAAGAACTAAAATTACAATTAAAAATCAATTAAAAGATTAATAGAAATAATAACAGAAAACAAATAAAAGATCTAGATATTGACAAAAAATGACAACAAAATTACTAAAACTTAAACTAAAACTCAAAAAATAAAATCTAGTTCAAAATACTAAAATATGACCCTGGAGCACAAAACCAGTCTCACAGGTATATTTGTGGCAATAGCCAACAATGCATTGTATGGGTCAAAATTATAAATGTCTATTTTATGCCAAAAATCATTAGGATATTAAGTAAAGATCACGTTCCATGAAGATATTTTGTACATTTCCTACCGTAAATATATAAAAAAATTATTATTAGTAGTAATATGCATTGCTAAGGACTTAATTTGGACAACTTTAAAGGAGATTTTCTCAATATTTAGTTTATTTTTTTGCACCATTAGATTCCAGATTTTCAAATAGTTGCATCTCGGCCAAATATCATCCTATCCTAACAAAACATACATGTATGACGTATAATTCTCATTTTCAAAAAAATGTACGCTTATGACTGGTTTTGTGGTCCAGGGTCACAAATAACACCGTCAGAAACCCAGTCCAGAATTTTGATTTGTAGTGGACTACATAGTCAGCGATCTTCTTAGTGAGGATCCTAGCTTCACAGAACCTGACATATGAGTACTTTGTGCGAGTTTACACAAAGAAAACATGAAACTACCACAAAAGACTCTGATGTTGACATGTACACACTTTTGGTTTTATTTCTTCAAATCATTATGGCTTTGTGAATGTGATTCAGCCGCAGAATTCGTCCAAAATCAGAAGTGCACTTATGTAGTGTTGTCAAAAGTACCGACCGCGATACCAAGTCGGTACTGAAATGTAAAAAAATGTGACGCTTTGAGCGCTGTTGAGCTGGTATCGTAAACACCTCTGACTGGCCATTGTGCTCGCGTGCTCATCGGATGTGTCTGTGATTGGCTACAATGATCAACATCCCGTGTGTATCTGTGCAAGCGCTCTGTGAAAAGCGTAAAACGTATATTTACATGTTTTTGAGGCACTGATCATTATAGCCAATCACAGACATGTTTGATGAGCGCGTGAGCACAATGGCCAATCAGAGGAGTTTACAATTCCGCTCAACAGTGCTCAAAGAGTCACATTTTTTACATTTCAGTACCGACTTGGTATCGTGGTTGGTACTTTTGACAACACTACACTTATGATGCCTTAAACTCCTGTCTAGGCAGGCAGCGCACTAGGTCTTGGACCTACAGCTGAGCTCAGACCATTTGACATGAATCCCAAAATCCTCCGACAGTGTGTTTTTCCTGCCGACCAAAATAACTACTGATCCTTAAGTGATCCCTGATATGGATACAGAGGTTTAATTGAGAGCTCACCGATACAGACTGATCTCTGAAAGCCTGGATACAGGCGATGCTCTTCATGTAGTACTCAGGGCTCCTGTTGCCCAGCAACTGCTCAATCCGGTGGGTCAGCTGCTGGCACGCTGTCAAGGTTACAAGACAATGATTATCAAAGCGAATACACTAACAAGAAAACCTGCGGCTAACATTCAGAAACAACAGCGAAATCAAAATCAATTAACGCGCACATCACACTGAGTGACTATTCAGTGCATCAGAGATGATTAGCAGCCTTGTAGACATGCCTGAAGCGGTACGACTGCATTTACATTAGAGTATGCATAATAGTTGACATTATTTTGAAGGTTACTAACGTAGGAGTGAAACTGAACAATCAAATCTCACCCTGATCGAAGGACACGGTCTTCTGTCTAATCAGCGTGCAGAAATCTCTCGACGGATTGACACTGCCAACCTGAAAGAGAGCGTGTCTGTTAAAGAGCGCAACTTCATACAGTAAATATGAATATTATGTTATTATGCAAATAACTTTCTGAAATAACTTTTATGCAAACAGGCAATGGAAAAATCTAATACAGTATATTTTATATAGCCTATAATATATGCATTTTTCAATTGTAGTCTTTTTAAAAGGCCTCTGAAATAATAAAGTGTTGTCAAAAATAAAGATTTTTCAATTTATCTGAAACGCTTAGGCCGCACGTCCACCAAAGCGTTTTTTCACGCGGATGGCTGGCGTATTTAATTGTTTTCAATGGGAGCGCCGCGTTTTTAGAACGCCACGAGCGTAACGAGGCGCTGAGAGAGTATTTCACGCTCAAGCGTTTTTTTTATAGGGATGAACCGATACCATTTTTTCAGAACCGATCCGGTATTTAAAATTCTGAGTATCGGCCGATACTGATACCAATGCAGTTTTGTTTAAATCTATGTAGAATACCTATGTTGAACTGATGATCACTCTTTTGTGAGTTAAACACAATCTATTAAATACAGACAACTTCATATAAAGAAAACAACAAATTATAAAAATAAATCACAATCCATGACAAAAATACTACTATAAACTAGATGGTGGATAAACTAGATTAGTGAATAAAAAGCACAAAATTTTACTCTAGAAAAATCACAAGTGCACAATAATTGTATAAAATCTAAACATTTAGTGGGGGGGAGGGGGGGGGCATAAAAGTGAATAAGTGTAGCTCTAAATCTGGTAAAATGTTGTAAAATACATTCATGAAAAACAAGTAAATATATTTATAGATATAGGGCCTATACTAAGAAATTAAAAGACATTTATTTTAAATTTATAACGCAGCTTTTTAATGAGGCAGCAACATATTATAGATGGGGCAGAACAAGAAAGGCTTTTAAAGGTGCCCTAGAATGAAAAAATGAATTAACCTTGCCATAGTTAAATAACAAGAGTTCAGTGCATGTAAATCACATACAGTGAGTCTCAAACACCATCGCCTCCTCCTTCATATGTAAATATCGTTTGTGAAAAACACCACGGAAAAATAGGCAAATCTCAACGTAACACCGAGAGTGATGCAATCGTCGGGATCATTAATATGTACGCCCCCAACACTTGCATATGCAAGCACATGTTCAATGTCAGGCGGAACTGCGCCGTATCATCTCTGCAGGTAAACAAGCGTCACGCGAGGATAGCGAGCATGGCAGATCATGGAAACAAATGTTATGTTCCAGGCTGTGCAGGGGATGTGAAGACGTTTCATACTCTTCCCACAGATAAAACATGTCAACAGGCATGGTTGATGTTTATTTATAATCGGATACCACAACAATTTTTTTCAAAGTTGTTAGTTTGCTCAGCCCATTTCACCACGGACAGTTGTTCAAACCTGGGACAATATCAAGCAGGCTTCACTCAGCGTCTGACACTGAAGAAAGGGGCAATTCCAACCATATTCCTGCAAGCAGTAAGTGATTTTATCCACTTCTTGACTGTCTAAACTATTTCTGATTAAATTGAAAGCTTCTTAGAGAGACAACATTAACGATAATATCCCCATTGTTGCCTAGATCCAACACAAGATGCTAGTACAGTAACAATAGGATAATCCGAGTAGCTTACATAACTAAATGGCTAAATAAATTGACTTTTAAATCAGTACTTTACTGTCAAACTCAAACATTACTGTACAAACAACATATTTAAGCGCGACCCAGTTCAGTTTGTGATTCAAAGTGAAGAAGCTATCGTTGTAAAATCATACAGGGACACATTACAATAATTTAAATATTTTTACAATGCTAAAAAAGTTGTGACTGCTGATGTGTATATTTAATGCTATATGCTAGTTATCGTTTAGGCTGAAGTTCTGGTATGGACGTAATGATTTTACAGGTTCCTAATTAAAATAAAGACTTAACTTACCATTCAGAAGCGTTCATTTCCAATCTCAAAACATGTTGTTCTTCCTCAAAATCTGCATTTTTGTCAGAAACAGGCTCAAACATATAAGGTTGAAGGCCTAATCTCTCCATCGTCATGACGGTCAGCTATCATTGAGCCGCGCAGTGAAACAGCCAATCAGAGCAGAACTCTGCATTAATATTCATGACCCTTCCAAATAAGGCAAAAACAGACCATTTCATCCTGGGGAAGATTTCTAGAGTTGTAAATGGACCTGTAAAACCGTATCTGGACAATTCTTGACCTTAAATAAGCCATATACCCTCTATGTAGATACCAGAGAACAATTTAAAATGTTGTTTCAAATCATTCTAGGGCACCTTTAATAATCTTTCATAGTGTAAAGGTATTATAATACTAACGGTTCCAATAGAGAGCAGCGCGTATGCGCATCCCGTGCACAGGATGACAGCGCGCCGCTCCGTCCGCATTGAAAAGTTCTACTTTAAAACACAAAGGGAAGATATATCTATGCGTAGTGTCTCTTGACCAGCTTCTCCCGTGTAGTTCTGGGCTGTTTTCTCACCTTTCTTAGGATCATTGAGACCCCACGAGGTGAGATCTTGCATGGAGCCCCAGTCCGAGGGAGATTGTAACATTGGCCAGCTCAGTGGGGCTCACGACTGGAAGTTGGCTGCAGATCTGAACCAAAGGCTCTGCTTTCCTTCTGAGATAGCCACAACAAATCTCAGACCAGACCTTGTGCTCTGGTCCTCCTCACTACACACCGTATACATCATAGAGCTTACTGTTCCCTGGGAGGCTACTGTGGAGGAGGCATTTGAACGCAAGAGCCTTAAGTACACGGAGCTGGCAGCTGATGCTGAACAACGCGGATGGAAAGCCAAGGTTTGTCCAGTGAAAGTCGGCTGCAGAGGCTTCATTGGCAAGTCAACCATCAGGCTGCTCAAGGATTTGGGAATCCAAGGCCAAACCCTACGCCAAACCATCAAAGCCCTCTCAGGTGCAGCAGAAGAAGCAAGTCGATGGCTGTGGATAAAGAGGCGAGACACTACCTGGACTGCCACCAACACCTGCAGCATGTAAGGGTTGAAAGCAGAGGGGGGCACACCTGGGACGCCAGGTGTTGCCGATGAGCCCTCTGGAGGTGTTGTGGGCCTATCATCGAAACACCAGTGAAAGAGGGTGCCCACCTGATGACCCCAATGATGCTGGCAAAAGCTGAATGGAGAATGTCTGACAGACGCAGCGGAGGGAAGCATTCGCGTGAACTTGAATTTAATGATTAAATATTCATCTGTACATCACATTAAACTATAGAATGGCTTCAGAACACTTTATTTGATGCACGAAGAAGAGTTGATGATGCTTTATAATGTTTTTGTGCCTTTTGTGGGGCACTGGGGCTTAACAATAACACAGAATATTGAGTTATACGCACAGTATCGGATTTGGATCGGTCCTGTCTGATTGATACCCGATCCGGAAAATAATGGCGGATCGGAGCCGATACTGAGTATCGGATCGGTGCATCCTTAGTTTTTTACTGGTCGCCGAGAGTTGAAGAATGTTCAACTTTGAGCAAAACGCAGCTCTCATCATTGTCACCGTCCAATCACAGTGGAGGAGGGGCGGGACAAATTCAACACCGACCAACCGTCACGCTCTGCGTGTACAACGTCAACAGATGAAAACAAGCAGTATAATAACAGAACAAAATCATTTAAAACAAGAGCCAGAGCAAATACTTTACATTGTATCTGCATTTTTATATAGAATCAATACAGAAACAAACTCTGTGAAATGAGATGCTAGTAACACTTCTGAGGATATTCCAGATCAAAACAAGCAAAAGTGTCTCAACTGAAAAAAACACTGCGCTGCCAAAACACTCTCAAGCGCTCACAGCGAGACGTTTTCAGCCGAGCGTCTAGCGCTTTCAGCCGGCTATCAACGCTTTGGTAGACATGCGGCCTTACAATACTAATTTTCCGCAGAATAGATACATGATACTCTTTCTCTCCGACAGCGAGTGACACACAAATCCCGCCTCCTCTTACTCACTCGCTTCGGCCCCACTTTATATTAGGTGGCCTTAACTACTATGTACTTACATCCAAAAATAAGTACAATGTTCTTACTGTGTTCAAATTGTATTGCAAAACACCTTTGCTGATATTGAGGTGGGATACGGGTAGGGTTAGGGACAGGTGTGATGGTATGGGTAAGTTTAAGGGTAGGGTTAGGGTCAGGTGTGGTGGTATGGGTAAGTTTAAGGGTAGGGTTAGGTGTAAGGGAAGTGTCAACTGTGTAATTACAAATGTAACTACAGAAATTAATTAAAGATGTAATTACATGCAGGTATTTTTTTTAAATGTAAGTACAATGTAAAAACATGTATATACACAATAAGTGCATTGTATCAAATGATTCATTAAAATGTTAGTACAAAGTAGTTAAGGCCACCTAATATAAAGTGGGTCCCTTGCTTCTTTTGCTCCGGATGAACATTGTTGCTGTTACAGTGTTTGAATTTCGGCATGGGATTGCACATCAATTTACTCATTCCTGCAGATTTTGTGCTCAGACCTAAAGTGTGCGCCTCATAAAGCCGCCTCTCAGCACTAAATTGAGTTGTTTTTCGCTGCTTATTGCGCTTAAACAGTCAAATACACACAAAATAATGTCAAAATGTTGGTCTTGGTGAGTATTCATGTAAACAGTCTGATTTTTTTTTAAACGTAAACAGACGTTTTGTTACAGTATAAGGCCCTAATCAGACAAAACACTGTTTTTGACTGAGTGTGCCTTTTTAAAAAAATTTAGATTTTTAATGTTTTTGAAAGAAATCTCCTTTGCTCACCAAGGCTGCATTTATTTAATCAAAAATACAGTAAAAACTGTAATATTGTGAAATATTACAATTTTAAAATAACTTTTCTATTTGAATATATATTCAAATGTAATTCATTCCAGCGATCAAAGCTGAATTTAGTGTCACATGATCCTACAGAAAACATTCTAATATGATGAGTTGCTGCTCAAAAAACATATCTCATTAATATTAATGTTGAAAATATTATTTTTGTGGAAACTGAAATACATTTTTTCAGGATTCTTTGATCAAAAGAAAGCCTAAAAAGTACAGCATTTATTTGAAATAGATTTTGTAACATTTACACCATTATAAATGCCTTTACGGTCACAATTTAATTTAATAAAAGTATTTGTTTCTTTAACTTTTGAACTGTAGTGTATATAAACATAAACTCAAATAAACCAGTCATTTTAATCAGAGTAATGTACATTATTAAACAGGATTTCATGTCACATGAGGGTCTCACCGATGTGACGTTGCCCTGCGTAATCTCGGCCAGGTTAAACTCTGTCTCTTCATCCAATTTGACTTTCTTCACATCTGGCTCATCAGCACTGATGAAGACACAAATCAACACACAGATCATCATCACCAGCTAAAACAAACATATGTTCTGCCCTGATTTCATATTATAAACAGTAAAAATGCCAGAAAGATCAACCTTTAACAGTCTGATGGCATCACACACTAGAGGTGTGTCTTATTACAGGGACAGTATTCCTACGGAATACTTCATTCCAATTGGTCAATCGCAAAATAAACCCTTCCCACATCGGTTTGCGCTACTGCATATCTCTTCATCACGCTCACATGATAAATAATACGTAAATAATACGTGTATTGATAGCTGTAACAATGTCTTCCACAATACATCTATCCCATCAAACCACCCAATGCTGGAACTCAGTGATTTGATCCATTCTCACTTCCTGCCGAACACATCTGCGCTAGTCTTCGGCTCTTTCTTTTTCACCACCACTTTCAGGGGGAACTTGGTCTTAACGTCCTGCAGAGGAGCCTGGCAGCGGGCGGACACGGCCTGGGGTCGCTCGAGGACCCTCTTCAGCCAGGGCTCAACGGACGGCAGGGGACCATCAGGATTCACACCGCGGTGATGCAAGCACTGAGGACACAAGCCAAGAAAAGATCAATGAGACACCGACCTTGGATTACACAGCCAATGTCACACACCTGAATCACTCTATTACTGAAGGACAAAGGGCTCAGTGTGTGTGTGTGCATATTAATACTTTAATTCAGCAAGGATGCATTAAATTGACCTTTTTTTCCAAGGTTTTTGAAAGTCAACAATTACAGTTTTCTATTTAAAATAAATTAAATTAATCAAAGAATCCTAAAAAAAAATTCAACATTGATAATAATCATAAATGTTTCATAAGCACCAAACCATCATATTGGAATAATTTCTGAAGGATCATGTGACACTAAAGACTGGAGTGATGATGCTGAAAATTCAGCTTTGAAATAAATTACATTTTAAGATTATATTAAAACAGAAAACAGCTCATTGAAAGTGTAATAACATTACACAATATTACTATGTTTACTGTATTTTTTATCAAATCAAAAACATAAAAAAAATCTTAAAGGAACACAACACTTTTTTTGAAAATAGGCTAATTTTCTGTCTCCCCAACAGTTCAACAGTTGAGTTTTACCGTTTTCAGATCCATTCAGCCGATCTCCGGATCTGGCGGTAGCACTTTTAGCATAGATCATTGAGTCTGATTATATCGTTAGCATATCGGTTCAGCCGGCGCAATATTACACAGCGCCTGAAAATAGGCTAACTTCCGTCAACATAACCAACATGGCAACCTGCTTGCCCAGGGAGCATGCTGGGGACTATTTTCAATGTCATTGCGCCGCTGCACTCATTGTACGGCACAAAGTTCCTTGATTATTACACAGGAATGAGAGTATAGTTCCTAGCCATAGCGGCCTAGAAAATCACAACTTTTCATTTTCCGTCGGTCTTAGTACACAATGTAACTACAGAAGAGTCAAGTTTTAAACAGGAAAAATATCGAAAGTCTTTGGTCATTTTTGAGCAAGATGCTAACGGTCTAATCAGATTCAATGATCTATGATAAGCTATGCTAAAAGTGCTACCGATTCGAATCAAGTAAATGCATATTTTCAATTCAAAATGGCTGTATTTGAGAAAAGAGTCTAGTAGTTGGCATCACTGGATGATGTTTCTTATCTCACTCTTTTAGCATTAAACTGACGCTTTAAGCTCTGCTTCTGTGACCAGTAAACCCAGCCTACTTTGATTTGATTGGCTATCTCAATCATTTTAACGGGATAGTTCACCCAAAAATGAAAATTAGCCCATGATTTACTCTCCCTCAAGTCATCCGAGGTGTATATGACATTCTTCTTTCAGACAAATAAAATCTGGGTTATATTAAAAATGTTCTGGCTAATCCAAGCTTTATAATGGCAGTAATAGTTGCTCTATTTTTGAAGTCCATAAAAAAATGCATCTGTTCGTCAAATAACTGCTCCACGCGGCTCCGGGGTGTTAATAAAGGCCTTCTGAAGCGGAAAATATCCATATTTAAAAATGTATTTCATTTTTTTCTATGGCTCTGCATCAGCCGTCCCCGCGCCATCACTTCCGGCGAATAAGGTCAAAATACATGCAAAATACTGGCGTGATCATATCTATATCTATATCTATATCTATATATATACATATACACAGATTTCTCATTAGTGCCTGTGTGGATCGGTCGAGTGAGGCATCTACGTTTATATATCTTTGATCGCGCCAGTATTTTGACCTTATTTGCTGGAAGTTATGGCGCTGGGAATACTAGATGACATTCGTCTGATAAGAGGTAAAAAAATAATAAATACTGTTGGGTTTCTCGCAGAAACCGATCGTTTCGTGTCTTAAGACATCAATGTGTCGCCACGAGCCGCATGGTTTAATAAGGATTCGTATGTCTGTGTTTTTACTCTCATTGCTCTCATACTCTAAAATATCCCCATTGACATGCATTATACGACTATCACACTGCAGCGGTTGAGTTAAAAATCTTCATTTGTGTTCTACTGAAGAAATAAAGACACCTACATCTTGGATCTCCTCGGGGTAAGCAGATAAACATAAACATTTCGTTTTTGGGTAAACTATCCCTTTAACATTGACAGGCAGAGGCAGACCAGCATAAAAATTTAATATTTAAGAATTTAAATATTGCGGGGGACAATTTGGCCATTTCTAATTATTGGAGGGGACTTGTCCCCCTCAATGTCTATGGTGGTTACGGTCCTACTATTTGACTACTATGAGAGTATCAGATATTGTCACGCTGCCCATCCCATTCCCATCATGCCTGGAAAAGTCTCTGGAACTGTGGGTTTGGTATGTGGTTGACTTTGAGGATGTCCACGCTCTCTCCATCCTCCTCCTCTTCCACCAGCATCATGGAGTTGATCAGCGAGTCCACGGCCGACAGCTGAGACTCTGACCAGAGACATTCACACAAAGACATGAATATGCATATGTGCCTCAGAATCTGATAGAAACTAGCTCTGTGGTTTTTTGGGGTCTTGTAATGTGAGGTCCCACCTGAGGGCGTGAACTTCTTGTTGTTTTCCAACATTGGGAAAGTGAACTGTCGGAGATCCTCCATATAGGGCAGCTGCACGTACAGCAGACACTGAGGACGGGAGACATGAGGAGTGACTATGGTGTACAACATACTGAAGACTAGTATGTTTTCTGCTCGATATAATACACATACTTCATATTTCTCCTTAATGCAGGGAAAGGCGGCGCCCACTTGTGGGTTGCTGCGGCGGTCGTAAGCATAACGCACAATTGCTGCCATCTTCAGACCGTCAAGGGCACGAATCAGAGCGGACAGAGCCGCTGCTGCATGCTGCACACACACGATAAAACACACTCACAAAAGATATGAATATACGCAGTGAAGTCAAAAGTCTCAGACGGCTTGTTAAAATGCTTCTATGCAGCTTTTTATCCCCTTAACCCTCTGGCCCTCTTCATTTAAGGGTCACACTTGGCTCTTTCTCTGTCAAAAGTGACTGAAGACTTGAAATGTAAAAATTTTTTTAAGACAAAATCAATCTATTTTTGTTCAATAATATTTTTTTATTATTATTTAGAATTTTGAGGGGAATCTATGATGCTATGCAATATTTATAAAATTATTATAAGCTATTTTTTCCATTAGATTTTTTTTTCAATAAATGCAATTTATTTGATGCAATGTGCAATATTTATGAGGATCTATTGACAGAAATGCAATATAATATACATAACTATGTTTTCAGTGGCGTATAAAGACCTTACATAATGAGCCGTTATGTTTTTATTACCTTAGAATGAGCCGTTTCTATCGACACACACCGCGGGTCCCTTACAGTGAAGACGCCATTTTGCGCCGCCATGTTTCTACAGTAGCCCTTAACGGACAAACTTCACTACAGAGCGCTAGTCACTCTCTGCTCTTTCAGACGACGACATCTTTGTCCTGTGTCGGCAACCGTAGCTGCTCTATGTGCTCCAAAAGGAAGGGGCGAGCAGTGGGCGGTTGCAATTCACAACCTCACCACTAAATAACGCTAGAATTCACACAGAGCATCTTTAAAATAAAGGCCTTTTTTAGACATGATTTCTTAATTGTATTAGGTTTTGCATTTAGATACATATTTAGACATTCTAAAAGACTACTTTTTGTCAAGGTTTAGATCTTTTTTAGTTATATATATATCAGGGTTTGCATTATGATTACAATCAAACATTAAAATGGTAGAAAGGGAACACATGGAAAGCATTTTTGTGTTTGTGAGAAAGGGCTCTATCATAACCCCCGGCGCAAAGTAACAGCAGGCGCGACGCAAGTGTTGTTTGCTAGTTTCAGCTCGACGCAGTTCTCATTTTCACATCCAGCTCCACATCTGTTCACCCATGGGCGTCTGGTCTGAACACCAGGTGTGATCAGGAGCATTGTTGGAGCGTTGCTATTGTGAGGAACTGAAACGACTGACCATTGACCAACACAAACCTACTCTAAAGTCAATAGCGCAGTATTATTGTGTTATTTAAAGGGTGTGTTAGTAATATGAGCCTATAGGTGGTGTGAAACACATGTACACTCTGATTATTACACACACAGGGATGCGCAGCAGCACACACATGGCAAATATTAAAAATAAAAGGATTACAATGTAAAAGATTATTATTGTGTACATAAATATAAAAATCCCTACATGTCATAATGGAGTCACGTATCAGAATTACCTATTTTCAGTAATGACGAATGAAAGTGGCTAATTATTTAGCCAATCGTGGCAACACACACATATATTTAAACTGACTCGTCAGTTTGAGGGTGTCTATATTCTGCCATGTAAATAGCGATGGTGCGAGCGCAACTGGCTTTTAAAGGGAAAGGGAGATGAGACTTTAATTGGTTTATTGCACATTACGCCCAAAACACACCCATGACTCATTAAGAGACTAGGCACAACCCTTTTGGATCATGCGCCGGGCGCACCGACCGTTTTTCCCATCATTAAACAAAAGTGGATTCGGACACGGCCAAAGTGCACCTGCGCCGTGAGCTTCAGACCATGCGCTCAGATCATGCGCTTTCATTAAAATAGGACCCAGAGTGTCTCTTTTGTATTTATATTATTACAAATATTTGCTCTGGTGCAGTCTTACCAGTTCATTTCTCTCTCTCTCTCTCTCTCTCTCTCTCTCTCTCTCTCTCTCTCTCTCTCTGTGTGCGTGCGTGTCTATTTTGCTCTTGATATTTTAGAGTGTCACTCATTTTTTTCTGCACAGTGGCTGATTTGTAGTTTAAATCACCAAAAGATTGCCATTTTATTTGTGTTTCCTATTAATTTCCTATGTTGGTCACTTTTGACCACGAAGGAGCCAAGTGTGACTTTTTTTTGACCCTTTAAAATATCATGTTCATGAATTTTTTGTGTGTTCACATAGCTAACGCGACAAAAATCACTAAGTGTCATCCCATTCCGATTAATTTTTTGGGTAATTTTTGGCCGAAGAGGCCCAGAGGGTTAATACAAAATATTTACACTATAATTCAAAAGTTTGTGATCAGTTACATTATTATTTTTTTTTAATACTTTACTTAAAGCCTATGAGTAATACATTATAAAAGTATATTTAATGCATTAATTACACAGTGTAATGCATTTTATAATGCATTGTATGCTCTCATGATTAATTGTAGAGTTATCATACACCTTCAGAAAGTATAATGCATTAAAACATGCCAAACAACCAATTTAAGATGTAACAAGGAATCTGTGAATATTATAATGCATTTGAACTTTGGTTACAATTATTTATGAATAGATATAACGCAGTATAACGCATGAATATCTTAATAATAGCGTTACTGTTTTTTTAATATAAATTATACATTTTATTTAGCAAGGATGCATTAAATTGATCAAAAGTGACAGTTAAGACATGTATAATGTTGCAAAATATTTCTATTTTAAATAAATGCTGTTCTTTTGAACTTTCTATTCATCAAAGAATCCTGAAATAAAGCTAAATGGTTTCCCTTATGAAATATTAAACAGCACAACTGTTTTCAACATTGATATTAATAAGAAATGTAACGGTAACTGAAAGTCTAATTATTCCAGAACTTAAATAAATAACATTTTATTATATATATTTAAATATAAAACAGCTCTTATTAAAATTATAATAAATTTAATATAATTATAATATGAATATAATTAAATTAAATATGAATATCTTACAATATTACTGCTATTTTTGTTTAAATAAATGCAGCCTTGGTGACTTTAAAACAAAAATCATAACCCAAAACTTTTTGATATTTAGAGTAATTACAAAATATAATTTCAGCATTATACTTATACATAACTGAGTGAAAAAATAAATCACTTTTTAATGAATAGTCACCTATAAATAGTGCAGAATCTGACTTTCGTTCTTCATTTTACATTATTTAGCTTTTTTCAAAACCCCAAAACTTTGTTAATGAAAATTATTTTATGTGTCCTCAAACTTTTGGTCCCCAACTAGTTATTAAAATTAAGCAAATATTATCACAGTGAACACAAAGGCTTTGTAAAACTCACCTCATCATCTCTGGGAGCAAAAACTTTGACAACTTGGCCTCCCATAAACTGATGACGACGAATCTGCATCAAATAAACAAACAGACTTTCGTTGTACATTATAAAGGGAACACACTAGGCAAGGCACATCAGTGCAAGTGTTTAAATTTACATAAATATCAAAATTTGTCTGTAAAATTATCTGATTTTGGAGAATGTGCTAACATAATCACCCCTGCTGACCAGACAATTTGTGATCGGTAGCTTCCTATTAGGGTTCATACACTGACTCCATGTTGTAGCAAAGCTATTTTTATAGATATTGCACTCACAAAGCCAATGAAATATCTTAGAAATGAGCATAACAAGATCTTATAACCACTATAGAAAGTGTATTTGTAAAAATCTCGTTTGAAAAGAGCGCCATCTGCTGGACAGCATCTTACCAGCTCCTGTTTCGTGAAGCCAAGCACAGCAAAACACTTCCCATCAGACTTATATTTCATCTGGTCCTCATCCACCTTAGAAAACGGGACAATGTCGCTTCCATAACGAAAACCTATAGGAAACATAAAGTGCTTGTTTAAAACCCTTTCAAGTCACATTTATTTCTATAGCTAGATTGTGTCCAAGCATCTTCACAAAAATACACAGGAAAATGACAGTTAATGTTGTAAAATTATTCAATTCTGAAACATTCACTCAACTGTTCAAAAGAGGTAAGATTTTTTATGTTTTTGAAAGAAGTCTCTTATGCTCACCAAGGCTGCATTTATTTAAAAGGCACAATATGTAAGATTTTTGGATTAATATATCCATAAAACCACTAGAACAGTATTATATATTTTGTTGACTTGTGTACTTGCATTATCCCAAATGTTTCCAAGAATGTTTAATCCAGAGATTAAGCTCATTTTAACCAGGACATGGATTGTGTCCATGTGTCGCCTATCAATGACATCATACCCGCGTTACCCTCGATTTTTATTTTGTAGTAACCATGGAAACACCAAAGACGCTTTAATATATGATGTGTTTTATTAGACAGGTGAGCAACTGTTTGGATCATTCATGGACAGAAACTAATCATTGTTCTCCAGCTCAACACAGTTAGTCTTATTGTTTAAATCTGGTGTTCTTGATTTACCGAGAGTACCATGTTTTGCACAAGCAGCAAACTCCTCCAGTTTCTCTTGAAGCCAATACGGAAGTGACTTAAACTGCAGTTCATCGACTGGCCACTAGAGACAGACTCCAGAAGGAGCAGAATCTCATTGAGCTCATGATAAAATGCCCAACTTTACAGAAGAAGAACACATGTTTACAGTCTGGGACACATTGTGGTTTTGGTCTATACGGCTAATTTTGCCCTTCATGACGACTGTGAGGGGGTGAATTATTTTATAACTCATTTCTTTACAATATATAAAGCCTTAAAATTCTGCATAATTAAGGGCGTGACTACTTTGAGTGACAGGTGGATAGCCGTTTGTCTGCTGTCTGTTAGTCATCACGTCACCTCAGCTCCGCCCACGTCCCGCCTTTTTGTCCATTTTCTGTTATCCGTGTGTGACGCGCGATGACGCGCTGCCAAGATGGCAACAAAAAAAATAGTGTAAATAAAATCTAGTTGCTTTTTACTAGCCTGACCCACATCAAGATGTTGGGTCTGGGAACTCACCATTGGCAGGGCTCAATCCGAGGGGCGGGATAAACGGTTGTCGTTCACATGCCCTCTGCACGCAATAGGATAGCGCTACAACCAACCAGAGCAGCGAAGAAGGTGAAGCGGAGCAAGTTGATAGATTAAACTTTCGCCCTATCAGGTTGGAAAAACTCAGAACACATCTTCCTTTCTTAAGAATGACTTCAGTGCCGTTCTTTGTTCTTTCCTCAAAGAAAAGCTTAACTCCAAGACTTCCAGAGTCACGGCCAAAGCCGATTCGATAGACCGCTGTTCGCCAGTTTTGTTTTTTTTAAGTAGCACGAGGAAACGCTGCAACTCTGCCGTCATTATGTTAAGCCCGCCCACTGACTCTATACACGATGTGATTGGCCTGACTAGTGTTATGGGAAAATTTTATCATAGCTATACATTAAACATTGCGCATGAAATGTTTATTGATTTGCATATATTCATACAGAACCAGCTTACTAGGTAAAAGGTCATATACAGAATATAGAGAACACGTTCTACACTTACACATGGAAAACATGTTTTGTACAGGAGACATGAAGACTGGGATTTGACACTCAGGGGTCAGGATGGATCAGCACACTCTGGGATTTGAGCAAGTGCTGCTTTTCTTGTCATGTGTGGAAATTTACAGGAGAAGTGACTTTGTTTGGGAAACTGATAAAAGCTGAGTGCTGTTATGTCTAGTTAGTGCACTCTGCAGACATTGAAGATGGCTGTATGACTGTGACTCATTTCTTGCAAGAAATTAAATCTTTATAAAGACAATTGGGCAAGGTTTTGTCTCTTATTCAGTAATGCGGCGATAGTTGAAATTTTGCCACGACACTAGAGTTTGTTTTTTCCAGCTCGCAAGCCAACGGAGAGTTGCTAGACGCCCTTGGCTGCAAATTAGATTAAGCTATTATAACGCTAGGGTGTGTCTAGATTTCTAGGCTAGCTTTTTACACTTTGGCTCCGCCGAATCGAGGCATCATCAAGCTACACCTTTGTTTTGAATAAGCGACCTCTAGCAGCGAAAAATTATATTGTGGCTTTAATGAAAAATACAGTAAAGATAGTTAAATATTATTACAATTTAAAACAACTGTTTTCCATGTGAATATATAATAAAGTGTAATATATTCCTGTGATTAAAGCTGAATTTATCATCATTACTCCAGTCTTCAGTGTCACATGAGCCTTCAGAAATCATTCTAATATGAGGATTTGATGCTCAAGAAACATTTCAGTGTCTCAATTCAGTAATTGCCCCATTTTAAAAAGGTAAACAACCTACGTACACAAAACTGACTGTGGCCCAAATCTGATATTGTTATGAAAGACAAAGTGAGCTATAATAATCACAGTGAACACAACATTTTCAGTCTTAGTTCTTCACCTTGGATAGTGTCATCCTTCATCACTTCGGTTTCATCATCATCATTCAGGCAGTAAACTGTCTCTCTCTTAACATCGTCCCGCTGGTGACTCTGAGCATCCACCACGGCCCAGGACTTCTTCACCTTCTCCTCGGTTACCTTACGGCCAGCGAACACAATATTACACCAGATCAGACTGCATTCTGGGGAACGCTTTGCACATGATCCGTCAGAAACTCACAGCTTTGTATCCAACGATGCGGATGGTCAGTGAGCTGCCGATGGTCAGCTGACAAGGCCAAGCCATCGGCCTCCTGTCGATACGCTTGAAGATGGACAGCTTCTCCAGAGCATCACTGCAGGAAACATCAACACAATCACTTTTTGACTAATGAACACTTTTCCATGATTATTTTTGTTCCAATTTGTACTTTATATCAAGTACTAATCATTCAAGTTAATAGATTTAAACACTTATTATCAGAGTATAAATGCAACTCAAATATGACACTGGATAAATTATGTTGAAAATTCAGCCTTGCCATCACAGGAATAAATTATATATTAAAACATAATCAAATAGAAAATAGTTCTTTTAAATTGAATTAATATTTCACAATATTACTATATTTTTGATTATATAAATGCAACCTCGGTGAGACACTTTAAATAAGACCCTAAATGGACCGATTGACGTTGATTCGCAGGCAAGTTTTACTCACAGGGATCAGTATATCATTGATGATGATTTATCTGGAAAACACACTATTAAAATTTCCTGACATTTCCATGAACTTCAGGCTTTTAGTTATTCTGGCAGTTAAATGGCTCACCTAAGAAAATCAAAGCTGTGAATAATAGCGTCTGCACTTTACAGGTCACTTCCTACGGCCCCTGGAGTGAGTGATGTGGGCTTAAGTGCCTCGCTTGATGTGTGTAACAGTGAGTGTTTGTGTGACTGATTCATGTCAGCGTCCTCAAACAACCTAACGACTACTAATACAGTGTTGGAAATGAGTAAATAATGACTATTTTCATTTCAGAGTTAACCATTTAAATTAAGAAGTCACATTATAATTATTAAAAACCTATAATTATTTTTAAAAAATTATAAAAAAAAAAACTTTTTGCACAAATATGTAAAACATTTTCTTTATATATATATATTATTTATATATTAAATTTTTACTAAACAATTAAATTAAAATATTTTATTTATTTATTTAAATATCAAAATATTTTTATTTTATTTTATATAATTATTTTATAATTAAAACAATATATTTTATTATACATTTTAATATTACAAATGATTGAAAAAAACATTACAATTTGCACAAATATGTGTAACCTTTTTATACATAAAAAAATATATAACAAATTTATGTAATATATTATTTATTGCATATTATTAAATTATATTATTAATTTATTCAAATATAAATTATTTTTCCCAAATTCAGTATCTCATAAAATTAGAATATTATTTAAGACCAATACAAAGAAAGGATTTTTAGAAATCTTGGCCAACTGAAACGTATGAACATGAAAAGTATGAGCATGTCCAGCACTCAATACTTAGCTGGGGCTCCTTTTGCCTGAATTTCTGCAGCAATGCGGCGTGGCATGGAGTCGATCAGTCAGTGGCACTGCTCAGGTGTTATGAGAGCCCAGGTTGCTCTGATAGTGGCCTTCAGCTCGTCTGCATTGTTGGGTCTGGCATATCGCATCTTCCTCTTCACAATACCCCATAGATTTTCTATGGAGTTAAGATCAGGCGAGTTTGCTGGCCAATTAAGAACAGGGATACCATGGTCCTTAAACCAGGTACTGGTTGCTTTGGCACTGTGTGCAGGTGCCAAGTCCTGTTGGAAAATGAAATCTGTATCTCCATAAAGTTGATCAGCAGCAGGAAGCATGGAGTGCTCTAAAACTTCCTGGTATACGGCTGCGTTGACCTTGGACCTCAGAAAACACAGTGGACCAACACCAGCAGATGACATGGCACCCCAAACCATCACTGACTGTGGAAACTTTACACTGGACCTCAAGCAACGTGGATTGTGTGCCTCTCCTCTCTTCCTCCAGACTCTGGGACCCTGATTTCCAAAGGAAATGCAAAATTTACTTTCATCAGAGAACATAACTTTGAACCACTTTTTTTCCTTTTTGTCTTTGGCACAGGCGAGACGCTTCTGACGCTGTCTGTTGTTCAAGAGTGGCTTGACACAAGGAATGCAACAGCTGAAACCCATGTCTTGCATACGTCTGTGCGTAGTGGTTCTTGAAGCACTGACTCCAGCTCCAGTCCACTCTTTGAGAATCTCCCCCACATTTTTGAATGGGTTTTGTTTCACAATCCTCTCCAGGGTGCGGTTATCCCTATTGCTTGTAAACTTTTTTTCTACCACATCTTTTCCTTCCCTTCGCCTCTCTATTAATGTGCTTGGACACAGAGCTCTGTGAACAGCCAGCCTCTTTTGCAATGACTTTTTGTGTCTTGCCATCCTTGTGCAAGGTGTCAATGGTCGTCTTTTGGACAAATGTCAAGTCAGCAGTCTTCCTCATGATTGTGTAGCCTACAGAACTAGACTGAGAGACCATTTAAAGGCCTTGGCAGGTGTTTTGAGTTAATTCGCTGATTAGAGTCTGGCACCAGGTGTCTTCAATATTGAACCTTTTCACAATATTCTAATTTTCTGAGATACTGAATTTGGGATTTTCCTTAGTTGTCTGTAATAATCATCAAAATTAAAAGAAATAAACGTTTGAAATATATCAGTCTGTGTGTAATGAATGAATATAATATGCAAGTTTCACTTTTTGAATGGAATTAGTGAAATAAATCAACTTTTTGATGATATTCTAATTATATGACCAGCACCTGTATATATATATATAGTTTGTTGTATTATTATTTCATTTTTATTAGAAAATATTAAATTCAAATATATTAATTTACTTAAATATAAAGATATTTATATTTATTATATTAATTTATTCAAATATAAAGATATTTATATTTATATTATTTATCTGATTTATATAATAAAATTTTATTATACATTTTAATATTAAGAATTATTTGAAAAACACTTGAAACCATTTTGCACAAATATATGTAAAACATTTTCTTTATACATTCAAAAATATATAATATAAAATAAATGTATGTAATATATTATTATTTTTTTTTATTAACAATGATTACATTAAAATATGTATATACATATATATTTTTCTTAAATTATAAAACATTTTATTATTTCGTATTATAAATTGTTATACTAAATAAAATATATTTTATAATATAATATTTTATAATATAAAGAAATTGTGCACTATCTATATTTTCCAGATATGAATGTATACCTAAACGTGTAGACCTCCTCCAGGCCGTCCTCCTCATCTAGGCTGGTCATGATCTGTTTTACCATCTCCAGTCCTTGTGTCTGCTGTCTGCTCAAGCCTTTTCCTGGACGGGGTGGAGCCGCCGACGGCCCCGGTCCGTCCCCACCACCATTCGCTCTGTCCTCATCATCCACAGGGAACGGCAAACTGAACGGATCAAACAAAATGCATATCAGTGCAGGGTTTGATGCAGGACTACCAATAATCAACTGTTTAGAATTAGTCTCACACAACCAGAAAATTGACTAAAAGCATCAAATCTGGGTCACTTTGCATCTTACTTTTGACCCGAGAACCACCCATTGGACAGGAAGAGACTGTCAGTCAGATGCCCACTTCATAATGTTTGTGACATATATAAAATGCATTATGTCTTCCCAAGAGTGAAAAAAGCCTAGCCCTGTTGTTATTATCAGAGCATGTTTCTTACAAGAACTGCATGGTGATGCCAGCTTTCTTCAAGTTTTGGATGATAATGTCCAGCTGGTCTGCCGAGGTCTGTATGTTCAGATCTGTCAGCAGGACGATGTTCAGACGCTCGTACTTCTTCCCCCTAAAAAAAAAAAAAGAAAGAAAAAAAAGAGTGAATGCAGCAGTGAAACCCCTCGAATGCATTAAGAGAGCAACAGAAAATGTGTCACACATGGTTTCTTTCTGCAGAAGGTCCATGCAAACCACAAGAGCATCAAGCCCTGATAAATAAGTCAAGGACTTCATATTGTAACATTAACATGCATATGAAAAATTATATTAAGTTCAGAGATTCCCAAACTCACGGTTCTCTGATGTGGGTTAATGGGTCACATGACATGTAGGTAAACAAATCAAATATTTATTATAATAAACAAATAATAAGATAATACAATTATTTTATATTATTTAATTTATATATTTTTTAAATATTAAATGAAAATGTCCTATTTATTTATTTTAATATAATAACTATTTTGTATTCAACTGAATTAATATATATAATAATACAAATATATTTTACTATTTATACTTTTGCATACTAAATAATAAAACATATTTAATAACATAAATACATTGTTTAACTTTTATTTTGTATGAATAAAAATACTTTTTAATTTGTAGTAATAATTAGTATAATTAATATTTTTATTTTTAAATGATTTTTTAAATGTAATATGTTTATGATTTTATTGATTATTAGCATTTTATTAATCACAACCCCACTGCCGTTCCTTGATGAACACTTTTTTATTTATTTTATATTATTTCATTTTTATAAAAAAAAAATATTAAATGAAAATTTCCTATTTATTTATTTTAATACAACAACTATTTTGTATTCAATTTAATTTATTTATATAATTATAAAATATATTTTACTATTTATACTTTTGTATACTAAATAATAAAACATATTTTATAATATAAAGACATTTTTGACCATTCTCTGATGTGGGTTAATGTTCACATGACATGCACATAAACAAATAAAATATTTATAATTAAATTAATAAATAATTATATTATTTCATTTTTATTTAAAAAATAATTACATTTAAATTTCCTATTAATTTATTTTAATATAATTTAAAAAAGTATTAATTTCAAATTTATTTATATAATTATAAAATATATTGTATTATTTATACATACTAAATAATAAAACATTTTATAATATAAAGAAATTGTTTACCATTCTCTGATGTGGGTTATTGGTCACATGGCATGCAGGTAAAACAAATGTACAAAAATATTTCTTAAATTATCAAGTAATTAGATAATAAAATTATAATTTTATATGGTTTCACTTTTATTAACTTTTATTTTGTATTAATAAAAATACTTTGTATATTGTAGTAATAATAATTATAAGTATAATTCATATTTTTATTTTTAAATGATTTATTTCAATTATTTTATTAATTATTAGCATTTTATTTATTACAACCCCACTGCCGTTCCCTGATGAACACCTTTTTATTTATTTTATATTATTTCATGTTTATAAAAAAGTAATTCAATTAAAATGTCCTACTAATTTATTTTAATATAATAACTATTTTGTATTCATTTTAATGTATTTATATAATTATAAAATATATTGTATTATTTATACATTTTATAATATAAATAAATTGTTTACCATTCTCTGATGTGGGTTAATGGTCACATGACAAGCATGTAAACAAAAATGTACAAAAATATTTCTTATAAAATTAACAAATATTTAGATAATAAAATAATAATTGTATATTATATTAACTATTTTGTATTATTTTGATCTAATTTCATCATAAAATAAACAAAATTTTTTATAAATATTTTAAAATGATTTACTTATTTCAAATGTAATATTTTTATTATTTTATTAATTATTAGCATTTTATTAAATCACAAGCCCACTGCCGTTCCCTGATGAACACCTTTTTATTTCATATTATTTAATTTTTATAAATAAAAAAAAAAAGATTACATTAAATGGAATAATTCCTATTTATTTATTTATCTTAAATATAAAAAATCGTATAAATTTTTATACTAAATAAAAAAACATTTTATAATATGAAGAAATTGTTCACAATTCCTCGATGTGAAAAATAATTTGAATAATTATTAGCAGTTCCTTATGAACCACAGTTCAACACTCAATTAGATAATACAATTATTTATTTTATATTATCTAATTTATCATTTAAAAAAATACTTAAATTAAATGGAATAATACTTATTTATTTAAATATAAAAACCCTTTTTATTATATATTTAGAAAATATATTTTATTATTTATACTAAATAATAAAACATATTTTATAATATAAAAGAAATTGTTCAAGATTTCCCAATATGGGAAATAATTTAAATAATTATTAGGTTTTTTTTTTTTACCACTGCAGTTCCCTCATCAACAACAGTCTGGATAAAATAAAATAATAAAATACAATTTGTCTTCTACCTTTGTTTCATATATATTATACAATACACAAAGTACATCAAACGGTCCATGAATTGGACCAACACCGTCTCATGAGATCAGTAAAGTGCGGTGTCGTCATATCTTATCAACGATGAATGGCAACAGTAACAGGAAGGATACAGTCTGCTTGCTGACCCCCAGGTTGAAGTTCACTCTCAATCTCTTGGAGCAGCTCAAAGTCAGGCAACATGAGATGACGGTGAACCGTGATGTTCTCATACTGCCCGTCATTGGCCAGAGAGTTTTTAGTGCCATCAGCACCAAACAGCACCAGACCCACCTCGTCTTTATTCTCAGCAAACACCTGTAATATAACAAGAGCTTGATCGACGTCCTATGTGTAAGAGCAAGCACATATCATACATAAATTGAGAACATGGAGTACAAACCTGCCGCTGGACGAACTTCTGGATGACTTTTTTGGCTTGTTCAAAGGGCGGCTCCTGTCCCGGCTCAGAGTTGCTCATGGAGAAACCCACATCCATGCACAGCACCAACGCTGACTACAGAAAGAGAGCAAAAGACCAACAGCTGAGGACACATGCAGAAAAACAACATTCACCTCACAGGTCTATGAAGGCTTTTACTCTGCAACGGAATAAAATAAAGAGTAAATGTAACTTTTTATCTCACAATCTGGCTTTTTCAGAATTGTAAGATATAAACTCGGAAATGCGAGATATAAACGTGCAATTGTGAGAAAAAAATGTAAGAATTGTGAGATATACATTTGCGATTACCTTTTTTAAATTGCAAAGTAGATTATATCCCACAATTCTGACTTTTTTCCTCAGAATTGCATGTTTATATCTCGCATTTCCGAGTTTATATGTATAAATGTATAAATAATAATGTATAAATGTATAAATTGTATAAAATGTATAAATAACTAATGTATAAATAACTCACAATTCTTAAATTTTTTCCTCAGAATTCTGACTTTATAACTCGCAATTCCGACGTTTTTCCTCAGAATTGCGATACAATTTGTTTTTCAAATTTAAAAAAAGGTAATCGCAACTTTATATCCCACAATTCTTACTTTTTTCTCGCAATTCCGACTTGTTATTATTACTTTTTTTTCCTCAGAATTGTAAGATATAAACTCAGAATTGCAAGAAAAGAAGTCAAAATTGTGGGATATAATCTATTTCGCAATTTTAAAAAAAGGTAATCGCAACTTTATATCCCACAATTCTTACTTTTTTCTCGCAATTCCGACTTGTTATTATTACTTTTTTTCCTCAGAATTGTAAGATATAAACTCAGAATTGCAAGAAAAGAAGTCAAAATTGTGGGATATAATCTATTTCGCAATTTTAAAAAAAGGTAATCGCAACTTTATATCCCACAATTCTTACTTTTTTCTCGCAATTCCGACTTGTTATTATTACTTTTTTTTCCTCAGAATTGTAAGATATAAACTCAGAATTGCAAGAAAAGAAGTCAAAATTGTGGGATATAATCTATTTCGCAATTTTAAAAAAAGGTAATCGCAACTTTATATCCCACAATTCTTACTTTTTTCTCGCAATTCCGACTTGTTATTATTACTTTTTTTTCCTCAGAATTGTAAGATATAAACTCAGAATTGCAAGAAAAGAAGTCAAAATTGTGGGATATAATCTATTTCGCAATTTTAAAAAAAGGTAATCGCAACTTTATATCCCACAATTCTTACTTTTTTCTCGCAATTCCGACTTGTTATTATTACTTTTTTTCCTCAGAATTGTAAGATATAAACTCAGAATTGCAAGAAAAGAAGTCAAAATTGTGGGATATAGTCTGTTTTTCAAATTTAAAAAAGGTAATCGCAACTTTATATCCCACAATTCTTACTTTTTCTCGCAATTCCGACTTGTTATTATTACTTTTTTTCCTCAGAACTGTAAGATATAAACTCAGAATTGCAAGAAAAGAAGTCAAAATTGTGGGATATAATCTATTTCGCAATTTTAAAAAAAGGTAATCGCAACTTTATATCTCACAATTCTTACTTTTTTCTCACAATTCCAACTTTATAACTCGCAATTCCGACTTGTAATTATGACTTTTTTCCTCAGAATTGTAAGATATAAAGTCGGAATTGCGAGAAAAGAAGTCAGAATTGTAGGATATAATCTGT